>CM070836.1:26971055-27496055 GCA_036326025.1 Chrosomus eos
CTCAGCAGTGCTCAGACCGGCACTGTCCCTCAGTCTGAACCTGAATCTACAATAAAAGAGGATAAAGAGAGCGTCAATAACAGTGGGAAGAGAGAAAGAGGTATTTTTTTCTTAGAATGAAGCAAATTACTGCATTTGTGTTTTTCTCATTTATAAGCAGTTGTATAGCAAACAGAGTTAATGCTTGTCATAATGGTCTCTAAACTGGTAAATATAAAAATGCAGGGAGTTAAAGTCAATTAATAACTTTTATTTTGTGCGATTTTAGTATTCAGTATTTAATATTTTCTTATAGACAACCAAATTGTGGCTATTTCAGAGACTACAAATTCTAAAGAAACAGAGAAGGCAAGAGATATAAATGAGAGAGGTGATGGATTTAAAGACATAAATAAAGAAAATAAGGAGATGGGTGAGGATGAAGACCGGGATCGAGATATGAACTTGGATGCAGAAGCTGAGGAGGAACCTAATCCCAGTTTGGAAGGTAAAATACTATTTGAGAAGTCAGCTTAAATAAATTCACAGATTTTCAACTAGCTTTGTAATGTTATAATGTCAGTAGTATGATGTGAATGAACAATGTGTACTCTCTCCATGTTACCTGCACTCGGATATCTGTTTATTTGTCAGCAAAAATATGCCGCATGATGCAAAATGTATAATTTTGTGTCATCTGGCAGACTTTTGACAGCTCCAGGGCTTTTGTTAAAACTACCAGTGGAACTTCTGTGTTCCACAAATTTTTGTGTTCCTGTCCATGACCAGTTGGGTCGACAGAGGGGCAGTGCCAAATTCAAAAGTATATTATGAGTGTTTTAAGTTTTTGGCCTAAGGGAATGCCACAGCCCCTTTTCTCTGTTTTCTCTAGTCATGTAGCACCGATATAAAAAAAAATTGTTTTATTAAAAGCCCATCTTGTCACCAGTGAATTACCCCTTTAAGTGATTCTCCTGTAGTATGCCATTGCCATATTATAAATTCACATTTTGTAATCAAATTTTTATAGATTAGGTGAATTGTTGCTATTTGAAAATTGGTATGTTGTTCTTACATTTAAAAGCTGTTGCCTTGCTTTTTACATTTAGAGTCACTACAACACAAGTCTTCTGGATTTCTACGAGAAAGCCAACCACAGATCAGAGTTGGAGGAAATGACAGTGAGTTGTTCTTCTCTCCATTCTGACTGTCTATAAAGAAATTACTTGACTAAAAAAAGGCTTTACCATTATGAAGAATGACTGTCAAATGATTATCGCAGAGAAGCAGCCAATAATATCACTCTAATTTTTTTTTTCTTACAGAACTGTTATGGATTTGTGCTGTTGTTGTCCTTCTTTCATCTGTGGTGGTTGGTACATTATATTTTTCTGACTCAACTCCACCTGTACCAAAAAAATCTAATGTGGTGGACGTGTTCATTCAGGAAATAGAAAAGCTTAAGATTAGCTTTCCAAATCAGCGGCAAGAACTCTGGAGGAGGAGTCTGATTCATCTCAGACGCCACCTAAAAACTGAGCAGCCCACAGAACCCGTCAGCCTTATTCTAACGTCTGGTCACAGAGCTGAAAAGACACTTGGTTGTCTGGCTCAATGCTTGGCTCATGCTTTTTCCTTTGCCCGTAACTCATCAGTTCTGAACATTAATGGAAAAGACAAAGCGTCACAAGACAGTGATCAGGTCAAGCTGGACATTGATAGTGAGTTGAGAAATGCCTTTGAGGGTAAAAAGTTTGCTGCGGTAATCCACCGATTTGAGGAGCTCCCTCCTGGATCCACTCTCATCTTTTACCGATACTGTGACCATGAGAATGCGGCTTATAAAGACATCTTTCTGGCCTTTACGGTAATGCTTGATACAGAAGTGGAAGTGCCATCCAATGTCAGTCTAGGGGGAGTTGAGGAGATGGTTCAAGAGCACGTAAAACAGAAATTTGTCTCCTCAGACAAGTTAGCTACGTTTAATCAAATGGATGTGGACAAACTAAGTGGACTGTGGAGCAGAATTTCACATCTCATCTTGCCAGTGGTTGCAGAAGAGAAAATTGAACATCAGGGCTGTGGTGGGGACTGTGGTAAATCATTCTGAAATAGTTGTTAGACTTTTATTTTTTTTATTTCGACTTTAAATGTTATACTCATGTGGTGCCTCTCAAATGAGGGCTCATACTTTGAATATTTGTATGTGCTGCTGTATGAATTATGTGGTCCTCACAATTTTCTTTTCACGCTAAATTATAACTTTCCAGATTGACATTTTATAGAAGGATAATCAAAGTTATTTTCCCATTTGTATTGCTTTTCTGTTTTCATGTAGATCTTTTTGTATCTAAATTATGTCTTGCATTTAAATTATTTTTAATCTGTAAATTAGTTTGACTTTGACCAGGGATGTGTAATATACTTGATGAATTGTTGAGGTTTTCCTACTTTAAAGCTTTATTGGATAAAATAAACGTGCCTTAATAAATGCATCTGCCATGTGCTTCCTTTTACACGCTTGTGACCGTGACGAATTGCATTTAAAGCAGAAAGGAAAACCAATGAATGCTGTTGAGCTACTAACGCATTTCTGAAATGAAAGTAACTGTTAGTGTGAACTATTTCCGGGAGTGAAGTTGTGTTCCACTGAAGTCGCTCCGACGAAAAGCATCGTTAATGTTCCGGTTTCAGCTGCATAGGAAAAGTAAAAAGTTTGTCAAGAAGTGTGTGAAATGAAACAAATGGATTCGGGTGATTCTAAAGAAGATGGAACTACAATTAGAAGAAGAAGCGCCAGAACTTCATCTAAGACAGGTTTGACTTTATAAAACCCTTAACGTGACTTCAATACTACAGAAAAGTAAATTGAGCCAAATGCTAACTTACCTTGAATAAATATTATCTGATGCCAAAAGAACGATACCGTAATGCACGGTAAATATATATTTATATTATGTTAGGGCCAATATAAAGATGTTAAGTAAGTGAAACAGTCTAACGTTGCTTAGTAAACATTGCTGTTTGAGTTTAAATTCTGGGCTCATCCTTCTGTCTTTACGGTATTTTTTATTATCAATAAAATGCTAATCAAGTTCATTTGCTCCGTAACTTACATCAAGTTTATTACAGCGGTTTTAAATTATAACAGCGTCGTAATTTCCGTTCAGATTGTCTCGTATGTTTGTGCATCTCTGAATGCTCTTTATAAAACGGAGCAAAAATGTTCTCCCAACGCTTCTTTCTCTCTCTCTATGTAAAACATACGTTATTTAGAATTATATAGCTGGGATTCGCTAACTAACGTTTGGCGAAATTGTTAAAATATCCACTGGTTAGCTTGAGCATATAAGCTAATGAGCTAGTTACATACTTTTAATATATTCTCAATATTCTCAACAAGCCGTTTAGTGTAAACATTTCACTAACACTTCAAAGGCTATTATTGAAGATCACAATGTGCAGTTGTTGATATGTCTCTGTTAAGATCCCATTCCATCAAAAGCGGTTGTCAAAACTGTGTCAGTTTCCGCTAATGCACAAGCAAAGTCAACTTGTCGTTTGTTGTTATATTTCTGTAAGATAATTTCTCGGTTCGTCCTCTATCTTAGCTTTATCTTGGCTTCAGCTTTATATTTTTTTACTGGGCAGCCGAATGTCCATTCATCAAAAACCTGTGAACCATGAAATACACAGACCCAAACAAAAAAATTACAGACCAAACACAACATCTAGAGTTTTGTTATTATTAAGATTACCTTTCAGTTTCCAACTCATTTGCATTGAAATGCATAGGTACGTCATTTGTATGTGATTTTACTCAAAAGTATCTTTGTCATTGCAGATCCCTCTAGATTGGATGCTGTACCACTTAAAAAACAACAAGACTCCTCAGTGAGCAATAAGAATAGCCTGAAATATCAGAATCCCACAACGGAGAAAGCCAAAAGTTTGTAAAATTTCTATATTATAATTATGTTAGAGTAAGCATATTTTTACTGGTAAAAGTGCACATTATGATGCTTAATAACTTGCTTACTGTATATGAAAGACACTTGATCATATAATAATAATGCAACAGCATTTGGCTTACAGTTGTACATTTCTTCCCACATGGCCATATAATGACTGAAGTTTTGCACTGATGTTTGAAGTTAAGCTCTGAATTGTAAACTACTCTTTTTACCAATCAAATTGTAGTTTGGGTTTTAAAATTATAATAATTAAAAGTCAGGCTATATTTGTTTTCTTGTTGTGAGTTTTCATTTTCTTATCCTCTGGATAATGCTATTTTGTCATAGTTCCTGTTTTTGTAAATTTGTAACATTTTATTTAGTTATACAGTATTAAAGTTTGGGGCTGAGTGGAATTTTTTAAATCTTGTTCACTTTTGTTCATTAAGGATCAATTTATTTGATCAAAACTACAGGTATTGTGATTTACCATTTAAGATAACTATTTTCTATTTTTTTTAAATATATATTTTAAAAAGTAATTTGTTCCTGTGATGGCAAAGCTGAATTTTCAGCAGCAGTCTTCAGTGTCACATGATCCTTTAGAAATCATAATATGCTGATTTGGTGATCAAGAAACGTTTCCTATTATCAATGTTAAGTTGTGCTGCATGATATTTCTGTGAAAACTGTTTTTGCAGTATTCTTTGATGAGAAAGTTCAAAAGAACTGCATTTATTTCAAATGGATTTTTGTAACAAATGTCTTTACTATCACTTGACCAATTTAATGCATCCGTGCTAAATAATAGAATTGATTTTTATATTAAAAAAATCTTACTGACCCCAAACTTTTGAACTGTAATGTGTATTTTTATTGCTTTTAACCACATCCTCTATCTTAGTTGTTCTTAAACCCAGACCCCCACTAAAAAGAACCCAGAAAATGAGGGAAGATGATGGTGCAACCAGAACTGTCAATGGATCCAAAAGTTCCAAGAGCCTCGTGAAGGTGGATGATGATGGTACGTCAAATTAAATGGGAAAAAATTCTTACATTTTGTTTTTCAGGCAAAACATATTTGTTATGCTAATGTTTGCACTTATTTAAGCCAATGCAGAATCCCCTGTTAAGAAGAAAAAGCTTGAAGAGACAAAGAAGGAAAGCGATACAAATGACAGCGGTGATGGATTTAGATGCTCAGATGTGGAGATGGTGAGGATGAAGATCAGGATCAAGATATGAACTCTGATGAGGAAGCTGAGCTGGACCATGAGCCCAGTTTGAAAGGTAAGATGCTATTTGCGAAACTAACATTAATGTTAGGTCAAATAATATTAAACAGCTGGTTCTGTATTTCTTCTGCCCATCCTTGGACAGTAGAAAAGCATCCTGCCTATGCCTATGGAGAAAATCTGAAAAGTGAGGAGATACTAGGCAGCCGAATGTCCATTCATCAAAAACCTATGGACCATGAAACACACAGACCTAAACCCCAATCAAAAAATTACAGACCAAACACAACATCTGGAGGTTTGTTATCATTATGAAAATTACCTTTCAGTTTCCAACTCATTTGCATTGAAATGCATATATATGTCAGTTGTAGTTGATTTTACTCAAAAGTATATTTGTCATTGCAGATCCCTCTAGTTTGGGTTTTGTACCACTGGAAAAACAACAATACTCCTCAATGAGCAATTTTGTACCACTGGAAAAAAACAGACTCCTCAATGAGCAATAAGAATAGCCTGAAATATCAAAATCCCACAATGGAGAAAGCAAAAAGTTTGTTAAATCTTTATATTGTAAAAATATAGTATTAGAGTATTATAATAATATTATATAATATATAATATTATAGTAAGCAAATTGTTCACTATTAAAAGTGCACATTATGATGCTTAATAACATTCTTACTGTATATGTCACAATTGTGCATGAATTTTAGTTGATTACATTTTTACATCCCATCACTAGATGCCCCATTTCCTGGTAACCGGAACAGTTACCAATTTACACCCCAGATGAGCAATGTCTACCCAACAATTAAACAACCCATTACAAAACCAACCGCTCATCACAAAAACATAGGTAAAAAATTATGTTTTGTATACTATGTACTATTCTCTTATTTTATTACTTGAAAAAAGATTTATAATAATTTTTCCATTCATAATTTAGTCTATTAAGAAAAAATAGCCAATAAAGTAAAATGGATAATATTAAGAATTTGTAGATCATAATTCTTTTACTTTACATCGTCTTCAAGAATCGAAGAATTTGCCAAAACCAGTCACCTCAAAAGCAAGACCAGTGTCTTCCTCTCGAGGTATTTTTTATGTCCTTCATCTATTCCACATAGTTTAAAAAAGCAAATTTGTCTCACATTCACTATGCTTTATTACCGTATGCATTTTTTTCCCTAGGCTGGTTGTGGTACAGGAACAAGCTGCTTTGGTGTTCTCTGATACTGGCAGGAGTCCTCGCTTTGAGCTTTTTGGCCTATTGGATCTTTCTATGCTTCCATTTGCGTCAAACTGATGTGTCCCATTCTGAAACCATAGAGAAATTTGATCTGGACTTAGCTGCTCTAGAGAAATTGTTTCCCAGTCAGCGTTCAGTGTTCTGGAAGAGGAGTGGGAAACATCTTAAGCGCCACCTGGAGATGGTCAGCCCCACTGAACCGGTCAGTGTAATTCTGACTGCTGGCCTTCAGGCTGAAACGACGCTGGGCTGCCTGGCTCGAAGCTTAGCCACGGCATACTCCACGTTCCGTAACGCTTCAATCTTAGAAATCAACGGGACCACCAAAAAAGCAAAAGACAGTGATCAGGTCAAGCTGGAGATTGATGAAGCGCTTAAGGAAGCGTTTGAAGGTGATAAACCTGCAGCTGTTGTGCACCGTTTTGAGGAGCTCCCTCCTGGATCTACGCTCATATTCTATCGATACTGTGACCATGAGAATGCAGCTTACAAAAAAGTTTTTCTTGTCTTCACTGTGATGCTTTCGGTGCATAAAATAGATTCAGCGGCCAGTCTGAGTGCAGTTGAGGACATGGTACATGACCATGTAAAACAGAAGTTTGTCTCCTCTGATAAATCTACAAAGTTTAATCAAATGGATGTGGATAAACTGAGTGGACTGTGGAGCAGAATTTCTCACGTCATCCTGCCGGTGGCTCCAGAGGAGGAAATTGAACAACAGGGATGTAGGTACTAACCTTAACAGAAAATCGTAAGATTAAATCACTGTATTGGGCTGGATATGTCATTTTGTCCAATGACCATATAAATGTACATAGAGGATCTTTATTCCAAAGAGGTTTTTTAAAAAATGTGTTTGTTTATAAATGTTTTATACAAATGGTTTTGTATTCGACTCTGTATTTCGACTGTATTTCGACATTTTGGTTCTTTGTTTTCTTTCATGATAATATATGTGTGAAGGCAGACACTTGATCATATAATAATAATAATAATAAGGCAACAGCATTTGGCTAACAGTTGTACATTTCTTCCCAAGGCCATGTGTGGTAATGACTGAATTTTTGCACTGATGTTTGAAGTTAAGCTCTGAATTGTGAACTATACGCTTTTTACCAATCAAAATGTAGTTTGGGTTCATATATTTGCTTGAATAAGATTATAATTAAAAGTCAGGCTATATTTGTTTTCTTGTTGTGCGTTTTCATTTTCTTGTCCTCTGGATAATGCTATTTTGTCATAGTTCCTGTTTTTGTAACATTTTATTTAGTTTATATATATATATATATATATATATATATATATATATATATATATATATATATATATATATATATATATCATTCATTCAAAAGTGTGGGGTTGATTGGGTTTTTAAAAATGTTTTTGAAAGCCTTATGTTCACTAAGACTAAATTTATTTGATCAAAACTACAGTAAAAAACGGCAATATTCACCTTTTAAAATAACAATTTATGTATACATTTTAAAAAGGAATTTATTCCTGTGATGGCAAAGCTGAATTTTCAGCAGCAGTCTTCAGTGTCACATGATCCTTCAGAAATCATTCTAATATGCTGATTTGGTGATCAAGAAATTCTTATTATTATCAATGTGCTGCACGATATTTCTGTTTAAACTGCTTTTGCAGGATTCTTTGATGAATAAAAATAAAATAAAAAAAGAACTGCATTTATTTGAAATAGATTTTTGTTACAAATGTCTCTATCACTTGACCAATTTAATGCATCCGTGCAGTAAAATCTTACTGACCGCAAACTTTTGAACTGTATTGTGTATTTTTATTGCTTTTAACCACATCTAAAACAGGAGGTGCGAATGTAATTTGGGCCTAATGGGTGGAGCTAAAATATCCAACCACACCCTAACGCTACCCAGAACTCTATCCCTCCACCCCATTAGATGTCCAGAGAGGAGGAGCGTCATTTGACTCTGCAGTGAGTACCACTTGAAAGGGCGTTTAATTCTGTGAAACTGCTGGTGACATGACTCATCATGCACTTTAATGCCACAGAAAGTAAATAATTAACCAGATATCTACAAGTTCAAAGTGCTTCAAGAATAGTTCCATTGTTTTATCCACTTTTTCCCTAACAAGCCTATACTGCGGTTTAGATTATGGGAGGAAAATGCATTCATTGAGCGAAACTTTTTTTTTTTTTTTTTTTTTACAGTTTACAAGTTACGCCCAAAGTTCAAACAAACCGGCATGAGGTGTAGGAATTAGGTAAACAAGTGGTACTGCTCAGCTGTGTCCAATTCAGAGGCTGCATCCTTCGAAGGTCGGACAGAGCCGAGCGTTGTTAAATGGGACTGTCAGTCTAGTCTACCGAGACTTGTTCTTGTACCTTTTTTTAAAAGTTATATTAAACTGTCTGAAAACAAAACCGGGTTCACAAACTCTCTAAATATGTTCACCATGGTTAATTTCTGCATAATAGTATAATCACATCTTAGTAAGATATAGGTCAAAAAATTTGAATCACTTAAAATTTGTTGTCTTTTGTTTTTGTTTTACTTTTGTATCGTTAGATATTTGAGTGAACTGAAACCCAATATTTGCCTTTAAAAGTGTAATTTAGCAATGTCTTTCAAAAAAAAAATCCTGTTGTCACTGTATTTGAAGGAGCCTTCAAATTGGGAGAGACTTCGAGCCAATCGAAGCAATCGAGCTAATGGGTGAATCTTGACCTAGCTTCACCTCTGTGGACCTAATGGGTGGAGTTATTTTTTGCAATAGGGTTAGGATGCGTTTGGAACGTCTCCGTTTACTTTGGAATCACTCTGGCAGTACCTTGATGTCATAGACCGATCCTTCTTCACAGCTCCACTTCAAGTCGAACGCACCTATTACGTCCAGTGAGGGGAATCTGGACATCAAGCTCCACCCATTGGCTCTGCAGTGAGCAGCCTCTATAGGACAAAGGTTGATTGGATGGGTACTTCTCAAATGGAATTTGTTCTCAGTTCTTTTTCATGAATTAGAATGTGTGCAAGGGATTGTGGGTAATTTAAGGACTCAAATGATACACTTGATGCATCCTTCAAAATGAGTTAAACGAAGGACATGTAACAAAGGCTGCCTTCCAAGGATCCTTCAAATTGAGACGGCCTTCAGCGGCACTTGATAACATGACAGCCGAGATATGCAGCTTTACAAGGATGAAGCCTTCGGTTTGAGTAACACCCAAACAATGCATTTGGCAGAGATTTGAACTGATGACAGTTAAGCAGAAAGATAAACAGAGAACTGGCTTTTACCCAAGCAATTGATTTTTAATGTTGATGGAATGAAAAAAACATCAGGAAACAACACGTTATCGAAACTGTTCTTTGTTTATTTTGCTATGTAGCCTTGTATAATTGTAATTGCATAAATATGTCAAATATGTCAAATAATATATGTAGAAATGTTATTACACATAAAGTGTCAAAATGAAACAGACAAACTCAGAAACATAATTCATAAGAATTAATAAAAAGGTGTAAATAAAGGTGTAGGGCTGGGAGCATACGTTGCTATTTTGAACCAATAATCGGAACAAAAAGCATTTAAAATATGTAGTGCAGATTTCAGTTTATCTGACTCCAATATAATTAATCTAACTCCATTAAAGTTGTTGTCATTATTTAACCTCTTATTTTTCAAAGGTTAAAGTTTTTCTTAGAACCGAACAGAAATAGTAACCGAACACAAATAGTAGGATTTAACCTGAACGTTTAGATAACAGAAGTTATACAATCACTTTAGCATTCAACATTATCAGTGATAAAATGGATTCTCATCAAAAGCAGACAAAGTTATAATGATAAAGGGCATTTTTCCATCTTTAATTCACATGTATCCTTTAAAGTGATTACTGATGTACCGGTACTACTACAACTGGAAAGAGTTGCACCCACTTTGCTCAGCCTTTCAAAGGTACCAAGATTACAAATGTGCCAACTGAAAAATCTGCAGACTGTCTCTCAATTTATCATTCTGCCCAAAGACACTCCTGTCATAAGTGCTGCTGTCAACGTTACATTAAAAATTGTAACGATTATAAACATATACAACCATGGGAATATCTGCAACAAAAGAAAGAAAGAAAGAAAAGTTAATATATATATTTGGCAATATAACCAATTGTATGGTCTTATAACTTTGTGAGTTCCTAAGATGCTGAGGTCAACATGTTACAGTGGACATAAAAAGTCTACACACCCCTTTTAAAACAGCTGCTTTTTGTGATGTAAACAAAATCAAACATGCATTAACCTGTTAAGCACCAGGACCATTTTTGGGGATTTCCGCCTGGATTTGCCTACCCAAATTGAAAAGCCTCCCAATACCTCATTCTTTTTTCAAAATAGACAATTTTGGTATCATTTTACAGGAAACCCTTTGCAGTTTCATAAAACAGTGCTAAAAGTGATAAACATTTAGGTTGTCTGAGCTGTAATAACCCCCCAAAAAAACAGGCGCTTTTTGATTTTTTAATTTGAAATTAATTTTTGAAAGTGTATAACTCAGCCCATGTGTGCTCTCGAAACATGCAGACAAGTGTGGTTGTTTCCTCTAGATGTCAGCAAACACTGGAAAAAAGAATTTTTTCTCTATAATAAAAAATGAAAAAGATATTCATATTAATCTGAAGGGAGGAATATTACCTTTTTTATATGTAATTTCCACCTAGCCAAATCTAAACTCTGCTCATACCCATATACAGTGGTATAAATGCAATATTTCAGTGTCATTTTACAGAAAACCCTTTGAAATTATATAAAACACTGCTGAATGTGATAAACATTATAGTATATGTTGTCTGTGCTATAATAAACAAAAAGAAAAAAATAGGCGCTTTGTAATTTTGGTAATTTTATTCTTTCAGAAAATACTAAACTTATATTTTAGGCAAATATTTTGTAAAATGATGTGGTCTGTTACAATCTAGAACAGAATCCTCATACTCCAGATGTATTTCATTCATTATATGGGCATCAGTTTTGTCACTTCACCTCAACATCACCGGCCAGCCTCCTGGAGATCTGATGCCCGCTGTGCCATCAGCCACATCTTCAATCTTCAATAGAAACTGAAACAAAGAAATCATTTACATTTATTCATTTAGCTGAATCACTGTGTATACATAGTTTCTGCACTGTAATAATATCCATTTCACAATATCAAAATGTAGATTTACTGAAATGACCATTCAACTTATCCAAAGTGAAACTAACTAGTGCACAATCACACAATCCATATCCAAAATCCAAAATGACATTTATTTTCAGATAATAGTTTATCTGATTGGTTGCTGTTCTTTCACATTTCAAACTAGCAATAACTTTATCAAAAAAATGTATGTAAACATTGTAAAAGGTTACCTACCTAAACGCAGCGCGTCTTGAGATCGCCATTGGCACTCCAAACTTCTCCAAATCCTCCATTTAGAAACAAGTTGCACTTTCAAAGATCGGGTTTATCAATGTCATCGATGCTTTTATGTTTCTAGATGCAATTTATAGACATCAAAATAGTTCTCAAACTTATATAAACTCGCGCTACAGTCATCAGAGACCCTGCTCGCGTTCAAACTAGGATATGGACACTTTAGAGCGGCACACACAGCCCCGGTCAGCCAGTGTTGCACAGTAAAGGGTCCACCTAATATTTTTACCGCAAGAAAAGTTCCTACTAGATTTCTAAGATGAATGGATCGACCTTAGGCAGCTGGATCTCTGTTACAGGACGCATACGCAGATGGCTTGAAGATCCGGTGTTTTGCGCTCAGAGCGCATCTCCTCTCAGTTCATTCGGAACGGGTTTTCTGACCAACGAAAGCTCACAGAAACGTGAAAATGGTCTTATTTGAAAGAAAACATCCTAATCTAAAAGTTGATATAGATTATGTGGCTGTTTTCGGCTGATTGAAGACGACATCGGAGCAGGCATGTGAGACTTTTATCTGTCATTCTGTTTTATTTTATTTTACTGCGCGATTCTTTTGAAGATATTTCGGCAGGGTTGCCAACTCTCACGCATCTGGCGTGACACTCACGCATTCAGCCTCAATCTCACGCTCTCACGCTCACCAAAGAAATCTCACGCTAAATTGGACATTCTTCTGTGCTGTGCGCTGCCTATGACTTTGAACGCGAGTTGAGAACGTAGCCTACATTTGGACTACGTGCCTGTCTTTTTGGCCAAAAGATACTCTTCACTGATTATCTACAGTGGCGTAGGGCGAGGGCGTGAGGTGCTTGAAAGCAGCTTTTGACGCGTTCTACTCGAGTTCGATTCCGCCTTTTGCCGAGCTCTCTCTTCTCCCTTTTCCCAAAACCGTGATATGGCGTTGTGCCTTTATAAAACAGCACAAGACTGTAATTAAGTAGCCTATATAGGCATTCTGTTTGTGCTGCGTGATTTAAAGAAAAGTCCGCACTTTGCTCACGCGATCAGCATGGTAATCAGGTGTTTTCTCCAAAATAAAAGCTTTATTTCTTGCAAGTGAAGAAATTAGGACAAAAGTATTGTAATTTTCCTATACAATAGTGTAAGTAAAATATACTTTTGAAATATTCATTTTCATTTATACAGTACATTTATAGGCTATATGGATTTTACGTAATAGGAATAATTATATAAATCATTATTACATTATTATAATTATCGTTTGACATCCTAAAACAGACTGAGACTCTATATCATAACTAAAAAGATATTTGATCCCTCTTTAATGTCCAGGTACAAGTCAATGCTTTTCCTTTGTTCAATGTCACAGTTCATGGGGCTGAAGCCGGTTAAAGCTCTTAAATTTGAGCTCTCAAAGTGCACCAGATTGATGCATTTAACCTTAAAATGTACAAAATTTTCCTGCGGGGGAGCATGCCCCCGAACCCCCCTAGAGGGACAAAAGTCCACACAACATAGTTTTAAAAAATCCTATTGGAAAGAACAATAATTTATGAACTTTACTCCAAAAACATTTTATTTTTTTAAAAATCAGTAAAACTGTTAGCCTAATAGCAAATTAAAATTGGACAAACCATACATTTGGCCTGCTTAAGGAGGGCCTACAAGACATTGTGTTCCCCCAAGCCCCCCCCCCCCCCCCCCCCCGCCCCGCCCCGGCAACAAATCTCACTCCAAGCAAAACTCAAAAGTTGGCAACCCTGATTTCGGTCTATGATTGTCTCACAATGTAATAACCTACATCGACAGATTCCTTAGAATGAGAGCTTTATTTCTATGTAAGATTTGACTGTTTTATGAAATATATAAAAAATACATTTTTGTAAAAATAATTCTTCGCAATCACAAAGCGGAAATTTTTGCCTGGGACCAATGCATATTTAAGCTAATATTTTAAGTTGATATGTATCATAAAAACGAAAGTGATGGTATTCTTTGTAAAGTTTAGATTCTAAGCTTTCAAATGATACCATGAATTGCTTTATACCTTATATGGAAGTCTGTAAAAAGAACGTACGAACATCATAACAAGGTGTTTGCCCCCGGTACCGGGGGCTCTGGTTTTTAAGAGGACACACAAAAATTCTGCAAAAAAAAGTAAATATTACAACCAATGCCACTGAAAACCAAAGTGACACATTTCAAAGAAAAATAAAAGGTCCCACTTTATATTAAGTGGCTTTAAGTACTACTTACATTGAAAAATAATACAATGTACGTATTGTGTTCATGTTGTATTGTAAAACACTTTTGTTGCTATTGAGGTGTGATGTGGGTAAGGTTAGGGACAGGTGTGGTGGTATGGGTAGGTTTAAGGTTGGGTTAAGGTGTAAGATAAGGATCAACAGTGTAATTGCAGCTGTAACTATACATGCAGATATTTTCAAAATATAAGTACTATGTAAAAGAAATGTATGTACACAAAAAGTCCAGTATAACAAATGAATAATTTCAATGTAAGCACATAGTTCTTAAAGCTAAATATAAAGTTGTTTAGATTCAAGATAAAGTGTATAAATATAAAGTGTCATTTTATGATTAGTCATTCTCAACAGATACTAAATTATTAAAGGGTGCACACTTATGCCATTTTTTTCCTTTGAAATGTGTCACGTTGGTTTTCAGTGGCATTGCATATTTTGTAATGTTTACATTAATTTGTGCAAATGTTCTGATATAATTTATCTTTGTTTAATTAAAAAAAAAGTTTTAAATGGGGTGTGTATACATTTTCTATCTGCAAGAATCTGGTCTAGTGCCATAAAATCGGTGTGGAGTTGCTATTCACTGTAAAGTTAATTTTATGGTGATATACATGTGTATTAAAGGGATACTCCACTTTTTTTGGAAATAGGCTAATTTTACAACTCCCCCAGAGTTAAACAGTTGGGTTTTACCGTTTTCGAATCCATTCTGCCGATTTTCTGATATTTAGAAGAATATCAGTAACCAGACAGTTTCTGGTCTCTTTGACTTCCATAGTAGGAAAAAATATATACTATGGAAGTCAATGTGACCAGAAACTGTCTGGTTACTGATATTCTTCTAAATATCAGAAAATCGGCTGAATGGATTAGAAAACGGTAAAACCCAACTGTTTAACTCTGTGGGAGTTGTAAAATTAGCCTATTTCCAAAAAAAGTGGAGTATCCCTTTAAGCAGGTTGACTGAAATCTTTACAAATCTAAGATATGACAGATGTAAAGTTCACTTACCCTCTTTTCCAAAATATGATTCTGATTTTCTGCAGACATACAAATGCAGACAAAGGTTAATAAATTCTGGGACATTCAAAATTCAAATCTATTTATGAGGCTTGTGTGGGAATCTCTCTAGTGCCTTGAATCAATTGGCACCAAGAATACTTACTTATGACTTTTTTTCTTGTCAGGTATTTTTCCATAGGTTCATAGCAAACTGAACCAAGGTACAACATGATCTCCCAAACAACATAAACTCCCATTAATATTGGCAGCCAGCACTCCTCAAAGCACCCCATTCCAAAATATATTGCAGTGGCTATAGTACATGAAAGAAGAGGATTATAAACAAAGAATTATTAATTAGATAAATCTGAATTAGCTTTTAATACGTTTGGATGAGTAAATGAGTATTTACACCTACACCAAACTTAGGAAAAAAAAGTAACTTATACAACATAACAGAATTTTTATTTACAAATAAAGAATGTGAAATACCGAATCTTACTTGTAATGATAGTATTCATTAGGTCAACTATTACAATGGCACAGAGCCAACACTTCCTTCTGTAAGTCAAGGGTTTAAGAGTGTTAAATTCAAAACACAGACGTTTTACATTTATTAATGAAACTATTAGTCTAACAGCCTGACCAGCAACAACTCATTGCAAAACTGAATCAGCCAATGGTGTGAGTTCAGGGCAGAGCTAGCAGACAAAACCTGTTTGGAAAAGGTTATAATTTCTATTTTCTGCATTTCTCTTCGGTGGCACCAGTGGTGCTGGAATGTTGCTAAAGAATTCATGACTCACAATTCATGGCTCGGCCCGCAGTGAAGGAGAACAGTGATAGTGTGCAGCAGGCTTGAAACCATGGCAGCCACCGTCAAAGCGGTAAACGCAATCCTGAAACCAGCACACTCGTACACGCACTCATACTAACAAAAATATGCACAGAAATGGGAACTAAATTGGATGTTAATTTTCTTTAATGCTTTTACTTTTGATTCTTAATATGTTTTAACCAAATATTCAGTTTAAACAATGTAAAACCGTCTGTCAAAAATTAAAATGTGATGTAGTAGAAAAAATAATATCATAATAATCCTAAATAAAAAAAACTAAAAAAATAATAATCCTTACTTTAACTGCTTTTATTAGTACGAGGATGACAGCAATAGTCTTGGATGCTAGTTCAAGGACAGACGCACTCATGGTTGCCTGTGAAGAGATACATTAGTTTTCATAAATTATGGATTTAGTATGAATCTGTGAATTTAAAATGTAGGTTATAAATGTATTAAAGCTTTTTGACACACTTACCGTTTTGTCAAAACTGGTCTAATGATAATCAGGAGTGAAGAGCCTCCAAGGAAACAGAGGCGACTGAACAATAACAGTGCTAAAACACATCGCTGACATGTATACAAAAAGACATAAATGTACAAATACAAACACACTCATGTAAAGTAGAAAAAACAACATCGATAGTCAAATATGCATATTTTGATAACCAACATGCAGATCATGAAATTTATATTCATGGAAGCAAGAGGCAAACAGGCAAAATAGTGCAATAGAAGAAAGCAAGCCATGCAAGACTGCAAAACCTAACTACATTTGTAGAATCGTCATGAGAAAATTTGATTTATAAACATGCTTGCTACAATAAAATACCACTTAGCAACATCCAATACAGTCTACATACCATATATTGCGCACACTGAGAAGGGGTGTTGATGGAACTACAATAAATGAAAACAAATGACAAGATTTATCATCATGCTCTTAAAAATAAAGGTTCTTTATTGGTGTAGCTTAAAGGGATACTCCACTTTTTTTGGAAATAGGCTCATTTTACAACTCCCCCAGAGTTAAACAGTTGGGTTTTACCGTTTTCGAATCCATTCAGCCGATTTTCTGATATTTAGAAGAATATCAGTAACCAGACAGTTTCTGGTCACATTGACTTCCATAGTATTATTTTTTCCTACTATGGAAGTCAATGGGACCAGAAACTGTCTGGTTACTGATATTCTTCTAAATATCAGAAAATCAGCTGAATGGATTCGAAAATGGTAAAAACTCAACTGTTTAACTCTGAGGGAGTTGTAAAATGAGCCTATTTCCAAAAAAAAGTGGAGTATCCCTTTAAGGCCCGCCACGGTTTCCAATAGAGCGTGTCTTTTCAGTTTGAAAAAGTAGTTTAATTCCAATTAAACTTTTATCTGACTCCATTTTATCACAACCTCGAATTTAGATTAGAATGCCAATTGATTATTGACCATTTATATAATAAGTTATCTAGACACTTTTATTTATTATTCTATTTAACTCTTTACTCTTATTGTAGTTCATTCAGATACCAATGGCACTCATGGGTCTTACGCAGATCCCACTCACCAGTAGTCTTGGTCACTAGACAGAGGTAATTGATTATACTATTTAGATGGCCGTTCCAATGCTTGCTCTCTCTAAAAGTATTTTGTTTAGTCCCCATAGATCCGTATACACTTGAATAAAGCAACACTATCTCTAGTCAGAGGTCACAACCACTACTACAAATATAAGTCGACCAATTTTACTTTCTCTGATGGTAGCTTTGGTTTGGTCATGCCATGGTTTTCCATGTAGGCCTATACACGTAGCTAGAGTAACATTACAATAAACAGAGTTAAGTCTCACACTATTAAGGCTGGTCGATCAACATTCTTTTGTCCTGTATGGAAATTCCCTTTTTAGCGCCTACAGTACACTTGAACCATTTAGCCGGCGCTCTAAAATCTCAGTTGGCAGTGGCACGCACTTAGCTACTGGACTTTAGTCCGTTACTAACCTGAACGCAGATTTGCGGTTACAATGGATACAATGTAATCTACTAGAGTTAATAATTTCAGAATAATAAATAATTCAGAATAAGTCAGAATAAATTCAAATGTAACAATTTTATTATTACTCAGGTAAATATATCATGCCAATTGCTCAGAAATTAAGAGTAAAGGACGCAAACATAACATCAGAAAAATAGACACTCAGTAGTACTATGAGCTGATCTGGCTATACAGAATCGCTTTTGCAACATTTCTTTAAATACCCATACCAAGACAAAACATCCCTCAAATTGTGGAATGAACTTAAGATAGGAATTTGCAAAGACCCTGGACAGGGCACATCCGCCACAGTAACCACCGTATCTCTAAACTCTCAAAACCCTTATAACCTTTTGGTTTACTTCTGTGGGTAAGAGGCCATTGTACCAGTCACACTGAGGAATTTCAAGTGATACCAAACATGACTGTTAATTCACTTGCATTGACAAATGCCTGTATGTGTTTGTGTTGTCTATATCTCAGGAGATCAAAGTATCTGAGGGTTTTTTTTTTTCCTTACATTGGCATCCGTGGTTCCACAGGGAACCTTTAACATCCATGAAACCTTTCCATCGTGCAAAAGACTAGAAGCTACAAGAAGAGTTCCAAAAATAATTACTGTTTTCAAACACGTTTCCCAAAAATATTGTGATATGTTCTACCCCAAACTAATATATGTCATCTCTACCACTTTAATAAATACTGTAAAATAGTGTCTACTGTAACAAAAAATCTGTGAGATTTAGGCAGCTGTGAATTGCCAGAACTTTGCTGTAAAAAATGCCTATGGTAGAAACATTTTAGGTTTAACAGATTGAACTTAAATTTACAGTAAAAACATGTATTTTATTAA
Organism: Chrosomus eos; assembly: GCA_036326025.1. NCBI lineage: Eukaryota > Metazoa > Chordata > Actinopteri > Cypriniformes > Leuciscidae > Chrosomus > Chrosomus eos. Next base: position 26,989,875 of record CM070836.1, read on the forward strand.
CTGAAGTGTTAATATAAACTTCTGAACCTTTATAATATACTGACAACCACCAAAAACACAGGTAATTAGAAAGACACATGTAGACTGAATCTCATCACAAGAAGTTTTTCCACATGGCTGAGGTCAATATACTATATAGAAGAAAAAAAGAAAAAAACATCATAGTAACACAAGACACTAAAATAATGCAATAACCAGTAATTCAGCAACATAAGATTTAACCTTTAACCCTTTAACAAACAAGGAACTTATAACAAAAAAATGTGACTCCAGATCATCAGAACTGGAAACAAAGTGCTTAAAGGATCCCATAAGTTTCGGCAAGAATTGCAGACTGTCAATGGTTCCCCCTGTAACCCTATTATAAAAGAAAGAGTTTTGAGGCACTTAAAATACATCTTGAAGTTCCTCAACAGGATAGGGTTGAGGCACCTTCAGTTTTTACAGTGTTTAATAGTCTCTGTTTATTTATATTAAAAACAAAAATATTTTTTACATTTCTGCTAATTTATTTAAAGTTATTAATACCAGCCCTGCAATTTTGAAATAAGTATCTTATGCTCACCATGGCTAGATTTATTTGTTACAAAATACAATATAAACAGAAATATTATGAGATATTTAGCAATTTAAAATAACTGTTTTCTATTTTTATATATTTAAAAATGTAATTCCAGTGCTTAAATATATAGCTGCTTAAAATGCTGCTTAACCTACAGTATGAATGTGTAATGTATAATTTTTTCTGAGACATAAGGAAGTATTTTTGCATTCAAAAACACATTATTACAGATATCACCAGCCCTGCATTAGTGGTTATATTTGATTGTTCTATACGTAATGCTTTTGGTTTATATATTTTACCTGGAGCCTGAAAGAATATATTTGATATTGATGCAAATATTGTTGTGCTTGTAGTTAGGTTTATTTGTATACTTTGGGCTCCAGAGATCGGTGGTCTCGCGCATGCGCATGTGCCTGCAAAGAAAGCTGAAAACATCACAGAGCATCAGTATTTACACTGACTCAACAGGGAAGTAACCTATGAATGTGTAATGTATAATTGTGTCTGAAACATAAGGAAGTATTTTTGCATTCAAAAACACATATTTAAATATATAACCTGCATTAATGGTTATATTTGATTGTTCTATATGTAATGCTTTTGGTTTATATATTTTACCTTGAACCTGTGTGAACATATTTGATATTGATACATAAATATTTGTTGTGCCGGTAGTTGATGTATCTTGTGCACTGTTGACTTCAGAGATCATTGGTGCTGCGGTTGTGCCTTTGAGGAATGCTGAAAACATCACAGAGCAACAGCATTTACACTGACACAGAAGGGTGGTAACCAATGAATGCCTTTGATAAAATTGTCCCAAAACATGAGGAAGTATTTTTTCACACACACCTTTACTAGTTTACATTACTTTTGTAGTAAAGCAATCCCAAACCCGTTGAATGTGTTTACTACCTCTGGAAGTGGTAGAAAGTGAACAAGCTCAAAACCTTTTAGACCCCATTTACACCTGTATTTAGTGTTATCCACTTGTTACCCGATCGTCCAAAAACGCATCTTACAGTTTTTTTTAATTTCTTACACACTTAAAGTGGAACTTTAGGCCCACTCAGTGAAACCATTCACTCATCTACCTAATCTTCAGACCAAGTCTGCAAAACTTCAGACCAAGTCTGCAAGACCAACTACAAAAACAAGCACATTATACGCTTTACACTCAGTTTGAAATTGAAAAACAAACTTTTTGCAAAACTCTAAACACAGTTTACTACATGCTCATTTACTAATGATCCATACTCAATGATCATGTGTGAAAACACTTATGCATAAATTGATCACAAACTCAGTTTTGAGAAAGAAAGAAATCATTTTTACCCCCTTGAATTTATAGTTTTAATATATACAGTCGTGCTCAGAACTAATGGCACCCCTGGTAAATATGATCAAAACTGGCTGTAAAAAATAAATCTGCATCGTTTATCCTTTTGATCTTTCATTCAAACAATTGGCAAACATGTAACCTTGCATTGAAGTAAAAGAATTAAAAGTGTGTGTGTGTGTGTGGGGGGGGGGGGGGGGGGGGGGTCACATTATGAAATAAATGTTTTTCTCCAAAACACGTTGGCCACAATTATTGGTACCCCTAGGATTTTTTACGAGTAAAATATCTCTGAAGTATATTCCCATCAATGTCAACCTTTTTTAGCACACCAGGGTGACTAGGAACCTGACATTGTCTAGCTATTGACTTCTTGTTTCACATGAGTTTAAATATGAGGAAACACAAAAGCCAAATTCCCTTAATCATCCACAATGAGTAAAACCAAAGAATATAGTTCTGATGTGCATCAAAACAAGATTGTTTAGCATCACAAAATAGAAAGTGGCTGTGAGAAAATAGCTAAAGAAATGAAAATCCCCATTTTGACCATCAGGGCAATAATTAAGAAGTTCCAATCAACTAAAGATGTTACGATATGTGTGTCTATATTGCCTTAATGGACGGTGAGGATGAAAGTTTGAGTGGCCAAAGACTCTTCAAGGATCACAGATGGAGAATTGCAGAGATTACTTGAATCTATAAAAAAAAGAGGCTTATATTATATAGGCTATATTTTTTTTACCTGTAGCCTGTGAGTCTATACTTGATGTTGTAAATTTTGTTGTGCTTGTAGTTAGGATTGTTTTTGCACTGTTGGCTTTAGAGGTCGCTGGTGCTGCGGATGTGCCTGTGAGGAATGTTGAAAGCATTATAGAGCATCAGTATTTACACTGACTCAGAAGGGCATATGAATGTCTTTGATAAAATTGTCTCTGAAACACAACAATGTATTTATATACAGCGCTTAATAAGTTTATTAGACCACCACCCAATGTAAGGTTTGTGCCACAGCTGCCCTAAACTAACACTATTGGTGATCCAACAGTTTAAGTTTTGACTGCCAACTTTTTAAAATACATCACTTATTATCAGTGATAAAATATCTCCTTCCAAAAATAACAGGCAGGGGGGATTAAAGAGATGAAAAGATGGAAAGGTTTTTTCACTAAATTCATCACTATTTTAAATCATAGTGAAAATATTATTTTTTTTTAAATCCCTTTATGTTTTAAAGGGTCTGGTCTGCTCTTAATGAACACTGAGCAAGCTTTTGTTGCACATAAAACAGTCTAGGTTCAGAACAGGGAAAAGAATACAAAAACCTTTAGAAACTCATGTAGAGCTTAGTTCAGCATCACGGATCATATATATATATATATATATATATATATATATATATATATATATATATATATATATAATATATATATATATATTATATATATATATTATTTATATATATATATATATATAATATTTATATATTTTATATAGTATATATATTTTTTTTTACCTGTAGCCTGTGAGTCTATATTTGATGTTGTAAATTTTGTTGTGCTTGTAGTTAGGATTGTTTGTGCACTGTTGGCTTTAGAGGTCGTTGGTGCTGTGGATGTGCCTGTGAGGAATGTTGAAAGCATTACAGGGCATCAGTATTTACACAGACTCAGAAGGGCATATGAATGTCTTTGATAAAATTGTCTCTCATGTACTCATGTAGAGCTTAGTTCAGCATCACGGATCATTATATATATATATATATATATATATATATTATATATATATATATATATATATATATATATTATATATTTATATATTTATTATTATATATTATATATGTATCTATATATACCTGTAGCCTGTGAGTCTATATTTGATGTTGTAAATTTTGTTGTGCTTGTAGTTAGGTTTGTTTGTGCACTGTTGGTTTTAGAGGTCGTGGTGCTGTGGATGTGCCTGTGAGGAATGCTGAAAGCATTATAGAGCATCAGTATTTACACTGACTCAGAATATATATGAAGAGTTCAGATGCAAAAGCCTCTAAATGCCATCTGAAATTTTCTTCTAAAATGATCATTTTTATCAAGCGGTATATTTAAATTCAGTAATTTCACTTAAATGACAATTAATGGGTAATTTTTCTTGCCATTTAAGTGAAATTATTGAACTTAAATATATGAGCTTGATAAAAATGATCATTTTAGAAGAAAATTTCAGATGGCATTTAGAGGCATTTGCATCTGAACTCTTCATATATATATATATATATATATATATATATATATATATATATATATATATATATATATATATTATATATATCTGAAATTCCCATATATATATATATATATATATATTATATATATATATATATATATATTATATATATATATATATATATATATATATATATATATATATATATATATATATATATATATATATATATATATATATATATATAGGCTATAATTCTTTTACCTGTAGCCTGTGAGTCTATATTTGATGTTGTAAATTTTGTTGTGCTTGTAGTTAGGATTGGTTGTGCACTGTTGGCTTTAGAGGTCGTTGGTGCTGCGGATGTGCCTGTGAGGAATGCTGAAAGCATTACAGGGCATCAGTATTTACACGGACTCAGAAGGGCATATGGATGTCTTTGATAAATTGTCTCTGAGACACAACAATGTATACAGTGCTTAATAAATGTATTAGACCACCAATGTAAGGTTTGTGCCACAGCTGCTCTAAACTATTGGTGATGTTTCTGTAAACTGTAATGGTTAATCCACCATTATGTGTAAGCTCTTTAGTCACATTGGCCAAGTCAAATTCTGAGATTTAGTGAATTCAAAGATATATAGCTCAAAAGTTTCATCAAAAGCAAGTATTTGGGAACAACTATACTATTTGGAAGTCAATTCAATAACAACAGAGACCGTGGAAAAGTACTTTACATAAATAAATAAAAAATGCCAACAAGAATACAAGCTGTTATTAAGTTTTTTGGTTATTATGTGTGAATAAAGTCTATTTAGTTGTTTCAATTTGTTATTTGCCTAATAAATGACAATATCATTTTTAGTTTTGAACAAGTTTTTGACAGATTCCTAAAATATTTGTGTTAAATGTACATATAAAAAAAACTACTTGAGTCGTGTGAGAGTATAGCTTCTTTAAAAGTGAGCTATGGATTCTACCCCTCTAATAATAAATACTGTACACTGCAAATTAAAAATTTAGAAAACACTGTACATACTGTAATACAAACATTCCCATTTGCTGTTTGCCAGAAAAAAATTGAGAACATTGATCCTCCAATGGTTTTAGTTTTGACTAACAACTTTTTAAAATACATCAAACTATTATTGCACATAAAACAGTCTGTGTTCTGAACAGCAATGTTCTGAACAGTGCAAATAATTCAAAAACTCGTGAAAAGTCCGCTCCCCCCGCTCCCTCTCCTCCTCCCTCTCATTTCAACGGGAGCAGACCTTTCACGAGAGATGATATTACTGCGCCGAGTCGAAGTGCTCCCAAGCACTTGCTATGGTATTCTGTCATACAATATAGTTATCCATTTTACACGCTTAGAAAAGCGCAACGTTTTATTTTGTGTCACCGTTCTTGGTCGAGTTACACTACTCTAGTAACTGTATTTAAATAGGGAAAACGTGGAGGTGTTTGGTCGCTTCTCTTCTTGGCACGTATTGAATGAACAGGGCTGAGATAAGATCTAACAAAGGTTCGCGGCAAGACAGCGATTTAGTGCAAGCACTGAGACGAGAGAGGTATGTATCAACTTCTCTTAGTTAAGGGAATAACATAGTTTAATATGAAAAACCAGTAGAGTATCCCTTTAAAGACGCCTCGAGCCCGGCAAGCCCCAGAAGACAGCTTAGGTTAAGCTTTGGGTAGGCAGGCCCTGGGGAAGTGGTTATTCTTTTGAAAGGGCTACTGTGTAACCTATGCAATCTTTTTTTTTTTTAAAATTTATCAGCACACTGGTTGTTTGTTGTGCTGTTGTTTGTGTTTGTGTTATCCAGGTAGCTACTGTGGTGAGGATGGCTGTGTTTAGTTTAGAAGAGTTTGTAGCAAACCCTACGCTAGAGCAGCTGGATGGATGTAAGAAAGCTGACCTGTTTGCTATCGCTAAACATTATGGTTTTTCTGCTTCTAGTTCTCTGGTTAAAGCAGAGTTGCGGGCAGCTGTGACTGACGGGTTAGTGCAGAGTGGTGTTTTGAGTCTGTCAGATTTGCCCGCTGGGGCAGCAGCGAAACAATTTGGTTCTGCGGTAGAGGAAGTGGCCACGCAACCCGAGGTGGCAGATACCACCCGATGTGAAGCAGGGCGAGGATAAACAGTTCACCCTGCCGAGGTTTTATCCATTGTCCATCGAGTCCTCTCCTACTTCTGGGAAGGACGCGCAGCTGAAGGTTTGTTTGGCTCGGCTAAATTTGGAGAGGGAGGAGCGCGAACGCGATCACCAGTTCAGGAAGGAGTTAGAGCTTAAAAAGATAGAAGTTGAGTCAGCCAGGGTGTTGGAGCTGAAAAAGTTGGAGGCAGAAACAGCCGTAAAAATGCGTGAGATGGAGTTGCGGTTAGCGCAGTTTCCAGCCACTGCTTCCCCTACAGTGTCACCAGGATCTAACGCTACTAGTAACTTTGATGTAAGTAAACATATTTCACTGGTCCCTATCTTTTGTGAAACTGACATTGAGAGCTATTTCCCTGCATTTGAGCGCATTGCTGCTGCCCTGAGGTGGCCAAAAGATGTGTGGGCCATCCTGTTGCAGTGTAAATTGTCAGGGAAAGCTCAGGAGGCTTGCTCATCGTTGTCTGTGCAAGATAGCCTCTCCTATGAAAAAGTTAAGAGCGCCATCCGGCGGGTGTATGAGCTAGTGCCAGAAGCGTATACCGGCAACGTTTCAGGGCTCTCAGAAAAGGGGTAGGCCAGACTTACATTGATTTTGCCAGAGAACAAGGGATTTTGTTTGATCGGTGGTGTGCTGCATGTAAAGCCAATGATTTCTCCTCAGTTCGCGAGTTGATGCTGTTGGAAGCGTTTAAGAACTGTGTGTCTGAAAAGATTGTTGTTTATCTCAACGAACAGAAAGTGACCACGCTGCAGCAGGCTGCCACGCTTGCTGATGAGTTCGCTTTGACACACAAGAACACGTCTGTCAAACATTACTCGTCCTCTTATGATGATACTGTAAAGAAGCCTAGTAACACTCAGAGTATTCGTGTTAGCTCAGAGGCACAGGTGGACAAGCGTTGTTTTTTTTTGTCACAAACCTGATCATCTTATTGCAGATTGTGCTCTGTATAAACGGAAGCACCAGTCTCAAGTGACCAGACCACCTAAAGGAGTTGGGTTAGTCAAAACTGTATCTCCCTGTGGAAGTCAGCTGGCTTTTAAAGAACCTGATGAATGCTTCAGGCCATTTATTTCCAAGGGACTAGTATCCCTCACAGGTAAACCTGAGGATCAGCGGGCTCACGCTTATTCATCCTGGCTAGTGTACTACCCTTGACCCCTCAAACTGCCTGTGATGTGAGCACTGTAGTTCGAGGTATCGGGATGAGCTTTGTGCCTGCTCCTTTACATTCCAATTATGTGCAGTCCAAGCTAGCATCTGGTTTTTTTTCCCGTAGCTGTTCGGTCCCGTTTTCCTATCGATGGTGTAGATTTTATCATGGGAAATGACATTGCTGGCGGAAAGGTTTATCCGGACCCAGAGGTGGTGGATACTCCTATCTCTGAACTTGAACCTGATGAATTGGCTCAGAAGCACCCTGAAGTTTTTTCGGTCAGTGTATTAACTAGGGCGCAGGCACGTAAGCAGGCCAAAGGGGTAAATCTTTCGGATTCACTGTTCTCCTCTATGTTTAGGGAGGACCAGTTGCCCTCTAAGGAGAGTCAGAGAACGATCTTGAGAAGGGTCCTGTAAGTGTTGCTCCCTCTGTCACTGTTCCTGAGGGAACATTGTCGTTAACCCGCGAAGTCCTTATCGATGCTCAAAAGGGTGATCCCACCCTGGCAAAATGTTTTGTTGTGGCTAGGTGTGATGCTAGTGGGTGTTCAAGTCAGCAGCGTTTTCCAATTGAGGATGGGGTGTTGATGCGTAGGTGGGTTCCTCGTGGTGGGACGGCAGATGATCTGACTGGGGGTTGTGACATTGTTTACCAGGTTGTAGTCCCGGTGGGATGGCGCCAGTACGTGCTAGGGTTAGCGCATGAACACTTATGGTCGGGTCATCTAAGCGTCACCAAAACTTACAACCGTGTGTTCGAGCATTTCTTTTGGCCAGGCATTAAGGCAGATGTAGCGCGCTATTGCAAAACTTGCAGTACATGCCAAATCATTGGTAAACCAAATCAGGTTGTGCCTCCTGCCCCACTGCATCCAGTTCCTGCTATTGGTGAACCATTCGAGCATGTTATTGTGGATTGTGTTGGTCCCCTGCCTAGGAATAAGTCAGGGAACCAGTTTTTGTTAACTGTGATGTGCGTGTCCACCCATTTTCCTGAGGCTGTGCCAATACGGAGGATTACCGCCCCCGCCATCACAAAAGCTCTAATTAAATTCTTTACTACTTTTGGACTGCCAAAAGTTGTACAAACCGAGGTACCAATTTCCTGTCCAATACTTTCCGTCAGACATTCCAAACACTGGGAATTTCACATTCCGTGTTAGCGCTTATCATCCTGAATCACAAGGTGCACTTGAACGTTGGCACCAGACGCTTAAGTCCACGGTAAAGAAATTCTGCTATGACAGAGGAAGAGATTGGGATGAAGGTGTGCCCTACGTGCTCTTTGCTGTTCGCAATGCTAAGCAAGAGTCTCTGGGTTCAGTCCGACTGAACTCGTGTTTGGTCATAGCGTGCGAGGGCCACTTAAGGTGTTGAAGGAGCAGTTGTTTCTGACTCCTTGCCGAAGGTTAATGTATTGGATTTCGTGTCCCAGAACAGGGAGCGGTTGCACCGTGCCACCTCCCTGGCAAAGAGGGCGCTGGCTCTGTCACAAGAAGTCATGAAGCACCGGTTCGACAGAAAAACGGTGGAACGGCAATTTAAACCAGGTGAACAAGTGTTGGTTTTACTGCCTGTACTTGGCACTGCCCTCACTGCCCGTTTTTCAGGACCCTATGTGGTGGATAACAAAGTGTCAGAGACTGATTACATTATTCACACACCTGACTGTAGGAGAAAGAAACGCTTGTGTCACGTTAATATGTTGAAGCCCTACCATTCCAGTGAAGCGGCTCAGGAGAAGCAGGAAGGAACTCCGGAGACTGCTGCTCCAGGCAACCCCTCTGCTTCCTTGGTTTGTGACAGGGCTGAACCTGACGATGGTTTGGCAGGGCTCGGTGAAGGTCACCAGGGTGGTAGGTTGTCCAATTCGGAACTATTGTCTGACCTAAAGGCACATTTGTCATATCTCTCCCCAGATCGCCGTGATGATGTAATGATGTTAATAACTTCTCATCTCTCTCTATTTAGCGATGTGCCATCCCAGACCACTGTACTGCGTCATGATATCGACATTGGGACAGCTGCCCCTATAAAGCAGCATGCATATCGTTGTCCGCTGGCTAAGAGAGAGATGATGAAAGAGGAAGTGGACTACTTGGTGCGAAATGGGTTAGCCAGGCCCAGCTGTAGCCCGTGGAGTTCCCCATGTTTACTTACTCCTAAGTCAGACAGTACGCTACGTTTCTGCACAGACTTTCGTAAGGTAAACGCAGTGACAGTCACAGACTCATTCCCTTTGCCCAGAATGGAGGACTGCATTGATAATAGTGGTCCCGCGGAGTACATAACTAAGTTAGACCTGCTGAAGGAGTACTGCCAGGTGCCATTAACCCCTCGTGCATCTGATATCTCTGCGTTTGTTAACCCAGACCACTTCATGCAGTACACGGTTATGGCCTTCGGGATGAGGAATGCGCCCCCCTAACTAGTTTATGTAGTCCCACTGTCCCGTTTGTGTGGACAGATGAGTGTCGACATGCTTTTGAAGCAGTGAAATCTCTCCTCTGTTGTGCCCCTGTCCTGGCCGAACCAAACGTTTCTCTACCCTTTAAGCTCGAGGTTGACGCGAGTGAGATTAGATGGGAGTGTTTTGGTTTGTTTTGTCTCAAGTGGTAATGAATTATAACCTCTAACGTAGTCAAACCCCTAGTTTGATTTTATGTGGGGGAGTGTTACGGTCCATAGGCCGTGCGTGTGTGTGTGGGGTGTGTGTGTGTGTGTGTGTGTGTGTGTGTGTGTGTGTGTGTGTGTGTGTGTGTGTGTGTGTGTGTGTGTGTGTGTGTGTTGGGGTGTACTGCTGCTTGTTTGTGTTTTGCAGTCCCGGTGTACGCTGCTTCTCTCAGTGTTGGCAATTATCTAGTGTGCACACCTGTCCCCAGTTGGTAATCAGCGGGAGCTGGTATAAAGAGCAGAGAACGGGGAGACTGTTGAAGAGAGAGCATGGAGAGCGGACGTATCAAGACAGACGGCTTACCACAGCTGGGTGATACTGTAGTGGCGATCGTGGAGTCCCTGCAGTAGTGTGTATCAAGTCTCGTGCTGGGGCTTGCTCTCTCAGTGGAGGGAGGGTGGTAAATTGTACAGTATTATTTTTCCCTTGGTGGTTTTGTTCCTGTTATCCCGCGAGCTACCTTTTAAGCTGTAGGTGTGATTATCATCTGTTACCTCAACCGGGCGCTTCCCCTTTGTTTTGGGAAGTTGTTTTTTATTGTACTTTTTTCAGACTAACTTGGTTTATTACTATTGTAAATAAATCACTTGCTGATAAACCTGTCTCCTTTGTTCCTTCAACCTGAAATGGTATTATTGTTATTATTATATTATCATCAACCTCCTCCCCTGGACTTTCCACTGGAGGTTCGTAACACTCATATATAATTCAGGTCAGTATCAAACATCAGAGATGGGTTAAAAAAGGACTGTCTCTAAAAAATTCTATCTAAATTAATCTCAAAACCAGGGGAGGACTGGCCATCTGTGTGATCTGGAGAATCACAGAACGGCCGGTACTCCAGGACGGCCGGTGGGCCGGCCCACCACCCGCCACACACGCAGTCACAGACATCCCAAGTCACCTGGAACTTCCGGGAGTCTCCCGCATATTGATAGCGGCTCCCTGAGTCCCGCAAATTAATTAAAATTAGTTAAAATCTCCCGGAATCTAGAGCGAGCAAGAGCGCGCATGCGTAGCGCGTGCACGGCAGAGAGAGGGAGCGAGCGAGAGACCTTGCGTGTGTGTGCTAGTGTGCGCGTGTGCCTCAAGAAGCTCATGTAAGGACCCAACCAATCAATTGTCAGTGCGGACGGGCTTTTATCTCTACTACTCCCGAACCGAATTAATCAGAAATTACTTTGCAAGTTACTTGCTAGGGATGATGTTAGGAAGTGATATTCAGCGTGCTACATTTTTAATGATTACAGTAGTTAAAACAGCTAGTTTTAAAACAGCTAATATTAAGAAATATGTTGTGCTTTTACTTTTAAAAATGTTCGTAACATTACAGTTAATGCTTACAAACATTGAAGATTTTGAATACAGAAGTTACATTTGTAATGGTGTATTTTTCATTTAAAGTGGTATTATTATTTGTGCAGTAGCTAAGATTAATTACAGCATAAATTAAGATTATTAAGTAATAAATTCATTTTAAGACAGCATGGAATAGATTGTATAATATGCTGTTAGCTATAATTTGGATGGTATATAGTATCATGAGCCACAATTAAAGTTGTGACAATAGCTATGTTTCCATCCACACTTTTTTATCCGCATTAAGTGATATCGAATGAAAAATGCCTTATGGAAACAGTAAAATTCGAATGAATTTCATGAATATCGACTCAAATGAAATGCGTTCGGTCTCATGGGATTTTATCTTGATGGATATACGGCTTATGCGATAAACGCTGATGGAAACGTTATTATTGCGATCCATTTTGCCTAGTAAAACTTTGTTCGCAAATGTTTGCATGAATGTTGTGCAATTCGGTGAGAAAATGAATGGAAACACCTTAAAATGTCTCAAATCAATTCGATATACCAATTTGATCGCAAAACAGCATGTGACGTCATTACACACAGGTTTTTATTCGCTTTAAAGCCGTTATATGGAAACACACTTTCACCAGCTTTATTCGCATGAGGTTTTTTACCGAACTTCAGATAATTCGATTGACAAGTGGATGGAAACATGGCATGCCAGGGCAGGCGGCATTGTTGTTGTTGTCGAGTTTCCGCGCGTCGATTGCTTTGGGCAATAGTCAAAGTCCAGGGCCGTTTTTTCGTCCCAGTCCGTCCCTGCTCAAAACAGTGCAAGTTCTAGCATTTTGTCATAGAGAAATGAGAATCACTAATATTATGAAACCGTTAACCACGCCTAATGCACTGAAATAAGCAAAGATAGTGAGCTAACACTAATAACAATGTAATTAAATATAGTAGGTGTGGCGAGCAGGATGAGGTCGAGGGCCGTGGGAGGACGGCGCTAGGCCGGTGTCGTGATTAATGATGAGCGACACCTGCGTGACACACCGGTCTAGTATCTCTTACGGAGGAGCAGGAACATAAAAGGAGCGATGACAGTGGAGATGGAGAGAGGAACAGGCCTGGACATATGTTGTGTTTTGTTTTATTATATGTGACAGCAGTCGTCCGTGAGGGGCTGCAGTCTTTTACTTTACTTTCGTTTTATATTTGTTTTATTTTTAGTATTAAAATGTGTGTTCACGTTAGCCGGTTCCCGCCTCCTTCTTCCCACAACATCTAACCTCATTACAGTAGGCTATAGAATGCTAATATGGCATAAATCTCAGCAGCCAGCCCAATAGTATTAGTGATAATGCCTCGGTTACGACTCTAACCTCGGTTCCCTGAAGAGGGAACGAGACGCTGCGTCGATTGGCGCTAAGGGAACGCTTTGCGTGATGATGTCTTCAAGCACATGTAAAATCAGTCCAATGGTGTGGCTGAACGTCATAGCCGGGTGACGTCATGAACCAGGAAACTATAAAACCTACCCAAACAAAGCAGCGCTAGCTTCTTAAGGTCTGAGCAAGACGCTTACAGGCATGTAGGAGATATGGCAGGTGACACAGCATCTTGTTCCCTCTTCAGGGAACTGAGGTTACAGTCGTAACTACAGCCTCAGTTGAGAGACCTGACCCTATGAGCTGGGCCCCCTCAGAGGCCAAGCCCACAAGTTCCACAGTTTGGGTCGGGGGCGAAAGATGGAGCCCTCTGCTTGGGACAGAAGGTCTCTCCTGACGGGAAGCTCCAGTGGAGGACCGTCGAGGAGAGACACTAGATCGGGGAACCAAACTCTGCCTGGCCACCGCAGGGCTATGAGGAGTAGGCACACATGGTCCCTGCAAAATCTCTCTCATGAGCAGAGCGACAAGCAAGAGCATACAAACGTAGCCTCGGCCATGTCTGTACCATCGCATTCAGTCCGAGAGGAGCTGAATGCGTGAGGGAGCACCAGAGTGGACAGTGAGACGTCTCTCGAGACGCAAACAAATCCACTTGTGCCTGGCCGGACACCCTCCACATCTGCTCCACCACCTCGGGGTGGAGCCTCCATTCCCTGGGCCACGGCCCCAGTCTAGACAGGATGCCTGCTCCTATATTCTGGGCCCCAGGGATGTAACCTGCTCTGAGTGACAGCAGCTTCCGCTGATACCACAGGAGGATTTGGTGTGCCAGTTTGCATAGCGGCCGCGAACGCAAGCCCCCCTGATGATTATTATAGGCGACCACCACCGATGTGTTATCTGTGCGGACCAACACATGGTGGCCCCTGAGGTCTGGGAGGAACTTCTTGAGGGCAACAAATACAGCCAACATCTCTAGGCAATTGATGTGCCAGGAGAGATGATGGGCCCCCCATAGACCCTGAGTCAAGCGTCCTTCTAGGATCGCTCCCCAGCCTGTGAAAGAGGCATCTGTCGTTAGTATCCTACGAGGACAAGAAGCTCCAAACACAGGACCCTCGGACAGGAACCAAGGTTTCTTCCACATAACCAGGGCACGTAGGCATCGGCGTGTAACCCTGATCATGCGAAAGAGGTTGCCCCTCGGGGAAAACCCTTTGGTCCTGAGCCACCACTGCAAGGGTCTCATGTACAGCAGGCCAAAAGGTATCAAGTTGGACGCTGCTGCCATTAAACCCAATAGTCTCTGAAACTGTTGCAACACAGTGAGTGACTGGCCTAGCTTTATTCTTTTCACAGCTGACAGGATGGACTCTATGCATGCCAGTGGGTAATATGCTTCTGCATATTATAGAGCCAATTGGGTAAATTATGCAACGATAATTGTGTGGGTGTGTTGGTATGGATGTCAGAGTGTGGTTGGTATGTGTGTTATAAAAACAGATGTGTGTGTGTGCATGTGATTTGTAATATTGAAAAACTCAACTGCAAATAACATAGCCAATCATTGTGTGCACCAGTGGAGTTTTGCTGCCATCCAATCCAATGGGAAAAATCTGTTACTGCGCCCACACAAAATCTTACCGAAAGCTCACTTTTTGAGATATCAACCTCAAATTTGGAAAACAACTTATTTAGATTTATGGCTTTTATTTTCTAGCCGTTTAGTTCAACATGTTTTAGAAAATATATATTTTATATAAAACAATATTCATAATATAAAATAATGTTTATAATAAATCATTTTCATAAACTTAAACCTATATAACTTTTTTGGTGATTTACTTATTACTTTTTCTTATTTTACTTCAGCAATAATCGGCCAAGGGTCTTCTTTAAAATGACACCAAACTTAAGTCTGCACTCCCAAGCTACACATTTTTATGACAGTTTTTTCACATAGACATTTTGTCCTCTATGGACCTATGTGTAACTTTTCTTAATTGATGCACCAGGGTTAAATGCAGAATTACATAATTACACAGACTATTTTGGTTTATTATTCTATATTAAATGACAAATAGTGTTAGTGATATTAGATGTATTTTATATTTAATTAAAATCAGTTGGGCCAAGTTTACCTTCTTGTCCCAGGAAATGCACCCTTGAGCTTATATCTGAATATCTTACAATTTAAACGTAAAAATGCACATTGTTTTAAAAGGGAACATCCTCCTCTACACATCTACTTTTACTCAAATTGTTATGCTGACAATATAATTTGTAATGAAAAATGTATTTGAAAAATGAAAAAATATTTTCACCAGGGAAAACTTTTCCAAAAGAAAAAAAAAACACAAACACATCTCTTTGGTGGGGCACTCACTAAATGAAGAAGAATTGTACAAAATGAATCAAACAAAAACAACTGCCTATAAACAAGCTGTAGTTGTCACCTCACACACTGACAGAGATGCAGTATAAAACCATGGGCAATCAATAAGGTCCATACTGAATTTAGTACTTCAATTTGACTAGCCTATATCAGTAGCCTACACTAAGGAATGGTTGAGCTTATATCACAATTAGCGTTTTAGAACCGAGACTGATTACGTTTTATCCACGTAATAGCCTCCAATATATGTATATAGTAGGATTTACTGCATCTGTTTCCGTTTCGAGGATTTACTGCATCTGTACCCGTTTCGAGGGTGCTTCTAATACAACGGTGTTGAGTGACTGCAATTATGACATCTTTCTCTCTTTTGACCAATGCACTCTTTGTCCCACCCTCATGCCGAAAAACAAGTCATCAGAACAAGTATAGGTCTCATCAGCTGAGGCTGAAAGTTCTTCTCTGTCCTCTTAAAAGAAATAGAAAATTATATAAATGTGATTTCAGTATCTACTAATATGAAAGCCATAAGAACTGTTAGAATCTGCACTCCTTTGATCTCTTCATGTGAAAAAAATTAATGTGATGTAATGGCCCTACCTCTTTTTTTTCTTTCTTTTTCTTTCTTTCTTTTTTTATTTTTTTTTATTTTTGTTTTGTTTTGTTTTTTGCTATTGTCTCCTGTATTGTTTTGGTTGATATTATGTGATGTATTTATGCTTTCTCTTTTGTATGTTCCCAACCCCGTAAGACTTTCGTTCATCTTTGGAACACAAATTAAGATATTTTTGATTAAATCTGACTACCTGAGAGCTGGATCACTCCTCCATAGGCTTCTAAGGGATTGAAACTTGCAATCCACGAAAAGTTATTAAAGAAATCGTTAAAATAGTCCAAGTGACTACATTGGCTCAATCTTAAGTTTATCAAGCGACGAGAATACTTTTTGAGCGCAAAAAACAAACAAAAATAACGACTTTATTCATTTCCTTCTCTGTTGGCCTTGAGATATCCACATAGTATAATTGCGTAGAGCTTCTTGTCACACGTAGGCTCACTATTGGTTGACGCTGGTCATGTGTGTGATGCGTGTAAAGTTCAACCAGAAGCATTATGCAATTATACTACAAAGGCCAACAGAGAAGGAAATTAATACTTGAATAAAGTCGTTATTTTTGTTTGTTTTTTTGCGCTCAAAAAGTATTCTCGTCACTTTTTTATTTTATTTTATAAAACAAGCCTTGGTTTATGCAACTTGCCCCAGATGCCGTGGCATAACATTATTTTAATAAAAAAATTATGAAGGCATGTAAATTAAAATAAATATTGATGTGCATGGATAAATAATTTATAATGAATACTGCAATTACGTTTAATAAGAATTGTGAATATTGATTATTGTGGTGGGTGACTTAAACTAATCCTACTTAAAAAAAAAATTTAAAATAAAACGTAAGCTACAAATTATGATAAGGTACTCCTTACCTGTGGCATGTGAATCTGTTGGAAATATTGCTGGGCTTGTAGTTAGTCTTGTATGCGCACTGGTTTCAGAGGGCAGTGGTGTTGTGGACGGTAGATCTATCTTCTTCCTTGGCCAAAAGGTAACATAATCTTCTACAACTGCAGCTCTGCAAAGGAAATTGAAGATCAGATTTGCAAACTAACCATATAAAACGCAACTAAACTATAATGATGCTATTCTGTTTCATTTAGTTTAATTAGGCTCCTAAAACTAGGCTACCTGAAGAAAATTTGTCCTGGCGCATTGGGTGTCCAGAGTACACTGATTGAACTTTTCTGTAAGTTATTAGGATGAACAACGACACTGCCCTAAAATATGAACATAAACAGTTGACATTAGTTTAATGAATTAATAACATTTAACACACGGTGTAAAGAATAACTTCAGTGTGTATGTGCACGGCAGGACTCACACCACAGAGGAGTCGGCTGTTGGCCGTGTCCACCAAACTAAACGTACCAGCAGGCACACAGTTATTACACTCACGAGAGTCCAATACAAACCCCATAAACCGTCTCGGTCCACCCGAAAGGGTCACTGTGGTAAAATGAGAGATTTAAAGTGAAACATCTGAAAAAACACTTTGTTTACACCAATAAAAGTCATATTAAATAGTCATAAAAGTGTCAGTCAGCGGACAAAACTAAAGTCAGAAATATTCTTAACATGTCTGAATGCCTATGTAGAAATGTAGCCTACAATGCTTTTTTTCAATTTATTTTTTATTCTAAATAATTTTTCTTGTAATTTCTTGTTTATAAAAGTGTGTCATGTATTTTTTTACTGATTGATTTATTGACTTTATTGATTATTTGTTTATTGCTTATGGCCTAGCCTACCGGTAATAGTTGGTGTCGTAGTATTCCATTCTTTCAAAGTAACATTTTCTGGTTCGACCTTGAAAGGGGCTTCAGTGTCTTGTTCTGGTATTGGTACATCACTTACATCGGTATGGATAATATTAATTTCTGGACAATTATCATTCAACAAACTTCCATCGCTGTAACAGGAGATGAACTTCAGCATGGATCCAAATGAAAGAATAAGGAGACCTCGCGCATACATCTGAAACGATCAATATAAATAATAACAAACATTTTAAACTACTGACTTGTAACAATTCCCGTTCATAGAAACTTAAGTCTTCAATGAAATGCAGTTGTAATAAAGTTATTAGGCTACAATACCTTGTTTTAGCCGTACCGTGCGCGTTGCTGATCAAAGCTATAGGAAAAGTAAAGCAGTGTCTTCTTGTCAGTTAACTCTTTATATAGTGTACGTCACCTCAACAGATATTATATTGCCTAATAAAGTTGGCTAAATGTTTTCTAATGCCCTCTTTTGGCGAATTCAGTTATTACCATCAAAGGGGAAAATGGTCATATGATAGCAGCTTTGAATTGTCCTCCTGCTCGACAACAAACGTGCATAAGGAAGTAGGCTATACATGACTTATTTTTTTTAATCACAGTTCTTTAGAAGTGTTTATTATATAATCATGAGGTCACAGCTGGCAAACCCCTGATACAGAGCCAATGCTTCATTCTGAAAGTCAATGTTTTTTAGAGAGTTAAATACAGTGAGTGTTTTGTAACAAAACTGAAAATAGCCTACGATCTCTGATAGGTGAGAGAATTTGACCTAAATTGCAGGTTCATGTCACAGACCTTTATAAAGAAGATAAAATAGCCGAACTAATTCTCTGTCTGTGCTGGTCTTTAGACTTCTGAGAACCAAGCTTCAGTTCGTGTTTTATCAAAACACAAGACAAAAATCAGCACACCAGCAGCTGGGAAGCAGAATCCAAAACACAAAATAGCCTATCGTTATTGGCCATCTAGTTACAAAAATGTCATTATTTTCAGTATAATTCAATCTGTATCCATCTGCAATAAAATATGGAAGTAATGACAATTTGCCCTTTATGAAAATGTATTTGATTTGATTTGATTAGACAAAAGTAAAATACACTTGTTCGTCAAGGATAACAAGGTTAAGGACTTGTTTCCATTATGGTCCTTGATGTTAAGCACAAACTTCACTCCTGTGGACAATGGAATTTTTATAATAAAGACAAAATTACTATAAAACAATCACAATTAACCCTTTCACACGTAAGTTTAAAATATTCTAACTGACCCCCCAGCGTGAGTTTTTCAAGGCGACCGTTATTTAGAACTTGCCACTTTAATGTTTCCATGGTGACGCGTCATTGCTTGTCACGTGATACAGCGCAACCACAACACAGTGCTGAATGAATGATGATCTGCTTTTATGTAATTTTTCCTTTCTTATTAAAAATATTCACAAATGTATTAGTTATATCATGAAACACTGATATTCCGATTGTCAAATATGTGCAAGTGGATGTGTTTTGTTGTTTAAACACCTTTATAACGATCGCGTTAGTTGAGCTGTATGCGCGATGGGCGGCGCCATTTAATTTGTTTCACAGTTCAGAGAATCGGATGATGGATTGTCAATGGACAACACCTCAATTCCTCCACTTCTCACGAAATACATGAAAGTAAGTGTCCGGTGAACTGTGAGAAGAATAGGGGCACACAATGTGAATCTGATATGAATAAAACGTGTTGTCTTATTATAATGGAAAATATTATTATTGCTGCTTCCATAGACATCAGTATGTATTTTACAAACTCAAAATCATTGTTTTGCTAGTATTTATGTGATTTAAATGTCTGAACCTAAATAAACATTATTGTTGAAACACTCATAAATAGTAAACGCGATATATGACAGCACTGGGTGCGTCTAGGTCTGGCTCAGCGCCAGCAAATGCGCGAAAGCACATTTGAATTTAGCAGTTGATCACGTGATGCACTGAACGTTCTAATCACACCGGTGTGATCGTACGCTCCAGGGACCAGCCAAGACTGATCACACCGGTGTGATCGTACGTGCGAAAGGGTTAAACACACACACACACACACACACACACACACACACACACACACACACACACACACACACACACACAAACACACAAACACACACACACACACACACACACACACACACACACACACACACACACACACACACACACACACACACACACACACACAACACACACACACACACACACAAACATTTTATTTGGAGGGATGTAGACAATGATGATTCTGCAACAGTAAATTATCTGGGGTTTACAAAAACATTAGATAAAATCTTTGCTCAAAGAAATAATTAACACCATTTGCTCTATATGTCTTGAGTGTATAATACAGTAGTATAACAATTTAATATGCTGTACGTTTAATAAAATAAACAGTGCCGAGTTAACTGAGTCAGAGAAAAGAGTTCAGTTCTATTGAGGAAAGAAAATTAGAGTATTTATACATCATGGAAAAATAACTGTGTAGGCTGAATAATAACATGACACATAAATCATGACAAATAAAACAGATCAGAGAAGAAAAATCTTGGCTGTCTTTCAATAAGGAAATTGCATGAATAGCAGATGTGTCAAAACAACTGTGTCACTGTCTGTCCAACCAAAACAAATGCTGTAAATCAGAGATACAATCAGAAATTCCTTTTTTTTTTTAATTTTTTAAGTGAAATACGGTACAAAATAAAAGGTAAACAACATTAAAAGTAAACAGTGTCACTCAAATGACTCAATTCTAAAAAATATATTTTTAAAAAAAAAAATAATAAAAATTTATAACATGAAATATTTACTCCAACATAAAAGATAACCTGTCTAAACAATCTTAGTAACCTTTCGGCACACCTGTCTAATAATAAAAATAGATACACCTGTATCTATTTTAGAGCTCTTAACAAAATCTAAGAGTTCATGAACAACTTTGAGTGGTAAAACAAAATGGTGTAATTCAACTTGAAAATAACTACATTTAACATGAATAACACAAAACAATTGTTGCGATGACATTTAAAATAAACCAAAACATATAAATCCTCTCGTACAAATGTAGCAAAAAATAGCTATCTCAATACTTTTGTAAATACTATTTTACAACTGTAAAGTCGTGTTCTTTAAAATGCAATAAGCTTTCAGAATCTTCCAGTCATTTAATTACATTGTTGTTTCAAGATTCTCGTTTCCTGACCACATGACTTAAAGGTCATTTTCTCTGTAAGAAAACCTGCATGGCAACATTTTTGATGTGTGAGATTACAATCTTTGAGAACCAAAATAAAGTACATTATCATTGCCATGATCCATGAATGGCATGGTTTAAAAGAACTCAATTGACAACAGGGTGCATTATAGCCTATTTTTTGTTACGTTTTTGTTAACATTTGTATCCCAGGTATCTCGTGAAGGTGAATCTGTTGTTTGTTTATATTGTAATGTTCAGAATTTATCTTTTTTTATTATTATTATTTGTGGAGTGCCATTGTTGTGTTTTGAGTATTGATGTCTGTGCATCAGGTGATGGAAGAAAAAAATCTTGTGTTGCACGATGATCTCACACTTTCAAAGATAAATCTCATCAGCTGCTTTACTATTGTGAAATATCCATCTACAAAAAAAATCTGAATTTCAAATAAGATATTGGTACATTTTTTATGCTGAAATAACGCTAATAATATTACAGTTTGAAGCTTAAAATCAGCCAGTTGGCTTATTTTATTCTAGTTTGTCATTGTCTTAACAAATGTTTTCATTTGTCACACTTCTGACTTGACTATCAGAAATTTGAATATGAATATAGAAGGTCCAAGATCCCAAGCTTATGGAACACTACCCTTATGATGACAATTACAGTACTAAACAATATAATTTCTTACAGTGGCATGGTTAAAGACATCTTTATAAATGTGAATTCGCAGTAAAACAAGAGCAGTAAATTACTGTGTTAAATAAATGTTTTTACATCACTAGGCTATACTTTGTATTATTTAAACATTGTATCAAATTACACAAATATGATGCAGCTGTAAGGGTGTTTCTAATAGCTAGCAGCGGTGGGAATGATGGTAAAATTGACAATATATTGACATATATAGACATAAGAGTCAAATAGATTATGATAGGCTAATAGGCTACCTGTTTTGATAATAAGATGTGACCATTAATATTATTAAGTGAATTTAATCCTAAAAGTAATAGCCGGGGATCTGTTTAAGGAAATGAAAAATAGAAATGCATTCAATTCAAAAGAGATTTAATGGGTAACTTAGTCGACAAACAGGTCCTGGCTGGGATAAGGGGATTATGACATCATATTGCGGGGAACATGTGAATGGTGACGTTTGTATAGTAACCTGTGGGGGCAGCATCGGCACAATCAGTTACAAATCGCAGAATAAACGAGGGCGAAGAAACGTCTCCCGCGTATTTTGACTGTTGTCTTTTCGTCATTATTTAGAAGATGTGAGATTTTGATACTGTAGGTTTGTTTTATTATAAAAAGTTTCTAAAAGATGTCGAGTCTCAGTCAGGAACTAAAGCGCTGGGCTATTGAGGAACTTGATTTGCCAGCAGCCAGACTCCCGGATGACGGCTATATGAAGACGTTAGTGGGTTGTTATGAATTATAACATTAATCCTCATCAACGATTTTAGAATGATCATGTGTTTACGTTTTTGTGCAGACTATGCGTCGGTCCTGGAGCTTCTATTTGGAAATATATAACGCAACATGTTTATAAAGAGAGGTGAGATCTCATGGTTTTTATAATCTCTGATTCTTACTAAATTACTTGTTTTTAAATGCACAGATTTAAAATTATGTCTTTTGAAATATATTTTACAGGAATGTTCGTGTCATGAGGGGGAATGTTCAATGGTATCCTTAAAGTTTTCTGTAAATGTGATGTGTTTTTACACACACACACACACACACACACACACACACACACACACACACACACACACACACACATACCACAACATATTAAATATATAATAATAATAATTAAATAAATAATTAAAATATAGAATACTAAAATTACTGCTAAATAGAAATATAGACTTAACAAAGACTAATAAAAATTATAAAAGCACATACACATTGAAAATAAAAAGTACAGAGCTAATTAAAAATAGAAGATAATTCAAAATATCAATAAATTGTATATAAATAAATAGGCATAAATAAAGGCATAAATCATTGCATATACAGGATCTGATGATTTCAGTAGGCCCATCACAGTTTTTCTGTTCATACTACAGTCAAAAAATTTTCAAATTAGGTTGTTACTGTAATACGATAAATTGTTGTTGTCTAATCAGTGGAATTGTTCCTTGACAATCTGAATCCTTAGGTACAAAGTTTTACAAGATAAAGAGGTAAAGAAGAGTAGTTTATTTGCTTAATTTCCTATTTGCTAATCTGCTCCTATAAGGATTCATATGAACAGCATGAAAAGGTGATTGTTCTTTTTAGTTTAAACAGTTGAAAAATCAGAATAAAGATACAAGAAGGCTTGAGCTTCAGAGAGAGATTAATGCCCTTCAGACTGAACTCCTTCAACTGGACACAAAGATCAGTAGAGTGGAGGATCAACTTGCTACTGAAGGTGAATTTTCTTTTTCTGTTCATTTCTATCCATTTCTATCCTGATGCTCTTTTAAACTACCAACCCCTGTGGTACACACCTGCCACAGACACTGTGAATCGTCAATCATAATGAGATCAAAATGGTCACTAATTACTTAACGCACGTTACTGGTTTTATTGTAAAAATCGGTGTATGCTTTTTTTTTAAGTGTTTATAATTGTAACTTAGTCTTACAATAGCCTGCTCTGCCTCTGCAGCAACTTTCATTTTAAGATAATTTTTGCCCATTTAATATCCCGTTTAAAAATACATCAATACGGAAGCTTTTTGTTGTTGTTGTTACTAATATCTTCCTCCCTTGTGACTGGTAAGCAGAGCAGAACGTGAACAGGAACTGGGAGGACTTATGGAGAGCAGGACAGACAGATCCTGTTGGAGTCCTTCAGGCAGCGCTGCTCTGAGGAGAGAAACGTGCTGTTAGAGGACACACGCATGATTGGCACCCAACGCCATGCCCTGGAAGAGTTGTCCAAGTGAGCAAATACCCATATCACCTCCAGACTGTCATATTTTTATGGCAGCTTTCTAATGCTGCTGTGTGCCATTTATTTGATGATTAAAAAGTAATACTTTCCTCTAATCCCAGTTTAATGTGCAGAGACAACTATGAAGGTTAATTTGTATGTGGATTTCAGATGTGCAAAATGCAAATCTGGTACCAGTAGCCTAAAATGTACACTCTCATTTTTTTGGGTTAGAGACATCCCACACACGTTGGTGATGTGAAAAGTCTTAACTGTGGTTTTACTCTGTAACACTTTAGAATAATGGTCCATCATTAATAAGTAACTATGCAGGACTAATGAGTAGTACTACATTAACACTTCAGCTACTACTATTAACTAATATAGAAACAAGCTTTACAAATCAGTAAATAATAGCAAATTTAGGGCTAAGATGGTTCCTTATTAGGTAATCAATAATTGCTTAATGAGATTAGCCTGTCACAATTGCACGCGATTTTGAGTTTATATTTTGCAATTCTATGGAAGCAAATAAGAGACATAACTATTTGAAATTTAACAGCCACTGAATACTTAGTTTTAAAATATTTTATTTTGAAAAACATTTATCTGAATTTATTTGCTCTGAATTCACCCCTTTGAAATTATTTTACTTTGGAAACCATGTATCTGAAAGAATTTATTTGTTTCGAATTTAAATGGGCCTAAGAAAATTCTTGATTTCCATTTTAAAAACCTGAATTTCGATTAATATTTTTCAATGCTCACAACAACAAAAACGTACAGAATTTTAGATAAAATAGATTCAGGTTGATCAAATTTTGATTGCTCAAATTCAAATTCGATCACACATCTAAATCACACTATTTCTCCTCTTGTCCAGGAAAGCAGAGGTGAAGCTTGTGTTTGGGCCATCTGACAATTCAGACAGTGAAGCTGGAGCAGATCCCTTAGTTTTAGTAAGTGTTGCTGTATTTAATGGTGTTTGTGATGCATACTATAATATAATATCATTATATAGCTACATTTTGGCCTCCTATCATAAAAAAAAGTGTTTACCCTCATTTGATAGAGCTTTTTTCAGCCATATGATGCAGATACAACATCTTCCAGTTGGGATCATGTTAACCAGCCAAACTCCACTTGACTTCTTGATTAAACTACTTGTCTTTCCTCTGATTTTATGAAATATCATTTATATCTCATTTCAGAAGAATGTTAGAGAGCTCTGCAGCGATAGGGTTCACTTTTCTCAGTGCCTGCTAGAGAGTGAACTAAAAGCAAATCCCTCCACTGAGTAAGAGACACAGGCCTTTGACGTTGATAGTAGAGCTTTAGCTATGTTGCCTTGTTGATCCTAATTTATTTATTTTTTATCTAGATTTATTCATGATCAAAGGAATGCTATGATCCAGCACTGGATGAGTGCAGTGGAGGTAAGTGAAGACACTCGTTTTAAGAGTATGCATGTCTGTGTATCCTCTGAACATCAACATGTTTAATTCCTTAAGAACCTCCTACAGTCTCATCCTCCAAACCAAGTGCTTTCGGCTCTGCAAGCCCTGACCTCCAGACAGCAGGTGGCGTTAGAGGAGAAGATCGCAGCTTTAAATGTGAAGCGTGACGTTTCGGCTCTAGGGTAAAGTTGATCATCGTAATGTATTATCAAACCCCGCACTATAAAGTATCACATTTATTGAATTGCTTATTTCTCAAGCATTTGTGTTTATTACAGGTTTCGTTATGAGCGTGATCACCTAATAGATGTGTCGTCAGAGCAGGAGGAGTTAACACCTGTCCATAGTCTATTACAGGTGATCAATGGAGATGGTACTCTCAGTGAGCATTTTACACTTTCTCTTGTGGCTCAGGTTGTATTTGTGTGTGTGTGTGTGTGTGTGTGTGTGTGTGTGTGTGTGTGTGTGTGGTTTGCTCGCAGTCTGCCTGGGAGGAAGTGGAGCAGAGTTATTTTGAATTGTCTCAGACTCGCAAAGGACATTTGCACCTGGAGACTGAAATCATAGCTTTGATGGGAAAAGCAAAGACTGCACACGAAACAGACCCAATGTCCAGGTGAGAATTCCCTCAGTCTAATCTATATCATTATGGCAAAGAATATTGTATTTTCTCATGAAATTTATTTGATGGAAAATTCATCAAATTTATAATGTTGCAAAGTAATTTTTCAAATTACTTGCTCAATTCCTCAAAGCCATTATTGGATTGTCATCTAAGAAACTGATTATGCCACTTTTTACAAGATGTAATATAAGTCTAATGTAAATAAAAGGGTCCCCAGAATGTGTCTACAAAGTTTCAGCCAACATCCGGACACCGGCAACAGCAAAACAGGAGAAACCGTATGGGGCTGTTTCCACAGAACACTTGCATTCCACTTTGCTGCTTTCCATTAGTTTCTATGTAAACATACTTGCGGGTTTTTCTCTCATTATGGGCCATTCACACACAACGTGTCTTATAAAATAAGAGAAGCAGGGAGTGGAAAACGTAAGGTGTCAAGCGCAGTCGTGAGCGGGATGGGTCTTGTTACATTGTGATGTTACAATTTGGAGAACTCGAACAACTCTCTTTGAATCTAATTTTATATTAAAAATAAGATTATGTATTAAACTTATATGATTATGTAGTTAAGACCAATAATGGAGGTGTATCTGTCTATCTGCCTATCTATCGAGAGATTTAAACAGATGTTGTAAGATACAAACGAGTTTTCTTCTGTTTATGAGCAGGTGTGTGTTTGAATTAGAGATGGAGGGAGTGAAGC
Organism: Chrosomus eos; assembly: GCA_036326025.1. NCBI lineage: Eukaryota > Metazoa > Chordata > Actinopteri > Cypriniformes > Leuciscidae > Chrosomus > Chrosomus eos. The sequence continues at coordinate 27,016,423 of CM070836.1, forward strand.
AAGTGGCAGTTCGAGACAGCATCAGAGAGCAGTGCTCACAGCTACAGCTGAAGGCCAGAGAGGGGCTGGACTCCATCAGAACCCTGCAGACACAGTGGCAAAGTGTCATGGACTTCAGACAGCTTGTGGTACACAATTGTATCTATTGGTGACAAAAGACTGCATATGCATAGTGTGGAGTTGTTACATGTGTGCTTTGTCTGTATAGGACAGGAGACAAGAACAGATACGGAGCCTGATCAAGGGGAACTCCTCCGTGAAGACTGAGTTAAGCCGTGTCCATGCAAAGGTATCATCTCATCCAATACATTCTCTCTCTCTCTCTCTCTCTCCTCTCTCTCCTCTCTCTCTCTCTCTCTCCTCTCTCTCTCTCTCTCTCTCTCTCTCTCTCTCCTCTCTTTTATATTTGTATATGTGTGTGTCTGTATATGTAATCATATACAAGAAACCTTTTTCAGGTTGGACAGTTTGTTCAGGAAAAGCTCAATCCTCAGTTTTGCGGTGTGATTGAAGCCAGCAGTGGACTCCGCAACTCTGTGTCACAAGGGGCCAAGCACTTCAGCTGTGTATCACTGGCTGCACTGGATTGCAGGGTCATGAAGGGGTCAGAAAATCTACCAAAATCCATCTTTCTTTCTCCATTAGTAGGATTTAAATGCCATTGTACAGCATACCATGCTTCACTAGAATTTCAGTTGCTTTAAAACACAAAGGCAGAAGCTAGTCAAGATGTTAAAACATTTTCTTAGTAACTGTCTGTTTGCAGTGCACATTAATATTGCATTATCGCTGTATCATTGGGGGAAAAAATTCTCTTGAGGCTTAATGTCTGTGCAGTGACCAAGCCTTTGATTTTTTTTTATTAATAGGGGGCAGAAACTACCAGCAGCTCAGCTTTCGATCCACCGGATACAGTCCCCAGTTTTCCACAAACTCTGTGAAAGTCTGTCATTCCCCATGTATATGGTGAGATGCTCACTTTTAGTGTATTAATACTCTTCATTTATTCCTAATTTTTCTGAATGCCATTTTGAAGTCTATTATTTTACCACCTACAGCACTTACTACCTTTCTGATAATTGCTGCTATCACAGATGAAATAATTTTGTCAAAGATTGACAGTATCCATATCCTACACTTTACTTCCTACCCAAAATTCAGCCAAAACTGCTGGTAGAGTGTGTCAGGAGTCTCATCTTTCTTTCTGTCAGGCCCCAGAGGAGCTTTGGTCTCAGGCAGCAGCCCGACGGCTGGAGTTACGATATCTGTGCAGGCTTCTTCAGCTTTTCTCAGAGTCTACATCAGACCTGCAGAAGCTGACAGCACAGCTTCCGTCTCCTGATCAGCAGAGTATGGCAATATTTAAAGTGTCCCTATTATGCGTTTTCAAATATTATCTTTCATGCAGTGTGTTTATATAGCTGTTTGTGAATGTAAAAAGTCTGCCAACTTTTAAAGGTCAAGTGCATGAAGGTAAAGTGCATGACAAATAAATTTATCTCCTAAAAGTAAGAACTAAGAATTGATTTGGTAGAACAATCACAGCAGACTGGGCTGTCTGGCCAAACAGAGCAGAGTAGCTCATGGAAAAGAGGGTTTTAGAGTAACCAAATCTTCAAACGAATAGTTTTCAGACTCTTTGAGAAATTAGGTGATGTGCAATGTATATTAAGATAAAATGTGTGGTGGTGTTGTTTGTTTTACTGCGGAAGCATGTAAACTTATTGTAGGTGACCTCCAAAACAAAATTAGGAACCTTTTAAAATAGCATAATGGGGGACTTATATAATAGCAAAACTCAAACAGCTCTTTTGTCGGTTTCAGCTTTGCTGCAGCATGTGAAGACTGTTGACGGAGAGATTCTGCAGACGTTGCTCCCGCGGGCCCGTGAGCTCACACAGAGGTGCTCTAAAGGCCTTCTTTACTCAGAACAAGTGAAGACTGCCATCACACACTGGTAAGACATGGGCTTGGGAAATGAAATTAGCGGAGGTAGGAAGTCTGACGTAATCAGGCTAGCCATACTGATCCTCAACTGTTCAAACTATGATTTGAATGAGATGAACACACTGTTTGATTGTGTCTATCTGTGCAGGTGGGAGCAGCCTGGTCAGTTTGCCCTGCCAGACATGCAGAGAGAGGGACTGACATTCCAACAGTGGCTTCAGCGGTGGAAACTGGCAACAAAGGAATCCTGATTTAGTTCTGCATTTTACTATTTACATTTCACTTTCACATATATACTATTTACATTTCACTTTCTTTCAATTCACTTTTTGCAGTCATTAATTTCTTCACTAAATTCGATTTGTGTTTGAGGGCACATCCTGTTTAAGAAATATTTTATGAACCATTACTGGATTTCTCAATAAAAAATCTAATAGACACTGGAATAAAGGAATCGTTGTTTTGTTTTATGGTGTTCTAAATCTCCCTACTAAAGGATTAAATTAGTAAAATGCAGTTTATATAAGTATACGGGCAAGATTTTTAAATGTCTAATGTTTCTATTTGAATATGCATTTATTTTCTGTAATCAGAAATCTGAATCAGCAGTTTTTAAATGTCTTTACTGTCACTTTTGAAAAATGTAATGCATCTTTCATAAACAAAAGTAATATCTGTCTCTATAGTATTGAATGTCTCAACCCAAAGTTATTTAGGTGAGAGTGATTGTCATTCCTGTTTGACATGACATTGCTTTCATACTCTACTAACTGTCTTATGAATTATATTTCCCTAAAGATAACAAAAATCCATCAAACAAAAACCGCAGGGAAATGGCATGGGTACAAAGTATTTCTAACCCTGTGTACACCTGTCAATCTTATAGTACAAGGATTTCTAATTTTATCAGCTGAATCAGTTTGACAACTTATTCAGTTGAAGTACTTGGAAATTCATTAGTTCAGTAATTAATTTAAAAAATGTAACTGCCTGTTCTCTGATGGTTGGTCACTTTATTCAGGTAAACAAACTATTTAAAGTATTTCTTGGCTTAGATTTTATTTAATATTTTCATGATTTAATGATTTGCTTTTCCTCAACTCACACCCAAGTTTGGGAAACTGTTCTAGTATGGCAAAACGCTTATGTTTTCTGATTCAAACCTTGTAATTTTCAGATTCATACTCTATTAGCAAATGACAACAAACCATAAAAAAATGTTCAGGGTGTTTTATAATGCTCAATATCAATGTTAAGCAACTCAAGTTAAAAACTGAATTCTCTTTCATAAACATTTTTTTTTTCACCCTCACAATCAAACGATCACTCATTAGAATGCTTACAAATAATACCAGAGGAAGCTGTTTCACAATGGCTATTTTTTTTTCTTTACACCCTGATTCAATGGCATTATTTCTGGCTTAAGGCTTGGATAACATACATCATAGACATTTCTTTTTAACCAAAAACAATCACATAAAACCATGAACTGAACTGTACACATAAAAGTAAACATAACATTTGAACTTAAAATGAAATATCAGGGGAGACAAAAACAAGTGTTGTGGATGAGACAGCAGTAGATCTTTATGTCTTTTATGTCCAGTCTACTGCATGTGATTGACGACATTTGTTATAAAGATTCAATCAGTTTTATCAGCCCGATTATCGTATTCTGGTGAACAGGTTTAAAACTGAGACAGATTCCTAAAAGACATGAGAGAGAAAATTACATTGAGGACATGAACTTGAGGAAAAGCCAATATTGACAATATTTTACCAAAAAATACCATACCTTTGTTGATCGCGTTTTACTAAATACATTCCAAAAGCGTAGAGTTTCATCACCTGCTCCTGTCACTATTGCTTCTCCATCTGGAGACATTGCCTTCAAGATAAAAGAATAGTGTCAGTAAACAGCATTTTCATACTCATTTACAAATAATTATGTCTAGACATTATTTAAGTAAAACAACAGAGGGAAGCCGTACTTACCAGATAGAGCACCCTATACGAGTGGCCGGTCAATTTGGCTACTTGAGTGAGCGAGGGGTATTTCCACACGAGGATCTGATTCTGAGAGTAACCGTGTGTGCTGACCTGGAGAAGACCAAGGAAACCGTGCAATAAGACCGTGCATCATACCTATTTATCTGTATCTACAGCTAGAATTGGATGTAATAACGAACCAAAAAAAAAAAACACATCAACAATGAGCATTTTGTCAGTTGATAAAACATACCAGTTCATTGGTGTGTTTGGACCAGGCCAGGTTGCAGACTTGTGAGCCGGTGTCGATACACTGCAGTGGCTGCGCTGTGAGGGTGTTCCAGAAGCGGATGCAGCGATCTGCCGTTCCCCCTCCGGAGGCCAACAGCCCGTGCTGGTGAGGAGACCAGGCGATGGCCTTCACTGCGGCCAGGTGCTCGGTGTACTGCTGCATCGGTAACACGCTCGAGTGATTCCACACTAACAGCTGCAGGGATCACAGGACTGTTTTTAGATCACAGAGTCCTAAAATCTTTTTTGTGTTTTATTCTATAGCACAAGCAGTCACCTTGTTGTCATTTCCACCAGAGGCCAGCAGCTGATGGTCAGTGCTCCACTTGAGTCCGCAGACCTCTTGTCTATGACCCTGCAGCCTGCGCTCTGACTGCAGAGGGGGCGTCCTGATATCTCTCTGAAGGATCATCCGGTCCCGGCTGCCTGATGACAGCTGATCTGCATTCCAAGCCAATGCACCTGAGGGCACATTATTCATAACTGTCAAGTTTTCTTAACTGGTTTACCTTGCACGTATATTTCAGCAACACGATGTGACTAGAACGTGGAGCACATATATTGTAAAAAAAAAAAAAAAAAATTAAATGTATTCCTGTGAATGTGATAAAGGAGTAGTTCACTTTTAAAATGAAAATTCTGTCATCATATACTCACACTCATGTTGTTTCAAACCTGTATGAATTTCTTTCTTCTGCTGAACAGAAAGGAAGATATTTAAAAGAATGTCAGTAACCAGGCAGTTTCTGGTTCCCATTGACTTGCATTTTTTTTTTTTCTACTATGGAAGTCAATGGGAACCAGAAACTGCCTGGTTACTGACATTCTTTTAAATATCTTCCTTTCTGTTCAGCAGAAGAAAGAAATTCATACAGGTTTGAAACTACATGAGGGTGAGTATATGATGAAAGAATTTTCATTTTAAAAGTGAACTACTCCTTTGAGTGAATTTTCAGCATCATTATTACTCCAGTCTTCAGTGTCACATGATCCTTCAGAAACCATACTAATATGCTGATTTGGTGCTCAAGAAACATTTTGTATAATCAACGTTGAAAACAGTTTTTGTGGAAACCGTACAGTACATTTTTTGCATCAGCATTTATTTGAATTTAAATATATATTTGAATATATAATTTAATTTGATCAATTCAATGCATCCTTGCATCAAAATATTAATAAAAAAATAAAACAAAAACATGGAATTTCAATAATTTTAGCCTAATTTGTCCAGTTCCTTCATAAGGATTTTAAAAAAAAATTCTTACCAACTCTTGCTGTATGTCCCTCCAAGGCAAAAAGCTTTTTACCAGCAGTAGCATCCCAAATTTGTACAAAGCCTTTGTGTGTACCCACAGCGACAAGATTACCCTAAAAGAGAAGTAGTAGGCAAACTGTTAGACCACAAATTCCAGAAAACAACTTCCAAAAGTCCAAGTCACAAAGGGTTAACTCACTCTCTCCGACCAGCCCACAGATGTGACTGAATCTCCCTCCACTGATAGGTCACATAGTCGTGTTACCTGTAGACAAACCAAAGAAAAAAAAACACAACTTAGACCAAGTGTTCCCTGGATATTTATAGAACATAAATTTGGATAAACACCAAAAGTAAGTTGAATGCATAAGAAAAATGTATATCATGCATACTTGACTGGTGCAGGCACTCCAAAGGTAGACACAAGTTCCCAGTCCAACACTAAGTACATTTAAAGAGGACCAGTCTACTAAGTTGAGGTAGAAGTCATCTTGTAGCTCTGGTGCATCTAGCACCTTAAACGGAATCTTGGAAATTTTGCGCGTAGGTTTTCTTGGCGACCGCGCAGTCACTTACGACTAAAAACAAAAACAAAGCATGCAATTAAAACAATGCATATCACTACCAATCAATCACATATTTATCAAGAGAAATATTCAACTTACCTTTTGCTGCTAACAGGGGAGAGGGAGTACGGGGAAACACTGTTATCGTCAGGAGTGGATCTTTTGGCACTGAGCGAATACTAAACATACAAACACAATGTCCACAGGTGGCATTAAAAACATGGATCAAAACACTCAGGTGGCATCAAATGAACAGATTAGAGGATTAAATAGACTTACACTAAAGAGGCTCCTCCTCTCAGGTGTGGAGGGCTGTAGTCTTCTATCTTCTGTCTGAGGATCCAGGACCTTCTCAATCCCAGCTCCAAGCAACTCATTCTTCAGCAGGGCAGAATACGCCAAGCCATCCGCTGCCAGACAACACAGTGAATGAGAGAAATTACAACAAGCTGTATGACATAAAAGGGCCGAGCATCATCCATCAAGAATAAGGTTTTTTAAAGCATAGTCCACGATAATGAAATTATCATAAGAATTGCATTGTCAATAGCATTTGGTCATTGATATTAAGCTAAAATATACTATTAATATAAATACTAGAAACTACTATATATAATTAAAAAATTAAGTTGAAGTACTAAAATTACTTGTAAATAATTTTTATTTCTAGCTAAAAAAATTAATTAATAAAGTAAAGCTACATAGAAATATATATAATAAAAAAACAACTAATAACCAATATGTAATAAAGGATAAGTGGATAAAGGATAAGGAAAAATGAGGATAAAGGTCCTTTCACACTGGACGCGATTTTGACGCACGAATATTTCGCGCGATGGTTTTATTTTTTGATCAGCTGTTTGTGTAATGAGTGCTTCCACACCGAACGCGAATGTGCTGCGGCGAAAAAACGACTTATTTTTTTCGCTTCGATGTCGATTTTTTTTTACTTTTGCGGCGACAGAAACAGCTTCAGCCAATCACATACAAGGAAACAAATGTGCTTGTTGACGCTTTGGCCGCTCTGACGTAGCAGCATTATGTGCGAGAGAAGAGAAGTGTCACAAGTTACATGAAATGTAAACTAAAAACAAGCAATAAATTGAAACTATAGAAACCTTTTATAATGACAGCATTTTTATATAGCCTATTCCGCATCTCAACGCACGCATGACATGACGTTGTTTGCTTATAGGGACCAGTTACAAAAGAACGAGGCATAAAATAGCTGGGATAGTTGGTGTCTCTCCGGTGAGTTGAAGTGCGTGCTGATGATTTATAATATTTTTGACTAGGAGGGAAATAATTGATTTTTAATAATTTTCAACATGCATGATTGTGTGTTTCATATTATTTTTGCATGCCACACACCAGAGCATTTGAGTAAAACGGAGCGGGGTGACGCAAAATATAAGTTAAAAAACTTAAACATAGGCTACGTTTCATATATGTTTAGATTAGATTTAGATTAGATCCTTTTATTAATCCTTTTCAGGAAATTACCATGTTTCGGCAGCTTCAGACAGACCAAAAATCCAACATATCAAACATTCACTTAGAACATATCAATAAATTAAGTTAAAATCTAAAATAAAATAAAAAAATAAAAAAGTCATCTTTGTGCATTGTAAAGTCGTATAGCAGCTGGTATGAATGACTTCCTATACCGCTCTGTTTTGCACATTGGCATCCTCAGTCTTTGACTGAAGGTGCTGCTATTTATCACCTTCAGGTGGTGGATTGGGTGTGCAGGGTTGATCAATATTGATCTTATTTTACTCAATGTTCTAGCCTCTGCCACTTGCTGAACCGTCTCTAGTTCAGCCCCAACCACCGAGCCAGCCTTCCTAATAAGCTTGTCCACTCTGTTCCTCTCTGCTGCGCGAACACCAACCCCCCAACAAGCCACAGCGAAAAACAGTGCACTGGCCAGCACTGTTAGATAGACACTGCGGAGCCAGGTCTGACAGACACCGAACGACCTTAGCCTCCTCAAGAAATAAAGTCGGCTTTGCCCCTTTCGGTACACCGCCTCCATATGGCTCCTCCAGTCCAGCTTATTGTCAAGCAGTACACCAAGGTACTTGTGAGTGGTCACCAGCTCCACCTCGGTGCCGCCGATGGTTATAGGTGTTGGTTGGATCCCCCCCCGCCTCCTGAAGACCACCACCATCTCCTTGGTTTTTGCGGTATTCAAATGTAGATGATTATCCACGCTCCATTTCACAAATTTGTTGAGTGTTCCTCTGTACTCCTCCTCGTCGCCTCCTTTTATAAGGCCAACAACTGTGGTGTCATCTGAAAATTTCTGTAGAAAACAACTGTCAGTGTTATATTGAAAGTCTGCTGTGTAGATGGTAAACAGGAACGGAGCCAGCACAGTTCCCTGTGGCACACCTGTGCTACTAAGAACAGTGCTCGAGACATTGTTCTGCAGACGTACATACTGTGGTCTGAGGGATAGATAGTTCAAACACCACAGGACCAGTGATGGATCCACCTTCATCCTATCCATCTTTTCCCCCAGCAGTCCTGGCTGAATGGTGTTAAAGGCACTCGAAAAGTCAAAGAATGTGATCCTCACAGATGCATCATGGGTGTCCAAGTGTGTATGCACCCTCTGCAACATATAAATGAGGGCATCATCAACACTGATGTTGGGTTGATAAGCAAACTGTAAAGGGTCCATTTGAGTTGACACACTAGTCCTGATATAACGAAGGACTAGTCTCTCAAACGTCTTCATAACATGTGAGGTGAGCGCCACCGGTCTGTAATCATCATGATGGATTGGATGATTTTTCTTTGGAACAGGGACCAGGCAGGATGTTTTCCACAGTCTGGGGACCTTCTGTAAACGCAGACTCAGATTGAACAAATGTGTTAAAATACCACATAGCTCTGCAGAGCAGACCTTCAGTAGCCTTGGACTGATACCATCAGGTCCCACTGCTTTCCTTGTCTTCAGTCCACATAACATCCTGTTGACCTGAGCTGGATGCAGAATAATAGGCAAGGCTACTAATGGGGTAGGAGGTGTCGAGGAGGAATTACAAGCATGTGGTGTCGTAGATGTATCTAAGAGAAGGGAAGGACGTGATTTAGCAGAAGCAGTAGTAATCGGCAAACCAGGTGGAGGAGCTTGGAGTGATGTAGAGCCATCGAATCTGTTGAAGAACCTATTCATATCGTCAGCCAGATCCTGCCCGCCATCAGGCAGCGTACCACCCTTCTGCTTCATGCCTGTGATCTTACGCATCCCAGCCCACACCTGCCTCACTCCATCTTGCTGCATCTGTTGTTGTAATTTCAGCCTATATACCTCTTTTCCCTTCTTAATCTCTTGTTTCAGTACCTTTTGAAGTTCTTTGATTTTATTCCTGTCCCCTTCCCTGAAGGCCTTTCTCTTCTCATTAAGCAAAGCCTTCAAACTACTGGTAATCCAGGGTTTGTTATTCGGGAAACAACGGATTTCAACGGACGGTATGATGTCGTCATAACAGAAATTGATGTAATGGGTAATGCATTCTGTGAGACCATCAATATCATCCCCATACTCCTGACAGAACAAATCCCAATCTGTAGTCTCAAAACAGCACTTCAGAGCTTCCTCAGCTTCAGGATACCAGCATTTAGATGTTCTGACAGTGACAGGCAGTCTCTTCACAGCTGAGGTATAAGAGGGAGAGAGGTGCAGCATGTCATGATCCGAACGCCCAAGAGGGGGCAGTGCAGAACATTTATATGCATCTTTCACACTGGCATACAAAAGATCCAGCGTTTTATCACCTCTTGTTGTGCACTCAACAAACTGTTTAAAAGTGGGCAAAGTCTTAGAGAGACTGACATGATTAAAATCACCAGACATGAAAATGAACGCGTATGGGTACTTATCTTGAAGTCTTGCGATAGTGGAATGCACGACGTCACAGGCTGCTTCCGCCTTGGCAGACGGAGGGATGTAAACAACAATGGCTACCACCACGGTGAATTCCCTAGGTAGGTAATATGGTCTTAAGCTTACCGCCAATAGTTCAATGTCTTTGGTGCAAATCTGTTCTTTGATAGTAGCATGCATAGGGTTACACCACTTATTGTTGACAAGCAACATAAGCCCCCCTCCTTTCTGCTTACCGCTCGCTGTGGTGTCCCTGTCAGCTCGTATCGACTTGAAACCGGTAAAACTTATCAAAATGTCTGGTATGTTGTTTGTCAGCCACGTCTCTGTCAGGCATACAATACTGCTCTCCCGGTACACTTTCTGAGTCCTGAGAAGGGTTTCAAGTTCCTCTAATTTGTTCATTAAAGAGCGAACATTCCCCATGGTTATAGATGGTATAGTTGGTTTAAAAGACTCTCTCCATGTTTTCGCCGCAATCCTCTTATTCCTCTTCACCCCGGCTCTCGTTCCCCGATATCTCCTCCGAAAAATTTCCTTGGGAATATCATGTCGAGTCCCAAATGTTGAGCCATGTACCAGGTTCAGCAGTTCTTGGCGACTATATGTTAAGGTAGTTTGCTCTACCTGTTTTGCAAATATCAAGCTCATGTTGATAAAAACACACTATAAAAATAAAATACTGAGTACTAAAAACACAAACAAACACACTACAACGCCGCTGCACGTAACAGGCTGCCGCTTCACCGGCGCCAATCCGCCCTTTAGATAATATAATGTTATTTTTTTATTTCATCTATGTTGATTAGCTATATGAAAAGGGAACCGCATGAGATGAGTAAGAGGATCATAAGATGCCCAATCTATCGAAAACATTTGGAATGGGTCAGACTTAATTTTGGCCACTTATTAAGTTGTGTTTTGTAGAAAGCCTTTCTTTAAAGTGAATTTCGTTTTGTATAAATTGTATCTTAATTTTAATCAATGTTTCGTCAACAAATTGTCTAGATTAATAAATAAGAAGAATATAGACAATATAGGCTAATCGAGGCGACGTGACGCGTGAACTGCAGTGCGTCTCATACCGAAAACGGACAGAAAAACACTAGTTTATTAATAAACAATTCAAATGTTTAATGCATAATCCTTACTTTGGCCGGTTCTTTGTGGTAAAGTTTTAGCTTCTTTACAAGATTAGCATAGGTCTACTCCCCTTCAGACTCTGTTCTTTAAGATTGGGTGCACACAAAACCTTCTTTTCTGTCTTTTAAAGAAAATGAAAAGCTTGTCTTCACTGGATGATGATGATGATGAAGTGTCCATGTTTTCTCAGCGTCGGGGCGAAAGTTTTGGAATGTTGAAGCTCTGAACGTCGCAAACTCGCGTCGCGGCTGATGTGAATGGTTTTGACGCGAACTATTCGCACGCGAACCATTCGCTTTTTCCGTTTCGCTTTTTCGTTACGCGTCCGGTGTGAAAGGGCCTTAAAAGATCATTCAATTTCCAATATGAATAAAGATTATAATAGTATATAAATAATCCTAAACTAACAATGCATTGTAACACCTAACCTAGTCTTTGGTGGTATGTGTATTTGGTCACACTTTATTTTAAGGTGTCATTGTTACAGTGTAATTATATATTTAAGTACTGAGTAATAATAGTTAACTACATGTACTTACTATAGGGTTAGGGTTTGGTTGAGGGTTAGTTGCACGTAATTATGCATAATTTAGTGTTAGTACTACGGTAAGAACATGTAACATATGTAACAAGGACACCGTAAAATAAAGTGTTACCGTGTATTTTCATAAACCGACATCATGACTGAACAGCTTTATGAAAGCAGGTAAAATCAATGCAGTCCTCTCCACACTCACCTTTGCCAGTATCTGATGTTGCGTCTTTGGTTTTTTTATTCTGGCTTGGAGACTTCTCGTTTTCCTGTAATAAGGGTAAAATATATATATATATGAACTTGACCCCTCAAAAATTCTAATTAAGTGATAGTCACTTTGCTTTATTACTGTTTATTTTTATTTTTCACTCACATTTATTCTGTGGAAATTAATGCTCCAGTTAGCTCCAGCTCGAGATGGTATGAACCTGTCACCATGCTTGCTTGGTGATGACAGCGGTGACTCAGGGGTCGGGGTCAGGTGACATATCACATCTTTAACTTTCTGTATACAAAAAAAAAAAGGTTAGAAGAAAGATCTTAAAAAAAGTATTTAAATTGCATAAAGGAAATGGCATGCAGCCGTCAACCAGACAATTTCAAGTCTGCCATACTGAAGATGATAGACTCACCATAGGGCTGGTGTTGTCATTCTGAACGTTGATCTGCCGCAGTAACCGGCGCTCATAGTCCTGATCCATGGATGTGATTCAGAAATCTGGGAATGTGGAGATCCAGAGGCACGGAGCCTAAAACTGCATGAATGAAAAGAAAGAAGAAACAACATTCTTTATGAGATAGTTCAACGATAGAACTACAGTTAAAGCTCTACATCTTTTGAGTTAATCTGTTTGCAGAAGGATGTAAGACTCGTCAGCAAATGCCATCTGTTCATCAATAGCGCATAAACAGGTGTTAGAGAACAGCTGCTCAAATCGACCACGTCCAAACAATAGGAACACTGAGACAAGGATATGCTCGACACCAATTCCAAGTTCGTGACAATGTATTAAGAGAACCCTTATCTAACATGTATTCGTTTTGGTGGCCTAAGTAAACAATGACAGCCACTTTTACGGCATACATTTTATTTACACGACTGATGAATAAAAACGTTAAATGCTTCTTTTCTAACAGGTAATGTTAAACAAAAGATCAATATAATGCGAAGAAGAAACCACCTAGCTACTATATTCCTTTGTCAAAATAGCTAACTATCAACACCAGTGTTGATTTAAGCAGAATCATCTCATCATTATATATCAAATGAACTAAATTGACGTAGGTATAATCATTAATAAAACAACAGAATCTGTGGTACTGTCCTGTGCTGATTATTTTCATTTCGGTGTTTCACAATGGATTAACGTTACTGAATAGCTAGTTAGGCTAATTTGATCCCACAAGTCATCGGACCTACCTTGACAATGTTACTCGGTGAATTTATAATCTGATCGGCTCGGCCTTAACCAAAACATAAGCGTCGAGTCAAAACCTTGAAAAATAATTTATTTGATAACGATTATAAGATACGCTGCTCCGATATTGTTAGCAAGTCGACACTGCTGTTGTTATCGATGGCTGCGCAAGGAATCATGGGACTGAGAGTTAGACGTTGACGTCACGACATTTGAAACAAAACAAAAACGTTGCTATATTTTTAAAAGTGCGAAGATTAACATTTTTTCTACCAAAAAAATATTTGTATCAAGCATTTGGTTAAAAATCACATACTATATATATTGAGGAGACTTTGTGTGTTACATTTTTAAATGTTTATTCCAGGGATGTGAAAAAAGTACTGCTTAAGTTAAAGAACATATAAGTTACTATGCCAAATATGTTAAATTTAGTGTAAGTACCTAGCCAAAATGCATCTGCTGTTTAAATCAAATAAAAGTTAAATTTATGTGAACATATAAAGGTTGATAGAGAATATAAAGGTATTTCCTCCTTGAATATTTAATTAAATTATAGTACACATAATCAGTTTTAAATAGAACTCAGTTAAAGCACAGATTCCACAAAATAACACAGGTATAGTAGTGAGGTACTATAACTCAAATTATTTGCACTTCTAGGTTTCTGCTAAATACAAAGGAAAGATATTGTGAAAAATGTCGGTAACCAAACAGTTGATGGAGCTCATTTACATCCATAGTAGGAAAAAAACACTATGGAAGCATGGGGTCCATCAACTGTTTGGTTACCGACATTTTTCCACAATATGAAAATTTGAAACAACTTAAGGGTGAGTAAACATGACAGAATTTTCATTTTTAAGTGAACTATTCCTTTAATCTATTTTTATACAAATAAAAGGAAAGAGAGAAGAGAGGGAAGAGATGATGGAATATCTTAATCAAAAAGGTCAATTCCTTAAATTAGCCATGGAATCAGTCATAAAAATTAAATTTTCCATAGTTAGAAAAAAACTTTTATTTTGACAAGAACACAGGAGACCGGAAGTGGCACTCCTAAGCGCACCGTTGTTTATGTCCGTGTTGGAACACTTGTTGGGCTACTATTTTCTTTTATGATGAACAAGCGTCACTAAATCACTCCCCTGTGTAGAGTGTTTATTACTGCACGGCGCACAAAATGCCACGTTCATACTTGAAAACGGACGAGGCGAGAGATGCTGCGGAGATGAAATATTTGCTTGCATCCAAAATTAGGCGTCGAAAAGAGGAAATCCATAACTACATATTAGAAAGGAGAGCTGAAGTTCACAAACGAATCAGATATCGAAGGCATCTTTTCCAGAATTATCTCAGCACGAGAACGGTAAAGGTCATTTCTGTATTACAAAGCATTTCTAAGACTTTAATCCATCCATAGACGTTATTATTGAAATCGTGGATCGTGTTGTGCACAGTAATGTGACTAGTTTAAAATCACAACTGGACCATACTGTACACTCATTTGTTCTGTCCATGTGCTCTAGTCACCATCACCAGATGAAGAAGATCTGCAAAATCATGTTCCAATCCCTTCAGACCCAGACTGGTGGGAGAGGAGTCGTGATGACAGAGTTTGGACCAGAAGACTGGCTTGACAAGTTCCACATCACAAGAGACATCTTCTTCCTTCTGAGCAGCAAACTCAAGCCCCAGCTCGAGCAAATGTATATACAAGAAACTGGACAGACCATTACACTAGAGAGATGTATCGCCATGGCCTTAATGCGTTTATCCACCAGCACAGAATATTGTTTCTTAAGCGAACTCTTCGGTGTGCCCATCTCTGTCGTCTGTCAGTGTGTACGGGAGGTGTGTGAAGCCATCATTTTGTTACTGAAACCCCTCTACATGCAGTTACCTGCAGATCACGAACTAGAAGAAAATGCGGAGCAGTTTAATAATCGGTGGGGTTTCCCTCACTGCATTGGTGTCATCGACTCCCTTCACATCCCTGTTAAATCGCCCGCCACGGACACGCAGGATTGCTGGAACCCGAGAGGTTGGCACTCCGTGGTTCTTCAGGGTGTGGTGAACGCACAAGGTACTTTCTGGGACGTTTGCTCTGGTTTTACAGGCAGCACGGATGACATGACCATCCTGCAGAGCTCAGAGCTGTGGACTATGGCAGAACAGGGAGGATTCTGCTCTCAGCCACCCAAAGAACTCATGGGTCAACCGTTGGGATTTCTGCTGTTGGGGGATGCGGGTTACTCGCTTCAAACCTGGCTACTGAAATGTTATCCCTCATCGCTGAATCTGACACACCAACAGCTAACCTTCAACGTCCAACTAAACCACGGCCTTAAAGTTATCGAACATGCCTTCCAGCGCCTTAAAGCACGCTGGCAGTGTCTGCACAACAGAAATGACAGCAACTTAGATTTGGTATCCAAGATGGCTGTAGCTTGCTGTATCTTGCACAATATCTGTAATGTGCATAACAGCCCGTTTAAAGAGGAGTGGGTTGACGCACTGAGTCAGAATGAATGTCCACAGCCCACAGACGTTTCTACGGTCTATATAGATGATCCGAACGCTGAAGCGGTTCGTTCTCTGCTCTGTAGCTATTTCGAGCAACAACAGATGAGTAAAACACTTGATCAGTCTCCAACAAGCAGCCCGGTTCTGCCTGTACCTGAGCCTCCTCAAGTTGACTGTGCTGGAACAACATCTATTGACTAATCATTTTATTAGCCTTTTTATAGCTGCCATTTATATTTGAAAATGAACATGGATTAGCTGATTAAACTGATTGTATTTAAAGTCAATCTCATATTTTATGACTCTATGGTGATGATTTGTTTTATTAACTTATAAATGAATGACTTTTAATATGACAAGTTTTATTTGGTGTCTGATGTATTGATATTGTAAATAGTTGCGTTCAAAGATATTTTTATTTCTGTTTTGTTGAAATAAACAATAATAGTGATGGCAATGCATGTTTCAAGTTTTTGAGAATGACTTTAAACCTAAAGATTATCATTTATTCACGTCATGTTGTTCCCATATGACTTCATTTTTAGTCCTTGGAACGTCATCCCCTGGTTTCACAGATGAGGCTTAGATCTAGTCCCAGACTAAAATGCATGTTTCAGGTTTTAACTGAAAGCAACTTGCACTGACATCTTAAAATATGTCACTGCCATTGTTTTGTCCCAAGATGCACACCAGTAATGTTTTTTTCTAAAGCACATTTATAAAAGCTCCATACTTAATGTCCTAATTGAACTGAGGCCTAATCCTGGTTTAATCTAAACCCTGTATGTGAAACCGGGCCAAAAGATGTTAAATGTGGTGTTAGAGACTGAGTGTCTCAGTCCACATTGACTCTCCTAGAATGTTGCATCAACAATGAAAATCAGTGGTTTTCACAATTAGGCTACAGAATGAATAAAATGTATGTTATTATTAATACATTAAAACAATCTAACTTAATTAAAAACAGTTGAGACATAAACTGAAATCACATTTATTTTTCCCCTCAATATATTTATAAATATATGAAGACCTCTGATGCAAAAGCCTCTAAAAACCACCTCTGTCAAAAATTAGATAATAATATTGAGTGAACACACACACACAGTGTTGGACATTTTCGAGCCAAAAAGGTTGAGAACCACTACTGTAAATGTTATATACTGTTTGTTTATAAATTTAACAGTGGTTTCACTCCAGTTCACTGGGTGGCGGTAGAGAAATGCGAGTAATTCCAGAACTCGCTACTGGAACACACGAGTGAAACAGTTCTTCTCTTTGCGTGGTCGACATGGGGAGGTAGATGGAGAGAACCATATGAGTAAAAAAAACATCTTCGCTTGTAGTAAGTTCAAGATACAAATAATTTAAACACTGTAATGAATTAGATTGTAAACTAGGTTAGCGTCATGCTGCTGTCACTAATATTGTAATGTTTTTAAATCCATCATTCTGCCTGCTACATAACACGCTTTTTTTTCATAACACGCACACGTAACGTTAATTGGTCATTCTGACATTAAAAAGGACATATAAGACACATTTCTATCATACACCCAATTTTTCCATTAATATCACTTTCTGGATCTTTCCAAAAAAATCTTGAGTAAATCAGATATCATGATGACATCATTATGTCATACCGTTTACAAACTGTTAACGTTAATAGAGATTGCTAATGTGACGTCACCAGTGACGTATTACCAGTGGTGAACGCAAAGCATTTTGGGGATCCGCGGCACAAACAGAAGGCGCCAGTATTGATTGCATGGAGGGAAGAACGCAGTGTACAAGATTTCGTCTACCTGCTGTGTTGTAAACTGCAGTAGTCGTTCTCACGATAGAAGTGGCATAAAGCTTAATAACGGAAAATCCTTTTATCGTTTTCCAGCGTGGAAAAATAATAACTACAAGCCATGTTTCAGAGGTGACAAAAAGGCGACGAATTCCTGGCATGGATAGCAGCAGAGTTTAGAGTGTGACAAAAGCACAATGTTGTGTTTTATTGCGAGTGTACACAAATATAATTAAACACTTTGCAGTTCTGTTTGAATGATGTCCTGTTATGAACAAAATGACGGAGTATGTTCTTATGTTTCCACCAGTCGATCGCGTCTCTCTCTCAAATACCTCAAATATATAATCTTTGGAAGCCGAAATCTAAAATAAAATCAGACTAATATCACAGATCTAAAGTGTAACCATATAGGCTACGTTTGAATGTTTAGCGGTTCTGTCCTCCGTCCGTCGTCACTCATAAGCAGGGCTCTCTCTCTCTCTCTCTCTCTCTCTCTCTCTCTCCGCTCGCGCCCGCACCCTCTCGCGGACACACACACACACACACACACACACTCCAGGATTGCGAGGAGTGTGGTGCTTAAACTTGCGACTTGAAGTTACTGAAAACTTCGCGTGTGTAGATTTGTCATACGTTTGTGCATTTTATTTATTTTTTTGTAATTGAGAATATATTGTCGAGTCTGATTTATATATATCTCATATCATATCATGTAGTTGTATATGGGTGCTGGAAGTTGGGCAACAGGTTGACGTCTCCTGACCCAGTCACTCATAAGGATCCAGTCCCTTGATTTCCTTTATTTTCTCCTCATATCTCGTCTTTGCATTAGGATTTAGTTTTAGGCTGTGTGGTCCGACAATGTTATCTTTAGCCCGCTGCATTTTGTAGGATTATAATATGTTTTTTCACACTACGGTTTTATTTTTTTTTTCATGCCAGAAAGCAAGCCTGCTATGCCAGCCCATCTAAACTCTGTGTAAACTGGCCAAACATACCCATAATTCTTTGCGTTCTGATGACGTTGCCGCCCAGTTGGTCACATGTCTTAGCGATCTCTATTCCTAAAGATCGGATTTGTTTGCAGCCTATGAAGCTAAAAAATGCTGGCAGCTCACAGGGTTTTGAGTCATCATATTTAACACTATTAGCAGAATTTAATTTAAAAAAAAATATTGTTTTTAAATGTAGGTTCTGTACATGTGCTGCTTTCTGGAGTACCAGAAGGTACAAGTACCCTTTAACCTGGTCATAAGGACATCAACCGGACACTGAAGCCTTGCTCATGGCAAATAAAGATATAGCTGCGGTGGGGAGCATTCTCGTCGACCCGAAGCAGGACTTGACAACTCGCTTTAGAGCACTTTTTACTCTGCGCAACCTTGGTGGACCAGAGGCCATTAGATGGATCAGTGAAGCTTTTGTGGATGAGTCTGCACTTCTGAAGCATGAGCTGGCATACTGCCTCGGACAAATGCAAGACGAGCGGGCCATTCCTGTCCTAGAGACCGTCCTGAAAGACACGAATCAGGAGCCAATGGTCAGACATGAAGCAGGTGAGGATTACAGAGAATCATTCTCTTCCTTATTTCTTTTCCCCAGAAGTCTCATTCAGTGTTTTTGTTATATTTTCAATTCTAGGAGAAGCTTTGGGAGCCATTGGAAATCCTAAAGTCTTAGATTTATTGAAGGAATATGCAGAAGATCCAGTTATTGAGGTACAGTAAACCCATATCACCCATTTATTCACCATTCATTGTTACAGTAACTCTAGAATAATTTTTTTTATGGTGTCTATACATGGACACCAACTATCAATCTTTTCATTGGCTGAATTTTGGCTCAGGATTGCAAGTGTTGTGGTATTTTTTTTCTTCTATGAAAGTAACAACATAGTGCCACCTAGAGGCCAAGTTGTATGCTTTTTAAGTAGTATATGTTGATGGGCAAATTTATGTTTCTTCCTAATACAACAATATACATTTGATTCAGCACAAAAATACATTTCATAACTGAAAATGATCATAAAGTATTTTGTCACTTTTGACTTCATTAGTGTTGTTAGAAAGGTTGTCAACATATTATATGTAAAACTGCTTAAAACAATATGTATTGTAAAAGCAAAACATTGAAATTTGCAAACATTGAAATTTGACAACTGTAATTTCTATTAGAAATCATCTAAAATACAAGTCTAAGTAGTGTAAAATACCAGGAAGGAAAATATTAAACAAGAAAGGGATGAATGAGATGGATATGAAGATGAGAACAGTCAGACAACTTTCATTCATTCTCTTTTTGTAAAGGTGGCAGAAACATGTCAGCTGGCACTACGGAGGCTGGAGTGGCTCATGGGTGGTGGGGATAAGACAGCAAAGAGGACAGATGAGAACCCCTACTCCTCTGTGGACCCCGCTCCCCCAGCCCCAAGAAAAAGTGTCCCGGAACTGAGGGCGCAGCTCTTAGACGAAAGCCTGTCACTGTTCGATCGCTATAGAGCTATGTTTGCCCTGAGGAATCTTGGGACGGAAGAGGCTGTTCTGGCTCTTGGAGATGGTGAGAGAGATTTTAACTGAGTCCACACACATGATGAAGATGCAATGATAGGTCACATGATCAAGAACGTTTGAACAAAAGTTCCAAAAAATTGAGGTCTGAAAGATTTTTAAATGTTTTTGGAAGAAGTCTCTTATGTTCACCAATGATCAGGAATACAATTAAATCCGTAAGATTGTGAAATATTGTTGCAATTCAAAGGTTTAGTTCACCCAAAAACCCGTAAGAACTTAGTTCATCTTCGGAACACAAATGAAGATCTTTTTGATGAAATCCGAGAGGTTTCTGACCCTCAATCGACTTTAATGTCATTGCAACTTCCAAGGCCCAGAAAGGTGGTAAAGACATCGTTAAAATTTTCCATGTGACTACAGTGGTTCAAACTTAATGTTATGAAGTGATGAGAATACTTTTTCCACTATAAAAGCTAAATTGGCAAAGCTGAATTTTCAGCATCGTTACTCCAGTCTTCAGTCACATGATCCTTCAGAAATTATTCCAATATGATGATTTACTGCTCAAGAAACTTTATTATCATCATCAAATGTTGAAAACAGTTTAATTTGATACATTTTCTCAGGATTTTTTGTAGAGAGAACAGTGTTTATTTGAAATAGAAATACTTCATATACTTCAAGCATCATTACTGTAACTTTTGATCAATTCATTGCATCTTTGATGAAAAAAGTTATAATTTCTTTCAAAAATGTATTTTAGGTCTTCAGTGCAGCAGTGCCTTGTTCCGCCATGAGATCGGTTATGTGTTGGGTCAGATCCAGCACGAGGCCAGCATCCCTCAGCTGCGGGCAGCTTTGGAGAAGACGGATGAGAGCGCCATGGTCAGACACGAGTGTGCCGAAGCGCTGGGCTCCATCGGGAAGGACGCGTGCTTACAGATCCTAGAGCGCTACAGGAAGGACCAGGAGCGGGTGGTGAAGGAGAGTTGTGAGGTGGCGCTGGACATGCTGGAGTATGAGAACAGCTCGCAGTTCCAGTACGCAGATGGACTGCTCAGACTGCAAAGCGCTCAGTGAAACCTCTCACACAAACGTTAATGTTTCACAGCCGAACCATATTTCAAATATTTAATAAACACTTTTTTCAGATACATCTAAAAAATTACTTCCTTGAAAATGTAGGAAGACCTTTACATAATAAAAGCATTCATTTGACTACTTATGCTTGTCTGTCTGGTTCTGTCTTTAAGCTTTAACACTGCGTCATAAATATTTGTTATTGCTTATTAAGTTTCTTATCTTCAGTAAGGTCATCGTGACTAATGTTAAATCCTCCACTCATGAGGAGGATGATTAGCGCAGCTAAGAGACTCGTATAACAGTACGTTCTGACTAACTAATCCACACAGCGGTCTATCTCATTTAATAAGAGTCTTCTTTAAAAAAGCACATGGAATTAAAATCCAAATGCTCTAATCCATAATTGATCATCCCTCACCTAGCATATTAACAATAACTGTAAACAAACAGAAATGTGAAGCATTGCACTGAATGCTTTTGTATCTATATCTGCATAATTAAACAAACTTAAAAAAAAAAAGAGGTTGGCCAGTTGTTGCGCAGTTTCAAGTACATGCTAATTTACAGATGATGGTGTGGGTGGAGGGTGACTAACCTGGATTGTTGTGCTCAGCAAAGGCTCTGAAAATGTTTAAGCCTTATTCGAGCTTAGGGGAGGAGAGACGACCACGTACTGAAGAAAAGGCAGGACCAAGCCACAGGAGAAACACTAAAAGTAACACAAAGCAGAGAAACGCTGCAGTCAGGACAAAACTTGCAAACATGCTACACCCCTTAATGATTGGTATTATCACGGTTAATACCTCCATGACCATTGCATACTGGATCTTCATTCTGACAGAAGCCTTTCATAAGAAGACTGACGATGAAACCGAAAAAGTCAACCCTGCTTAGCCAACACACCCTGCGTGTAGTTATGTATAGAGAAGGTTAGGGTGGACTGTCTTTTGTCTCTTATATTATTTATTTATTCATTTAGAAAACTTGGAAAGAAGAAAAAATCTGACATGAGTAAATATTCCATAACTTCAACTCTCCATGGACTGGTTTACCTCCAGGTAAAACAGTTTCATATTTTTGTATGTTACCATTTTTCCTGAATGTTTTAGCATTTTATTTTTCTGAAAAATGAAATGGGTCTGTAAGATTTTTAAAAAAAAATTTGAAAGAAGTCTCTTATTTGCTAAAAAAAAATACAGTAATACAGTAATTACTTTAGTATTTATTATAAAATGCAATTTATTCATGTGATGGCAATCATTATTCCAGTCTTCAGTGTCACAAGATTTATACACAGACATATATATACAATTTTTAATGAATGTTGAAAGCAGTTTGCATTTTTTGGATACTGTGATACTTTTTTAGGATTCTTTAATGAATAGAAAGTTCGAAAGAATCTATTTGAAATCAATTTAAAACTCGTTGCTGCCACTTTTGTTCAATTCAATGCATCCTTACTAAATAAAAATATTAATAATAATTATAAAAAATCTTACTGACTCCAAACTTAACATTTAAAGTTAAAGTAAATGTTAGTGATAAAGTATTTTATTGGAAAAAGTCTTCTCAAAATCATTGTAAATACATGACTGCTATGGGACATGTTGTCGCAAAGGTAATGTGTCAATATTGAACTATAATTTTTTTTCCCTAGTCATGATTAATAGCCTTTGTGTAATCCAAACCTCAAAATATGCGTATATATATATAAAAATTATTTAGTAAAAAAAATAAACCTACCCCAAGTCTGTGTAACCACAACATACTTAAAGTGTAACTAAACCCTAAAACAACTTTTTTTTAGTTAATGATCTGTAAGACTGGGGCTTTATTGCTGTTCATTGATTCAAGTAATTTTTTGGACATAAAGTGTTTTAATTCTACAATATAGCTATGGTGTAAAAACGTCTGAGTGCTGCCCTCTTCAGGTTGAACGGTGGCTACTGCAGTTGAATTTTCCTATTGGATGTTGTGGTGCCCTGTGACATAAGCAGGCACCAGCTCTGTCTGCACCACACCTTTGCCTACAGAGAGATGTGTCTCAGGTGCACGCTCCCCTCCACCGGGCTCTGCCCATTGCCAGTGGGTGGAGTCAGGCTCTGACCAGGGGTTTAGTTACCCTTTAAAATAGCATGGCAAAGACTCTGAGAGAGTTTGTGCAGCATCAGACTCTGAGAGAACGCCACCACAGCTGAAATTAGACATGGATCCCATATTGATCGGCATAGTGACTGCCAACACAAGTTTAACTGTTGTTTACTGGAACTTTCTTATGGCTCAGGTTTTCTGCAGGAAGATCAAGGATGCACCCAAACCTGAGGAAATGCTGGTCTAAGTGAGTAGCATCGATGTTATTAGTGTCATGACCTGATACTGTCCTAAGTTTGGGCTATCATGACCTAAGTATCATGACCTGATACTGTCCTAATACTTTTATTCCACAAAGACGCATTCAATTCTAAATCAGAAATGATAGTAAAGATATTTATAATGTTACAAAGGATTTATATTTTAAATAAAAAGTAAATATTAAGCAGTCCGGCTGTTTTCAACACTGATGATAATAAAAAAAAATATTCTTGAGCACTAAATCAGCATATTACAATGATTTCTGAATGATCATGTGAACCTGAAGACTGGTGTAATGATGCTGAAAATTAATCTTTGCCATCAGAGGAAAAAAATATTTTTTAAAATAAATGAATTGTAAATATATTTTACAATATCATTGTTTTGACTGCATTTTTGATCAAATAAATGCAGCCTTGGTGAGCATAAGACAATACAAGTTGACACCAATTAAGGCTAAAACCTTTAACAAACAGAAAAGTTTTTAAATCCTGTAAATCCTTGCTGGGCCAAACTATTCTTCAGTTATTTATTCATTTATCTCTTTGGTCCACCACCTGTTTTATCGCAGACTCAGATGTTGAGTTATCAGTGCGTGCAGAATTATTAGGCACGTTGATTTTCTGGTCATAATTTTTTTCTCAGGCACATTTATCCAATTCCAAACCACATTAATCTTAATAACTACTATTCATTTTGTATTTAATAATTTATAAGTGATATATAATTGTTCATGAAGGCTGGAAATGAAAAACGCAGTAAGTTTTGGGAGTTAATGTTTAGTCCATCTCTTCAGGGTAGAAGAGGAACTAAAAATTAACTCCCAAAACTTACTGCCAGATTCTGGAAGATGAATTCTTCAAACAGTGGTACAAGAGGATGTGGTGGAGTCACTCTCGATCTGTCTGTCTATAAAGCCTATACTTCATGTATTTACTACACTCCAGCTTGTGATTTGTATTAAGTGGGGTCATTTTTTAGGATTCTTTAAGCACCAAGTCTCTGAGATCCTGACACTTGCACTTCTGGAAACTCCAGCTAGTTCCAGTTCTGGAAAATGGTGGAGCTTGAGACTAAAGGGTTTCTGATGGTTTCACGCTTATCTTCACCTTAATTCTTAATTATTTTGCAGTTAACATGTGTCTCTCCTTTTCTACCTGTTTTTGTCTGACCCTGCTGACCCAATGAGCATTAAACTGTCCAATGGACATATCTTAACTGCAATCTCTAGTATTGCATTAATATTGCATCCTTCTCATGGGCATTTCATAATTTTTGACTTTTCAGTCTGAGTTAAATCTCTTTTTAGGCTTATTTTATCTGTAAAAGAAAACATACATAATAATTATGCACACCTGAATATAAGGCATTTTTCATTTCCAGTCTTCATGAACAATTATATATCACTTATAAATGATTAAATACAAAATGATAAGATTAATGTGGTTTGGTATTGGTAAGAAATATAACTAATTGGAATAATTATGGCACAGTACATTTTTGTTTTATAGTATAGCCTAACCTTTAATTGGTGTAAAATGCCATTTAATCCCTCTTAAAACACACACAATTCAATTAAATTCACATTTATTTGTATCACACTTTCACAATACATATCAAAATCATTTCAAAGCAGCTTCACAGAAAATGCAACTCACTCCTTCTGGAGAGTGCATCTCAGACAGGATTAACTGGATTACAGAATAGCTAACCCTTGATTAAAAGCTTTCACCTTCATGAAAGACATCTGCCATTACCAGCAATGGAATATCAGAGTCAGCGAGACGTCAGCCAAAGGATTAAACTGGGATTAAGAGAATCATATCAGACTATGTCACAGCACATTCACTGGCCTTTACTAGAATAATGAACTCTGGTCTTATTAGCTCATATCTGCATCTGAAGACATAACATTTCTTTTTCCACACAGATTGAGGCCTTTGTTGTGACCCTGACGATGAAGAGGAAGAGGAAGAACCAAAGTCTTTGGGAGGGAAGGAAGGAGGGATGAGGAAGACAATATAAGATCAAAGGAGGAACCGACTACATTTGACCCAGAAGTGGACGGACAGAAATTCTGCCAGGATTTAAATCCATGTATTTGACTCATAAAAAGGTGTCTCTGAATTAATTTATGAACAATCCTCTCTATCTATATTTCTTTCATCTATTAGTCTGTCTCCACAAGGCCCTAATCTCTTGGTCAACCTCTCTAGTTTACAAAATTTAATCTTTCTTTGTAAGTACTGCTCATTTCCACCTGTTGTAATTTACCAAAAAATACAAATCTTCTGATGTGCTTTGAAGTCTGACTCTGAAGGTTTTTTATTATTATATATATTTTGCTAGATTTAGCCAAATAGATGTCAATATCTCTCTGTCTCATTCCCTTAATAATAAATTAATACAACATAGAGAGTACTCGGCTGTTTACATGGCAATTGTCATCCTCTCTGATGCGGATTAGCATGATTAGCATGATTAGCATGTGCTGCTTCAACACAGAGGGTGCAGTGTGCTCACGATACAGGGAATAATATTTGTTCTCTAAAGTTTATGAAGTACAAATCTTTTTTTAAGCGTACATCCTACTGTGATCCACGTGACCATATGTTTGGGCTTGCTTGTCCAGTTGTAACATTGTTGTTACAAGTTGTTGCTACTGATCTAACCAAATACCATGGTTGGTGTAATGTAACTATATCAGGTTGATTCAGACATTTTAAGATACTAAGATAATATTCATTCAGAAAAAAATAATAATATTTGAACTATATTTGAACTAATTACACCAATTCATTTAGACGTAACCACATGAAGCACTTTAAAAAAAAAAAAAAAAAAAAATTTATAATGGCATTTAAGACCAGTCTCTTTTAACAGAAACCTATATTTTTTTTTAGAAATGTAGCAGATTTCTTAAGCAATGATGATAATTAATTTTCTGAACCGAACCGAATATGAATTTTAGCATGGCAAAGTTACAATTTCGTTTTCATTGATGTCATTGGTTCCACTGTACTCTAGAATATACCAACAGGTGTTGAGACGTAGACATGGAATAGAAAAAAAGACAAAATCCTGGCTCAAGGCTTCTCCTTACACCACTAAGCACATTAGCTTGATTGTTTTCTGCTGTTAAATTACTTGAGGTCTGAGGGAAGTCCTGTCACGGCCACTAAAGAAGAAAGTCATTCAGAGAAACTATCATTCTGTGACATCTTTTGTTGTGATTTTGTGAATATGCAACGAGAAGGAAGACCGCTGAGGAGCATTCAGCATCAGAAGGATAGAGAGAAAGAGGACAAGTGTCTGGAAAGAAGCTTTGCGGGTTATGTACACAACATAGGCCTATTATCTGACCATAAACATGCTATACTGATAATGAGATTCAGATGTACTGTCTAACCCTACCTCTAATCATTAGTCCAACCCTAATCTTAATCTAACCTAAAATAAGTTAGCATTATGTGCTCCTATAAAGAATAAACTGTTACATTTCAAGGGGGGGGAGAAATAAAAACTTTTAGTCAGCAAGGATGCATTAAAGGGTTACTACCCTAAAACAACTTTTAAGACTGGGGCTTTGCTGTTCATACATTTGTTGACATTTGGGTATAAAGTGTTTTAATTCTACAATATGTGATGTAAAAACTTCTGAGTGCTGGCCTCTTCAGGTTGAACGGTGGCTACTGCAGTTGAATTTTCCTATTGGAAGATCCCCACGCCCTTGCCTACAGAGAGATGTGGGTCTCAGGTGCAATTTTTTAGACTGTATAATACCATAATATGTTTGCAGATATTTAGGAAACATGCTAAGTTCACATACTTGTTTTTGTCTGAAAAAAACAAAGCTATAGGCAGTTATTTTACTTTGAATCCTGCATTCCCTGTTGGTCTGTGTGATCTCACCCACTGCTTATTCACCCATTTGTATTTCGACACCCCGGGTTTCCAGTTGGCAGAAAACACTGCATATTACAGCCATGGAAGCCAGCAGACGAACTGGGTCAGAGATCGCAGATTCTACCGACCTAAAAAGCCTCAGCATCCATCTCATTAGCCGGATAAATATTTATTTTAAATATTTTGCTGGTTTGTGTGCTGCTGCGCGTCCCTGTGTGTGTAATAAGCAGAGTGTATGCGCGTTGTGTACCCGCCTATAGGCACACATTACTAACGCGCTCTTTAAATAACAAAAAAAAACTATTGTGCCATTGACTTTAGAGTCTATTTAGCATATTGCACCTGGACATACTTCGTTTTCAGACCTGCACACCCATGGGCGCATAAATAGGCCCAAATGCATTTGCTATTAAACAACTTGGCGCAGGACGTAAAAAGGATAACTGCGTCGGGCTGAAAATAGCAAAAAACACTTGCGTCGCGCTTTGTGCTGCATTGCACCGGGTGTATAAGATAGGCTCCACTTGCCACTAACAAGGTCAGGGGTTCAATTCCCAGGGAAAGAAGAATAATAAAATGTTTACCTTGCAAATTTAAGTTGATTTGGATAAAAGTGTATATTATTGTAAATGTAAGACAGTCACTAGCTTAGGTCGGTTTCATTTTTTTTATCATTAGTTAGACTCGATGATCGTAATATCAACATCCCCAAAAAATGCAAAAGCCTTTGAAGAAATCTATCAGCATAACATGAGACTGAATGCTTTAGCTGTCCTGTAGTAGATTACCTGTTTGGAAAGCAGAAGAGCAGGAGATTCCCTGGGAAAGACGAAATAAGTTGGATTTCAGAAGCAATGCCTGAGCTGGAGGCCATGGTGAATGAAGAGCAAGAACTCATGGAGGGCACCGAAGACTTGCCAGCCATCTGGGTTACATCAGACATCAGACTTAAGCCTAAGTTGTGCTCCATCCTCCATTCAAATAAGAGTTAGCAGCAGCTAGCATGAAAACAAGACTCGGCATTTTTCATCTGAATACTCACACTAGTGAGCTTAAATCTTTTTTTCCTCATGAAATAGTTTGGCACAGTTTTCTGTCGTAAAAAATAAATAGTTCCCACTGAAACATGAAGTTGGCATATATATATATCAAATGAATGATTAAAATTTGATTGGACAAAAATCTGTCAAGTGCAGGATGAGTCATCAATATTTTTGCTCTGTTTTCCCCGGAAGAGAAACACTGTCATTTTTAATGTTTATATCTGCTCAAAGTGAAATTTGTCATTATTAAGAGCTGCACTATCATATAGATGACTTCAAAGCAAATTAACAAAGTTGCATTTTTTTGGCAATCTGTTGCACTATATTTTTCTTTAATATTTGTGCAGCATCGATTCTCGTAGACGTTCTTTAGCTCTTATACCAGTTAGACATTTTTACAGTCTTTCGACTGGCATGACTTGCCAGCCTGGAAAGTAAATATTTTGCACTTTACAACAGAACAGCATGTAACATTGTCATTATCTAACAATAATCATACATACTTACTCTAAGAGTGACATGTGATCTCTCTAATGGATTTTGTACTTTGGACACCAAGAATCCTTCAAATATTTACAGACGACTGAGAGGGACACAGCAGTGTGTGCAGACTGTAAATCAACCATGTTCCATACACAGAATATTGTTGCTTTCATAATACTCTTTCTCTCCATTTGTCAAGCTCAAGCTGGTGAGTGATTTTTGTCTTTCTTTGTTATAGTATGAGCTTTTCAATGTACTAAAGTTTATTGTGATTTTACTCACTCTAATCTATTCAGTGTAAAACCTCATTTGATTTAATATATAAAAGTTGTATATAAACCTTCACAGGGTGAAATACCTTATGGAGAAAAAACCTTTAAGTGATACAATGTTACTCAGGTGGTCAGCGGGCAGCGTCAGATACATCTAAGGTCACATTACAGCCGTGGCTGGTGGGACTCGCAGCTGTTGTTGGGTTCCTCTTTATCGTCTTCGTCCTCCTCATTGTGCAAAGACTCTTTTTCAAGAAAGACAAGTGAGTATTGGCCTGAAATGGCTCAGGAAAATATAGACTGTACATGAGTCATGATGAAAAAAGCTATAGATCATATAATACACAATTATTCTTTATACGTAACTTTTGACAATACAACTAGTTATTTTAGAGGTTTAAAATGGTCAAGTTACAAGTCATTTGATTAATTATTAAATAACATGATGGTGATGAGGAATTTATGGGTTTTTGAAATGATTTTATGACTGTACACTGTCAAGGCCACATTCAGACACCTGATAGACAAGATCAGCCGAGACACACCTAAACCCATAATAAACTAATACATATCATTTCTAAATATTAATGTACAGCGTAAATGTTGACTTTTATTGTGCAGAATATACACTCCTTTAAGTTAGGGATCAGTAAGATTTTTTTAAAAGAAATTAATACTTTTATTAAGCAAAGATGCATTCAATTGATCAAAAGTTACAGTAAGGACATGCTGTTCTTCTGAATTTTCTATTCACAAACAATTAACTGTTCACAACTGTTTTCAATATTGATAATAAGAAGAAATGTTTTTTGAGCACCAAATCAGCATTAGAATGATTTCTGAAGGATCATGTGACACTGAAGACTAATGATATAAATAATGCAGAAAATGCAGCGTTGCATCACAGGAATGAATTACACATTAAAATATATTAAAATTAGTGCTGGGCAACGATTAATCGCGATTAATCGCATCCAAAATAAAAGTTTGTGTTTACATAATATATGTGTGTGTACTGTGTATAATCATTTTTATATATAAATATACACATATGCATGTAGATATTTAAGAAACATTTGCATGTATATACTGTATATTTAAATACTGTATATTTCTATTTAAAATAATTAATATTATATATGAATGTATTGTTTTATATTAATAACATATTTTCTTAAATATATACATGCATATGTGTGTATTTATATATATAAAAAATAATTATACACAGTACACACACATATATTACACAAACGTTTATTTTGGATGCGATTAATCGCGATTAATCTTTGCCCAGCACTAATTAAAATATAGTATATTTCACAATATCACTGTTTATACTGTATCTATGATCAAATAAAGGCAGCATTGGTGAGCATAAGAGACTGCTTTCTATATGGTGAATACATGATTTATAAATGATTAACTTAAAACTTATCAATTTACCACCTCATCCGGTTTCTGAGGATGATTTTTATTAATGATCAAACTGTCTCAGTGCAATGTGACTCTTTAAACAAAAAGCATTTCATTATGTATCTCCCCTTGCAGAGATGAGTTTGAGCAAAAAGAGGAAAAGCATCAATTTTACGACAACCAAGCGGCTGATTTGGAGGCAAATGAGGAGATCAAGCAGACCAATTTCTGAGAAGAACCAAAGATCACAGTCCTGCGGCACAAAAGGCTTTCAATCTCTGGAAATTAAGACATAACACTGTGAAAAGTAATTCTTACATAATTATATATGATATATATATATATCATTTTAACTTTTTACATTTTGTTTTTATGTCTTCGTAAGAGTTGTTCCTCACATCATCCACTAGATGGAGCAGCCTTCACTTAATCACAGCTTTAACCTAAAGTTAAAATAAAAAGATTTAGAATAAAGTGGTGCTCTCTAGTCTTTTTCTGGGCATATTCCCAATTTAAGTTTTACTAATATGGTGTAACTGTACCTGAAATACCTAAATTTGAAACATTCATTATAGAGAAGTGAAACCATTGCAATAGAAGAGCAGATGCTCAGTGTGTCACATGGTGCACATAATGCTCCGATTAACTGGCTTTTGATGACAGTTCTGGGTTTGGGGATGTATATATGCTAAATGGACAAGGGTATGAGATCCATTACTCATTTTGAGTGGCAGTTTGGACATGTTAAATACTTCCAGTGAAATGATGTAACACAGTTTGCTTTTGGACCATTTGCTCATCCCAGGGGATTATATGATGAAAATATCATTTGCAGGAATAATGGCCAGGTGTTCAATTGTGTTAATGGTGGGGGACCATTATAGCCTAGGACCATTATGATGCAATAAACTACCTTAAAACATATGCTTTTTATGTGGATATGGTGACTACTTTAATGCTTATGATTACATAAAAGCTAATTTTCAGGTTAAAGGAGAACTCTTGCAGTGAGTTTACACTAAAGGCGTATTTAATGTGAACTTTTTCATAGCATTTTGATTAACATTTAACTCTAAGTAGGCAGCTGATCCTGTTGTCCTGGGTGTATTTCTCAAGGTTTCCCACACGGGAAACAGTTTAGCTGAAACAGTGCTGATGAGTGACAGTAACTAAGTCTACAGCCAGCAGCAAGAAGTGAAGCATTAAACCAGAGCGAGAGAGAGAGAAAGACAGACTTCAGTTCAGTCTCCTCCTTAAAGTCTCATTCTCATTTCACTGCTGCCTTGAAATTTTTATTTCGTTGTTTTTATTCTGGCTCCTGAGCGACGTCATCTTTGTTCCACGCATTACTTGGGAGCCGGTGACAGATGAATTATTCTTTCTTTTCTAGCATCCATTAGTGCAAAGTTAAATGACAAAACCTTAAATAAAAACATTCTGGAAGCCAAAGGGTAAGAGATACTGATGAAACAACCTTCAGTGAATCAGTTCAACTCTGCAGAACTCTTTCAGTCGTTTTCTTTTTTCTTGAATCAATAAAACTAATTCAATATAGACTATACTCTTCAAACGTTTTAGGACAGTAAGAATTTTAAAATGCCTTTGAAAGAGAGGTCTAATGCGCACCAAGGCTGCATTTATTTGATCAAAAATACAGTCAAAACTAGGCTAAATAACTAAAATATTTAAAATAAATGTTTTCTATTTTATTATATTTTACTATAAATTTTTCTGGCACGCATATTTTTTAAGTAAATTTCACATATGGAATTAAGTAAACTCTACTTATCTAAGTTAAGTAAAAGTAACAAAGAATTAGAAAAAGTAATTTTAACTTGGCTAGTAAAAGTTTGAGTAATATCTATTTAGTTGAAGTTTTAAAAGTAGTTCAGCATCATCACATGAACGCAGAGACCTCAATACTTGGTACACAATACACAATGACGGTAACATTTGATGGATCGTCTTTGTGTTTGAATGTGTCATTTTGACTAATCCTAAGCAATTATAAAACAGTGTAAATACATCTGGAAAACCAACCTCATTAATTATTTAAGGCCCAGTGCATGATGGGAAGGGAACACCAGTATCAGAAAAGTTGAGTGATTTTACTTAATTTTATAACGTTGATATTTACGCTTTAATTTCTACATGCTTGAATTGAGTAATGGAGCTGAACTAACTTTTTATGGTATGGTAATCTAACTTTTGTGGCATTTACTTCACCACAAAATCATTTTTATCAGTGTATATGACCCTGTACATCAATGATTATTTTAATACAAACAGACAATGGTGCAAGCAACATCAAGGTCATGGGTTTGATTCCCATGCATGAACTGATACAATAAACTATATAGTGTGAATGCAAAGTAAGTTTCTTTGGATAAAAACATCTGCCATATGCATAAAGGTAAAAAAGTAATATATACAATGTAAAAAACCTGTGCCTGCGAGAAGCGGGGGTCACGTTCATACTGCACCGACACGCTCTCAATCCCAGAAGTCTCTGTATAGCGGAGTGACCTGATTGTGATCGTGTTGCAGAGAAGGGAGTCCTCGGGGAGTTGCAGTCCTTTGTTAAGACATCTGGAGCCCATTACTGCCGCATGCTTTTACAAGGCCTTCACATTGCGTACTGTAAATCGAGATATTAAATTCATAAGCACAGCTAGAGAGAAACCGAGGAGAGAGAAATCACTTTGAACCTTCAAGTCTAAATAGATATAATCAAAACAACCACAATTCCACCTTGTGCAGTTCTCAATGTGCAGAACAAAGAATAGACCACCCTCAGCCTGTACCTGTAATATCAATGCATGTTATAAGCCCAGCCCAGATACCATTTAAACACACTTTTTTAAAATATATTATAAATATAAATATTACATTTCTGTTTGAGTAGGCTACTAATAGACTGAGTATTTATGATAATATAGTAATAATTCAAATGTTACCAGACATGATTTATTTTTTGGTTGGCTATTTAAAAGCAATATTCTGTAATAGAAAATGATTTAATGAGTATGTGGACATATCCTGGAGTGATTCTCACATTGATAAATGCAGTAGAACAACATAAAAGAATAAACGCAGTAGATAACCATATTAAATGAAAACATTTTAGAAAATTTCTGAGCCAAAGAATTTATAATCTATAAAACCTATAAATATAACCTAACCTTTTTTCTATTGAGAGTGCAGCGCGCAATCGTACTTTAGTTCTCGGCAGCATGGAGAGCGCCTGGATGTTCGTAGCAAAGGTATTTTCAACATCTTTTTTTTTTTTTACTTTTAAGCAAAAAACAAACAAAAAAGAAATTCACCGGGAGTATTGAATCACGTCCAGAGGAGCAAAAAGTTGCTGGCTGCAGTTCACTTAACGGCAGAGTCACTAATAACAAGGGTTTTGGGATTCTACATATAGCCCTTTAAACTTTACTTTGCTATCAACATCATAAAACTGAATCGCCCTGTGGTACCTATTAACATGTTTACAATGATAGCATGTTTACAAAAAAGCACATTTGTTTTCCTCTATATATGTTTACACCCCTGACCTCAACTTTAGTTTAGACTAGGCTCTGTTGGTGCGCATGGCAGTGTTGGTGTCCTCATCGTTCGGCCACCATCAGCTCAGCCTCTAATTAAAATGTTTCTTTAGAGACTCGTGAATCAAGCTAGGTTCCCTCTTGCCTGAGAGCAGCAGTTCAGGCAACTCCCGAGGCCATGCTGTTTTCTTTGGAGTGTAGAACTGTAGTTTCAGACCGATCTGGAGAAGTCTGGCCCAGGCTTTTGGGAGTTGGGCTGTTAGCGGCTCACAATATGAGTAAAGGCCATAAAGAATAGTCACACCGGGCACCACATCAAAGCTCTTTTGCTTTTGAAGCTTTATGTTCGTAGTATGTTACATCATAGGCCGATATGCGACTGTCTTTATGAGTGAATCACTGAATCATTTACTTAACCGATTCACTGATTCATTCAGAACTAAACAATTGACTAATAACTATTTATTATTGAGTAATGGATTCATTCACTCAGCTAAATCATTCAATAACGCTGATCCATTCATAAACATTGCTTTCCATTCGTACTTAAATATTTTCTTTGGCGAGAAAAAATACAAAGTGTCTAAAATATAAGTAGCCTACTCAGTACAAGAGTTTATTGTTTACAAATGTATCACACACACACTGTATATGAGTCAGATGTCTGGAGTTGGTTTTAGAACAAAATCATCAGGTTTGTCATTTGCTGTCCAAAAGCTAACGTTTAATTGAAATACTGAAGTTGAACAGGTACCTCTGGTTATTGTCTGTTATGGAATTTGACTCCCATTCTGCAGTGAGCTCATGAGGGGCTCCTGGCGAGGTTCATGTGAAGCTTTCAACAAGTGCTATTGCACTCGTTCACCCCCTTCATATGTTTAAAGTAAAAGGACCTTGTGCTGGCTTGTGCTATTTTGAACCATTAAAATGAAATAAAACTTGACTTCCTTTCCAGAGCTGAAATTATACTTTTCCAAAAGCGGCTCCAACAATCTTGTATCTGGAGTAAATGGATTGAGGGATGATTAGAGTCAGGTGTGTTACGCTCCTCAGCCAAGTTGAACTGAAAACAAACCTCTAACCGCAAGTGTTCAGTTCGCTCTTTCATTCTCTTTCTTCCAATTCTCCTGTTTTATGCAGCTCGTACTCACAGAATTAAAACTGTCATTTAAAATGTTTGGTGATCCAAAGTTTGTTCTGCCTTGAAATGAGTCATTCTCTTCCCGCGTAACTGCCATTGAGTGTCGATTACAATGACAACATTTATTAAATAAGATTTAGCATGAAAAATATGTCTAATGCAAGTAGAGTATATGCTGATGTGTGATTACTAATTTATCTTTGGTCACGTTTGACTCTTATATTAAGTTAAATTCAGTACATATAATACCCAAAATTTTACTCGCCACAAGACTCTTTTAATGCATCATTAGAGCGATTTATAAGATGTCATGCCACGTCTTGGAAACATCTTTTCCTTTTCTGGCTCTGGAATGGTGATGGCTAAAATTAGCTTGTCCTCAGGCACAAGGCCTGTATTCGCCTGGGTCCACGCTTAGGGATGATCTATAAATGAACAGCGAATAGGTATACATCCAACACACACAAAGCAATGATAATACAACACCTCCAAAACACACACCACTGATAATCAAGATCAATCTACATAAACATTCAAAACATGCCAAGAAACTGCGTCTAATCGGTTAGAAAAGAAAAACACAAAGTCGCCTCATTTCTGAGTTGTAGCATAGCTTTGTTTATTTTTTATTTCATTTTAATTTTATTTATTTTTTTGCATAGGGAAACATACTCACTTCCAGTACTGTATTCATGAGCGATTTCTTTTGTTGCTAACAGCGATGGCTGAATACAATGTTATAATGAAATATTGTTAAAGCTGTAATTTCCCCCTCACACCAGTTCAAAAACACATGGCGAATTTAGTTTGTTGTGCATGAGAAAAACAAAAAGCATTTTCTCATTCGATTCAAAACCGACATACCGACTTTTGCTGATAGATTACAATTTAGCGAGGTTCTTGGAGAAAACAAAAATCCGATGCTTTCCAAAAGAACATGGATGCATGTCATCATGCCAGTAGTGAATGTGTCTGAACAAATGTCCACATGCCCCTTCCTGGTGTGAAGTGTGTTTATCTGTGCAGCAAGCAAGCATTTAATGAGTAACTACTATGGTAATATTTGTAAAGAATAATGTGATTAAAAAAAAGAGGAAGGAAAAACTAACAAAAACCTTGAAATTTAACACTGCATTAGAATGCTCTCTGAAAAACATGTCAACCTTCGTCCTTTCAACTCAAAGCGTCCAAAGATAGAGAAAACGGCATGCTTCAAAACAAACAAAACAACAACAATAGAAATATTTAGAGAAATTAAACCATAATTCATTGAACAGAATAAAACAAAACAATTGTTCTAATGGGGGAGAGGGCCCCTTGAAATATTGATGCGTGATTGTTTTGGGGGTCTCAAAAATTCAGGAGTAGGCGGTACGTCAGGGTGTTTTTGGCAATTCATTTGTAAATGACTTATCAAAATATTGCATAAATTGCAAAGCCCACAAATGGCTTTTCTCCCCTATGAACAGAGACATGACTTCACCCCGTTTAAGCCATTTTAACCTTAGGGCCAGATTTAGTAAAGCCCTTAGCACACGCTAACATTCTTAGCATCGTCAGACTGTAATAACCTTGAACGTTAGTTAAGGTCAATATGTTGCAGCACTCGGAGGTTGTGTTATTGAGAGGCTTTGGCAAATCTGGCCCCTTGGTTGGACAACAGCGTACAAAAAGCGTTTGATAAACAAAAGCTGTATCCAATCCAGGCCGACACAGCAGAGATGATGTCAGCAATACAGAGAAAACCCACATAACAGCTCATGGTTTACAAAGAACACATGGGTGAGGAAAAGAACAATACATGACAGGCACTGCATGTTAAAATTGTGTTTTTAACCCATTTTGGTATTTATACTTGTGTATATACCTTAGATTTGAAGTGCTGGTTTGCTAGGAGTGAAAAAGGGAGCGTAGAAATAATTAGCCATTTTACAGTTAAGGATGGGTCTTCATTCATATTTATCTGCTATAGAACTGTACACCAGAAACTCAGATTGAAACCCTCCATCACCCCCACAGCTCAACAGCAACACGAGCATCTGAAACAATGTTTGAGAAGTGACATACTTTAAATGGGAAAATGTCAGTATAATCAATGACCTTACATGTCTGAGTGACAGTTTTAGACCTGGGCAAAGAAGAATTTTATAATGCTGCATTGATGTCATGTCAGAATTACAGCAAAATATATACATTACAGTTCAAAAGTTTGGGCTTGGTAAGTTTTTAACTTAAGTCTTTTAAATGCGACAAATACAGTAAAAACTGCTTTCTGTTTAATATAGTTTAAAATGTAATTTATTTATGTGATGGTAAAGCTGAATTTTCAGAAATCATTTAATCAACTACATTTTTTTGTGGAAGCTGTGATAATTTTTTTTCAGGATTCTTTGATGAATAGAAAGTTTTAAAAAAAAACAGCATTTATTTGAAATGGAAATATTTTGTGAAATTATAAATGTTTTTACTGTCACTTTTGATCAGTTTAATGCATCTTTGCGGAATAAATGTATTCATTTCTTAAAGAAAATTCTTACTGACCCCAAATTTTTGAACAAGTGTGTGAACAATATAACTTTTGTTCAATATATATATTTGAAAGAGCAAAAGAAATGGGTTACTGTAGTGATTAAGTATTTTGTGAACATCTCATATTGAAATCTCATTATGCTAATTCTGACCAGATGTAAACGCAGCATTAGTTTGACTATACTACCGGGTACAATAATAGTAGCTTGGATGGCTTTACACACATTGAAACTGCAAGTATTAGCAAGAACTTTCAGCACAAAGATTTCAGTAAAGCCAGGATTAGTTGCATAGATGCTGTACAATTTCCAGATCATTTTAGTGTATTACTACTAGTCTGATTTCAAACCAAGCAGCTTGATCGAGCTGTTATTATGGGATCCAAACCAGTGCAGACAGACATAACTCAGTCAAACATCAGATTCACCAGTCGCTGCCGGTATCAATCATGTCACATATCAATTCATCAGCTGACAAGACCATGACATGCATCCTGCCAAGTGTCACGACATTGAAAATGGAAGGAAGGAAAGAGTAGAAACTGCATTCCAGTGCCTCAGCCCTGAAGAGGATGTCCAGCCCTTACTGAGAGGAGACAAAGCAAAGATCTGACCACGTTCACGTTTCGATCTACCTCGACCGTGTAAAGCTCATGGTATTGCAAGGTTTACATTACGCAAAGCGCAAAAGGAAACGGTAAGAGTGAAACTCTCATGCATGTCTAATTCTCTCACGTATGCCTGAGTAGGGTCTCCTCACATCCTGTTTATGTCCGTGGGTGAACAGGGAAATTGGACTGGGGAAATTTACATTCTATTCAGCATAATTACATGTGTCAATGACTAATTAAAGTGCCTGGCCCTCGGAATTAAACAATCTTTTCAGCGACGCACATTCCAGGCATGAGTAGGTTGATCTTACAAAAACAGGGGAAGATCACACAGCGTAAACCCACATCCAACAGCTCGATGCTGAATCCAGGAAGGCACTCAGAAGAGTGAGGTCTAAAAGTCTGCTAGTCATGCTCCATAAAACTATCAATGGGCTAAAGTAAGCCATGCCACTGATTGTCCACTGGTGATTTAAGAAACTACACTGCAAAAAAAAAAATCAAAAAAAAAAAAAAAATCTGTATTGTTACATTTTTTTTCAAGTAAAAAGGCCTAAACATCTTTTTTTTTTTTTTTTTTTACAATATATTTATACTGTACACAACTATTCAAAAGGTCAGTAACATTTTGTTTATGTTTTTGAAAGTATCGTCTTATGCTCACCATGGCTGCATTTATTTAAAAATTTAAACATATTTCTGTGATGCCAAAGCTGAATTTTCAGCATTATTACTCTAGTCTTCACTGTCACATGATCCTTTAGAAATCATTCTAATATACTGATTTGGTGCTCAAGAAACATTTCTTATTATCAATGTTGCAGCTTAATAGTTTTGTGGAAACTGCAATACTTTTCCTCAGGATTCTGTGATAAATGGATGCTGTTTCAAAAAAAGTTTTTTGGAAACATTTTTGAATACTGAATACAAGTGGGTAAGACAAATTCACTAAATTCAAGATATTTTCTCTTAATATTTTATAGTCTTGATTCTCATGTAACTGTATTTTGTTTTAAGGATGTTTCGATTTTTAATGGGAAAATGCAAAGTACTGATTTCAAAAATGATTGTTGCAGCATCTTAAAAGGGTAAAATGTTCACATAAATGACAAAAGCTAAATAAAAGGGTACCATTCAAAGCAGCTTCATCTCTCTATCTTTCTTTCGTTCTCATTTTAATCTGTATTCATAACGGCACGTTTTCAAGGCTGAGAAATATCCCCAGAGAAGCAAACCTTAAAAAGAAGTATTATTATTATTATTAATACCAGAATATCAAGTGCAACCTTCCAAGTAGAAGTACAGTAAAAGTGTATAAAGATCTTGAAGCTTGCATGAGAGAAGAGAAAAAAAAATAAGTGCAGAGGTTTAAAATAAGTCTTTAATATAATAAAAAAGGCAATGGAACCAGCATAAACCTCTCAAAGCTCGGTGAAGCTGTTGGCGGTTTAAAATGACGACAAGTGATGCTGAATTTACTGAAGTTCGTATTTTGTGATCAAAATAACGCTTGATAACTGTGAAAGGTGTGTGCTAATGGCGCTGACATTATATTCTCAACAGCAGAACCTTTAGAAGGAGCTTTCAAATTTTTTGTGTGGCTTGACCACAAGCTTATGACTACGAAATCCAAACAAACAAACAAAAACATATTTTCTCTTACAAAAAGACATTTTAATATACATTTCGCCTTTTTCCTCATTTTACTGGAAATATGGTAAGCATTTATACACAAGATAACTGTGTTCAAAATGTAACATTTCAACAACAAGCATAAAAATGATAATCATCGCTCTATAAAAAGGGTTTCCAAATCAAACAGTAAGATAATGTTTCTTTTTCAAAGCATCAGCTCTAATGCATTATTCACGTCATAGCAAGTTCAATCATCACCTGTGGCCACTTTAAAAAGCACACACTGGGGTAACAACCTGCTCGCGAAGTGTTTCGATCTCTCGGCCGAGTGTAGCCAATGTTAGCAAATACAAAAAGCAAACGAAGAAGAAGACTCATGCACACAGAGCTCACCACGGAGTCGCTGTGCTGGCGAAACCACCTTCAGACCCCTGTTCTACTGAGCCCATCATCGCACCCTGGCCAGAGGGTTGACAGCTTTAGAAAGATGAAAATGGAGCAGTGCAAATCTTCACGGGACAGGCGGCGGGTCGTGTGAGTCTGTACCGGAGAGACGCCGTGAGAGCTTCAGCTTATTTAAATCTAAAATGTTTGCCATTTTTGCTTCAATACGGTTTATAATAAACAAAAAACAGCATGAAATAATTCCAACTGCACCCCACGCTTCAGGGCAGACCCCTGTCCCATCGCCTGTCCTGTTAAACACAAGAAAAATTGCTTGCTTAATGAAGCTAGCACTTTGCAAAAGTTTGGATCATGGTAAAGATGGAATGCCGTTTGACTTCAGCACTCCGATTCGGCCAGGGTGGACAATGGCGGACTCACAAATCATCCACGATCAAGATCTTACCGCAGGCATCATGTAAACAAAATCTCTCGTTCTATCTCGTTCGACTTAAACTTTTAAATAGCTACCAGCAAATCGTATTAGCTACCAGCATTGCAATATCCATTGCAGAAACAATACTGTACACTGCATCACAAACTACAACATGGCCTCTCCTGACCCAGCTCCAGAAATACACAATATCTTCTCCTCCGCAATATACTCCCCTGACACTACATGCTACAAATTATAAATTATCTCCTACCATCTAATTTTATAAAAAGAAGAAGAAGCATCCTGGTGTATTAATTCATTTTCTAAGACACAAAGTCAGCAGTTCTTGTGTCTGTATGTTGATTTCAGCTACTCTCTATACAAGGGACTCGATTGGTAAAACTAAATCACTAATTAAAGAAATCATTTATTTCAAAGATTACTACATATTCTATTGCAGCCAGTGTTGTGAGCCCTCAAAAAGTGGTTAAAGGGACAGTTCACATTTTGCCACTAGTTATCTGCCCTCTAAACATGTATGACTTTCTTCTGTGGAACTGAAAAAAACGTTTTTTAAACACAATGAAAGTCAATGGGGTCCAAATCACATTAGTCTCTCTTTGACTTTCATTGTATGGACAAGCATTTTTAAAATATCTTGTTTTGAAAGTCATGAAACTACATGAGGGAGAATAAATAATGACAACATTTTTCTTTTGGGGTAAACTATCCCTTTAACAAATGCGTAGGTTTTCATAAATAATGAAATGTTAATTTTACCCTTTGACAAAAAGCAAAAATCATGCTGTGGGGATGTAAAGTCTTGTTGATTGCAAAATAATTTGCTAAGTGCTTAGTTGTAGAATTTAAAACTAATCAAAACTAGTACATGGGTTCATAGAGGATGGCCATCTAGTTTTAATCTCTGGCCTCTCCTCTTCACATCCATAATGGGTACAAACTCCGTTAAATACATGATAACATA
Organism: Chrosomus eos; assembly: GCA_036326025.1. Classification (NCBI taxonomy): domain Eukaryota; kingdom Metazoa; phylum Chordata; class Actinopteri; order Cypriniformes; family Leuciscidae; genus Chrosomus; species Chrosomus eos. The sequence goes on from CM070836.1 coordinate 27,058,125, forward strand.
CAATCTAAACAATTGAAGAGAAACCTAACATGAAAGGGAATCAAAATATCAGCTCAGAGCTGATATGGAGAGAGCTGGTACCGCATCTTTCACAGATTTTGTTACTTTCTCATTATATGAAAAGTAGAGGGAAATAATGGTAACAAAATGATGCAAGGAAGATTTCATGCCAACTACGGTGCTTCTAAAAGAGGAAGAAGGTAAAAAAAAAAGCCTCTCTCACCCATCCACAACTACAGCTATCAGATAACCTGTTAGTCTTAATCTGATTATGACAGGCAATCAAACATGCAGCTTTTTTTTCCTTGGTGACACTGGTTACATAAAAAAAAAAGAAATAAAAAAAAAATCAACTCCTTTGAAATTACGCATTATCGTTCTTAACTAAAGGCAAGGCACATAATATGTTTATAAAATATCGTGCAAAGTAGAAGAGGGATCATAGGATAAAAGTCAAAACCAATGTGGTACAAAGGTAAAATCCATCTGTGTCATTGGCTCTTTGCTCAAGGGGTCATTAAGGAGAAGTCAGGGAGCATTTAGCTTCAGAGCTAATACTAAGATTATCTGCCATGCGCCCATGTCAGCGATACGGTGGTCGTTTGAGTTTAATTCTCATGATTTTTCTTTTGAAAGCACCATGCACAGTTATATATAACTCATATATAGAGATTTCCATATAATTTTTATAACAGCACCATTAAAACAAGTCATGTTGTATGGATTCTGGGTCTATGGTCAACTCAACAGAATGTGTATGCAAAGCCATTATAAAAGGTTAGCGAAAGCAACCAGAGTGTGTGGATATTATTTCATATCGGTGTGTGTACTTGTGAGGGTAGCTAGTTAATCTCTGATATGTGTTGATTTTGTCATGTTCCGGCAGAATACAAGGATGTGTGTGTGTGTTTTGTTCAGCCATCTGTGTTTCCTTTGGCTAAGCGTTAGCCCATGCAGCTGATGAGGGGCTTGGGGGCTTGCTAGGCCATTTAAAATATCTCTCTGGGCATAAAAACTTCTGAACTTCTACAACATCAACAATCCACAATAGATGAAGCGAAACATCCAAGTCTTTAAAAAAAGAGGAAGAATTTAAATGAAAATCTCGCAATGTCTCAGGCACTTTTCATGGCTTCTTGATTTGGGTTCGGTAGCGTTGTAGATTAAGCCCTGATGTTATTTCATTAGTACAAATCAACACATCTCAGAGTGCAGAATAACCCATTTCTGAGGCAACCAGCCAGAGACATGCTGGTCATAGGCGTCCACCTCCCAATGAACTCTGGGAGCTTAGCCACTGACTGACCTCCTCTTTGTATTGCCGTCGTTGGGCATTACAGCCAGTCTCACGTCAAACATCCAAATCATTGACATTCCTACGGATTAAAGTGTATAATATGCTTCAAAATAAAAACAGTCATAGTTTCTTGAAATAGAAACATGGGGAAAAAAGATAGCCTGTTTTGTTTTCTGCTTAAACTATGGGAATTGTATAAAAGTAATCACATAAACATGGAGACATTTACATAGAAAATGTAGGATTGTTCTGATCAGCTTTTTAGCTTCTGGGAAACCAACCCTCATCTACCGTGAGATCAGAACATGACAAAAATAATAGACTCGCAGCATTCCGTATTAGGCCGAACAGGAATTTGCAAAAGAGGAAAATTAAAAATTCAAAGTAGTGCAATGCCTGTAATTTCCAATGAATTGAAACAAATTACACATAGAGAAAAAACTTCTATCCTCTACACCCAATACTGTCTAAGTAATGACAGAACTATATTTCAACTCCCTTTGTCACTATGTGGAAAAATCCACGTATCTACATGAATCAAAAACCCCCTAATCTGTGAACTCACAGAGATGAATAAGGGACTACCAATGTTTATGACAAGCACAAACACACGGACGCACACACACACACTTACAGCGGGTCCAGGGAATGAGGGGCTTTCATATTGCGAAGAGAGGAAGGTGCTAATTCACCCCTGCTATTCCCTGGCTCATCCTATGAAGGCTGTATTACAGCTCACACACACCTCGTGTAGCCTTTAACAGTACATGCCATTGCCTCTATATAGGTGTGTTGACATGTAAGTGTGTGTGCATGTGTGTATACACGCTGACTGTGATGTATAATGTCACTGAGGTACCACTAATATTCCTTCGATGTACAAAAAACATGACGGGCCTCCACCAAAAAGTGGACTCCGTTAAAAACGGTGGAGAATGTAATTTAGAAAACATCACCCTCTGAACGAAACCAAGGACGCAGAAACATGATTGTCAATAAACTGGATGAAAAGTAGCCTTTTTGTTTCTTTTTCCACAATGCTGTGTGAACGGAAGCATCAATCTTTTTGTTTCCTTTTCCATGTCGTGTTGTTGCCTTAGCGCACTTAAAAAAAGAATAAAAACAGACCGTGCTCACCTCCAAACCTGTGGTGAAATGCTAGCGGAAAAACCCCTTCCTTGAGGTTTCTCGTCCCTGTTCGTTAAGAAAATAAAGGATACTTATTTTGCATATAGGAGGAAGCAGCACCTGTAGCAGAAGGAGGGGGTTGAGGAGAGGCATTCCAAGAGGCAGGGAGTCAGGGTGGGCCTTTTCGACACGTCCATCAATGTACGCCATAGTTCGGGCTGCCCTCCCAGAAAAAAACATCCTCTTTTGTCTTCTTTTCTGACGTTCCATCTATGGCAATCTTCTCACGCTCTTTTCCATTTCCATTGTCTTTTTTCAAAAAAAAAAGTGTATTGAAGCATCTTATACTGTACGTCGTTATGCATATATAAATATGTGTGCACATATATCTATACACACATATTGTGTATATATATATGTGTGTGTGTGTTTGTGTGTGTATATATACAAATACTGCATATATATCTGATTTTCCCTCTTGCATCTCGTTCACAACTTTTTTCTTGTAAATTCCACAAAAAAATTGATTTTTCAAATCCATGTCTGTGCCTCCTCGGGTTCGTCTGTGTGTGTGACAATCAGTTCCCCAGATACCAGGACTGCAGAGAGAGAGAGAGAAAGAGAGAGAAACAAAATGACTAAGACATCTGTACAAGCACAAGTAACACAATAGGAGGAGTGCTATGGGATATCCACCTAAATCAGATAAAACCTCATCCGAACGTGACCGCAGTCTAGTTGAGATGGATCCATTTCATCAAAACTGAATGCACACTGTGATTTATATGGGTTTCTTCAACTATGGACACTTTTGGCTCTCTTAAAAAACACTTTTCATACCAGTTGATTTAATTTTTCTACTAACAATGTCCAATCATTCATCAGAGGAGAATTCTGGCATTTGTGCAATTTTTATGAAACCTCAAACATTTTCACCGCAATGTCATTTCCATAACATCTCAAATGATGTGTTGTGTTGAACAGCATTCCGGTTGAAATTACACATTTTGCATGAACACATTTCATGTATCCAAATGCATCATTTGATAACCTTATTTGATTAGAAATGATTCACATAAAAGTATTCTGTTCATGAGTGATATGTACACTACTGTCTAAAAGACTGGGGTCAGTAAATTGCTCAAAACTGACAGCGAAGAATTGTTACATAAATAATTGCTGTTCCTTTACACATTATGTTAATCAAAAAATTCTGATAAAATATATTACTGTTTACACAAAAATATTAATGTTATAAATTAACATTGATAATAGTAAGAAATGTTTCTTGATGAGCAAATCAGCTTATTAGAGTCATTTCTAGCAGATCATGTGACACTGAAGACTGGAGTAATGGTTATGAAAATACAGATTTGCCATCACATTGATTAAAAAAACAAACCCTGGGACATTAAAGTGCCAGTAGCTTAAGAAACATATACCCTGCTAGTGTGTGTGTGTGTGTGTGTGTGTGTGGGGTGTGTGTGTGTGTGTGTGTGTGTGTGTGTGTGTGTGTGTGTAGGTTTTGAAGGTGGTGACAGTAGGTGGTACATAAATAAATAATGCAAATCCCCCTCTGCCATTCAAAGCAGAACCTAATGAGAACAAATCAGTGTCTTTTTTGATAATGTGCAGCAAACACTCAGCCTGGGACCAGAATTGAGGAACCTGTTAAAATTAATACAGAGTAAAAAGCTATGAGTTTGAGAAAGAGAGAGAGAGAGAACGCGCTCCGCAGGATCCCACCCAAACCTTTTAAAAAGCATAACAGGATTTTGGCTTTCATTCACAGACCGCTGAAGTCTTTTTAAAATTTGACAAGGTTTAAAAACAGAAGGAAGGAGTTCATGCCGTAAGCCCCTGGCTCAATATTTTCCACTAAGGTTTAAGTAATTTCACAGCAGTCCAACAGACGTCTTTAACTACCCCCAAATGTATTGATTTAATAATGCTAAAAAAGGAAAATGTGTTCCTATTCCCTGCTGAAAAGTTTGTATACATCAGACTGATGGCTTGATGCTTGTACAACACCAAACCACAGACTAATGACTCCCCAAATCCACAATGCACTGCCCAGATAATAGCGTACAACCATGAGAATCTAAGTTAAAATAGTTTGACACATTTATGTATTAAAAACAGCAGTGGCGCCAAGGAGTTTTGGCAGCTCTGCTCATTGATTAATGAAAAGGGCAGTATCACAATCTATGGACCACATGTATGACCAGGAATCTAATATGCCATAATGCAAGTTATTACACTTTAATCATATAGTGCATCAATATCTTTTAATCAAATCAGTTTATTTTGACTTCTGTTTGCTAGCTATCTGAGAATCATTTGATACTGCTATTGAAACTGGAGCTAAGGTTAGCCTTACACAACCCATGACACTTAAGCATACTTTAGAGCCTATTGCCAGGAAGAGAAATACGTTTATAATGACAGCTGACACTGCTGGGAAAGATGCAAAGATGCTGCTTTCTGAGTGATTACCATAGTGTATTGGGATGCGATTTTCCCAAATCATATTTCGTGTTGATTACTGGATCAAATCTGAGCCCATGAGAGTGGGCAGTGTGGGGATTGTACGTGTTTTCGTGTCTCGTGACTTTGACAGCACAATTACAACCACTCCTTTGTCAAAATTCATTTTACCCGAAACCAAAAGGCTAAATGTTACCCTTGAATACTCGAGAGGAAAAACTCAATGTATAAATATATTCTGAAGTAACACACACACATATGCATATAATATATATATATCCCAGAGCACTGGATATCATCTTGGCTTTGCGTTGAAGTGACAACACGTAATTTTACTATACTAAAAATGTCTCTTGATGAGATAAATCCACAATTCTCTTTCTCTAGAGTGGCAAGTTGAGATTTAATATGTTTCCAGTATATGTTATGGAAACTCAATCTTTTCTTCGGAAGAAAAATGTGCCGCAACATATGCCTCTCTTCTCGGTTGTGATATTTTAGCAGATATAATCTCCTGTCTCATCTCAAAAACCAATGGCCTGCTTAGTATTTACATTTAAATGTGATAAAAACAGCTTAAGAGAATATGTGTAGTTTCTGCTGTTATTTGTTTGAATAATGTGGTGAAGACCGACAGGAACGGGACAGGAAATGGGGAGTCATTATCAAATTCATCTATCCAAATGTTGATACATGCAAACCAATGCAAAACCACTAGTGAAGCTGACTAAAGACGTTATAATAAGCAGATATTTTATGTTACCCAACAGTACCATGAAATCACACTATTTGCTTTCTTTGTGGACATTTTCAGTGATCATTTTCTTGGTAAGCTGAATCAGATCAAACTAATTAAGGCTGATTAGAAGAAAAATTAACAAATGGGTTAAAGGAAGGATGGCATTAATTAAAAACTATAAAAAGTATCTCAATGATATTAAAATAACACTTGATTAGTTAAACTATGATCATGCCACACACACACACACACACACACACACACACACACACACACACACACACACACACACACACACACACACACACACACACACACACACACACACACACACACACACACACACACACACACACACACACACACACACACACACACACACACACACACACACACACACACTGCTCAAGGCTATTATTCCACTACTATTCCAAGTATAAAATCTGGAGTGTAACCCTTCCAGCTTTGTCTCATCACATGGGTTTGAGTCCACCATTCCAGGCCATTCTTCTATTTACCAGCTGCCTGATATTTTCATTTTGCACTAGGGCACATCCGAAGCTGAAACTTTCTCACCGAAACAGTCTGTCTTGAGAACACAGCAACCAGTAGAGCCCAGGCTAACAGTGGTTAGGCGTTCACTCCAAACAAAATATTTAGTCCCCTATAAAAGCTACAGGCTTTGTCTTGGTGACAGGTGGTTTAGGTTATGAAAATATAAAGCTGAGACGAGGGCGGGTTCACAGTCCAAGTAGGGGGACATATTAGACCACAAGGGCCTAACAAATGACAGTCTCTCCCTTTAATTACAATGCTTTGGGAGAGCTTGGAGGTGAGGCTGAAATACAAGCTCCTCTAAAAACAAAGATTGTAGTAAAGTACCCTTTTCATCAGAGAAAAGAAAACAACAGAAGTCCATTAAACTCTGAGTTTAATACAAACACAGATCGAGAGAGTAAAATGAGGGAAGAAAGAAAGAAAAATAAAGATAGAAAGAATCTATAGGAACAACAGGTATATTAAAAATGCGTTTCATGTGGTATAAAAATGATTATCTGGATGTTGTATTTAAATTCAGGGTTATTGTAGGTAATGAAACTATGAATTTTTTTGAAAAATATTTTATTTCAGAAGTTGTAAAGGCAACATTTGGGCAACTTGATTATACTAAAATAAACTAACACTGAAATATTTTATAGATTTATATATATATATAAAAACGATATTATTATTTAAATTATACTAAAATAACACAGATTCATGTAAATAATAGTGTTTAATATTAATTATTATTAAGTTATTTTTAATGGTTAAATCAGGTAGAAATTCTAATGACTTCACTTTCAGTGACACTTTTCATAGTGCAAAAAAGTTTTTATTTGGTAAAAATAAAAAAATATTTTAAGACTAATAAAGTCGTTTTTTATAGTCAGATCAGGTATAAATTTCTAAAGATAGCTTACAGAGAAAGTGAAAATGTACAACAACTGTACTCACTTTTAACAGTGAAAGAAAGAAAAAGACAACTGTGTTTTGTCAAACTAGGCCTGGACAGTCAGTGATTCCCAGGGCAGTCCTGTGTTAGTCTCAGTTGTGCAAGACAGATTGGTCAATTTGATTGGTCTGCAGTGGACTCTTCCTTTTCCACTCCCTCAAGCACAGGTTCATCCGGCAATTACATCATGTCTGGTTTCCCCTAGCAACCAGACAGCCCTGGATGACCATCTCGGAGCAAGTGAACGGAACCTCCTTTCCCCCATTTGTTCATTTGACGACTTCTTTCCCCACCCTCTTAGCTCATGATACAGGGACACAAACACATATCTAGCTGAGAACCAGAAAAGTTTCGACTTTCTCTAGTGCAACAACTTGCATGAAAAACAACAGTAATAACTGTGTACTTGCTGTGTCTGCTTAACGGTTATTAGGCTAAAGGTTTTCAAATAATGACTCCAAGTACATATTAACCCACACTAGTCTTCCATTATTCATTGATCACTGTTCTGTCTCTCTCTCTTTCTCTCATCACATGGCTCAGTCAAGTGCATTTACACTTTTTTATGGAGCTGAAAGCACTGCAATGCAGTATTGTGCTCGGACTCCTGAGCCATGCAGTTCAATCACCTCCACAGTTGAGATTTTACCTGAGCACTGCTGCATTCCCCAGCCAAATCAAACCTAACTGCAGCTGTTACTTAAGGAAGACCTTTCAAGAGTTTGTTTATTAGGGGATGATGTCCTCTAGGATTTGTGAAGCATCACAAAAATGTCAGATGCTATTTTGCGCCTTTTAAAATAAGGTCAGGATTTTGCTGAGCATGCAAAAGTTAACATGGCATTAATAAATATGAAGGCTGAATGCACTGCAAAAAAAAATAAAAAATCCATTCATTTAATAGAGGCCCTGCACATCACATGCGAACCAGAATATGGATATATTGTGGCCATGAATTAAGAATTCGGTCCCATGACTTATTCATTTGTTCCCTAGTTTTAGTAAATCATTGCCATGATTTAGTAAGATGAGGGAATTAATGATTATAACTTGTGCACAATTTACTTGAAACGAGAGAATGAATTAGTAAAACATGCTGACGTATTAGTAAGTTGTGGGAAAGCATTGTTAATTCATGGCCACGATATACATATTTTTTTCCTGCATGTCATGTGAAGGCTCTGTAATTTTCTTTCTTTCAATAAAAATATTTAAATCATTTAAATAATAATAAAAAGTAAATAATAATTTACTTTAGAAGCATAAGAGAAGGTTTGGGCTTAAAAAAACATTTTTATGCTTAAAACATAAAAAAAATGTTTTTTATATAAATAAAAATATTCTTTGAAAACAACATAAATATTACATAATTTTGTAATAAGTATATTTAAATTTTTCACCTAAAAAAAAGAAAAAATACTGATGAGTAATTTTTCAGACATTCTATTGGTTAAGGTGTCGTATCTACATTAGCTGGCAGCCGAGAGTCTAGCGGTAGTTACTGTATCTGCTCATTTCTGATCTATAATTGAACACAGAAGGCTTGGGTCTCTCAGAGGGTCCAGACTAGAGCTGCTGTAGTGTTTCCTCAGGGCACTGGGGTTCAAGGGAATTTTTCAAGTATTGCTTGAAATCAAGATGGAATTTTCAACATTTTCATGGTGCTTAGGTTTCTAAAAGTTCTCAAGAAAAAGTCAAAGTTTCCAGTAGTTAAAATGCAGTTATTCAGTTTAGTCTATAATTAGATTGCATCTGAGGTGTGTGTGTAGTGGATGATCTATGAATTTGTGTGTGAATAAATGTGTATGGAGGTTTGTGTTGAGATACCTGTGCCTGATACAGACTGCCAGGGTCTCGAGAACCAATTCCTACAAAGGAGCGGTTGGCAGGTGGCGTCCCGGGAGCAGAATAAGCTGAAAGAGAGGGAGAAATTTGCCATTAAGAGTAGAACAGACAAAGGGCGAGAGTGTCAAAAATGCTCATGCAAATCTCTGATATCACAAAAAGTGATATCAGTTTCAAGTAAAAGTGAATTTAGTGTTTAAATCACACAGGTAAATATTACTCTATTCAATTCAGATCTCAAATACAGTTTGAGTGTGTATGGCGTGCATCTGTTTCACCCAGACATTGAATTGATGCTGTAATTGGGTCAGTTTCTATGTTTGTTACCGTCAGACTGTGTAAATAAATATTCTGTCTAGTGGAGGCTGATTCTGTTGTCTGCTTGTGTAAATGCAGTCTGTTGTTAGTGAATGTGCGCCTTCATCTCTTGAAGTCTATATTATCAGCAATTACAAAAGCAGATGTGCTTTCTTATGCTTCTTTGGAAATTCTACCAGCATGTCTTTTTGGTAAATAGGGAACACAACATAACAATCAAAGCATCCATCTTTATTTAATGGGTCTTTGGATAATTACGGGACATGATTTCAGCTGAATAATCATGCCGAGCATCGAGTCTGACAGTGTGAGATGGCGTATCGAGGCGATTGATCATTGGGGATTCTGCAGCACAGAGGATGGTGAACATATTGAGCTGTTCTCTGCATTAATAATTAAATTAGCATGATTAATGGACAGGGCAGCAAGCACTGGCCCATTAAAGCGGATCGACTTGTCATCCAAATGTATCTTTTTATACAGTTTACTGATGAAAAGACACTTGATGTGTTTCTCTCACGCTGAAATCAACATATTCACAATTGACTATCCAGTTTGAAGCAGTTTTAAAATATATATTAATGTGCCAAGTTGTAATATTGCTTGGCAACTGTAAAAAACCAATAGTTATGCTAATTAATTAAAAAAACTATGAGGCATTGTTTAATCTAATTATGAATATAAATAATCTAACTCGTGAAAAAAAAAGTATCTCATGCTCAACAAGGCAGCATTTAATTGATCAAATACAGTTAAAACCATAATATTCTGAATTTAAAATAAAATGTTTTCGATTTTAACATATTTTAACATGGCATTTATTCCTGTGATGCAAAGCAGAATTTTCAGCATCATTACTCCATACTTCAGTTTCACATGATCCATCAGAAAACCTTCTAAAATGTTGATTTGCTGAAGAAATATTTTATTTAATTTTTTGTATTACTTTTGAATCAATATTGAAAACAGTTTAATATATAATATAGCGTAATATTCTCGTGGAAACTGTTTTGATGAATAGAAAGATCAAAAGAAATAGAAAAAAATTGTATTGTAGTGTGTGTGTGTGTGTGTTTTGTGTGTGTGTGTGTGTGTATGATCCAATTAAAAGCAGCCAAGACTCCATTCAGGTACTGTAGTGGTGACTAAACCAATATTTGTGTCTTTGTGACTGTGTAAATGGTTTGTGACATGAGCCAGACCACTAACTCTGAGCCAGCCATTGGTTCTTATTCTGTTTGACATTTTAATTATTCTAAAAAATGTATACTTTATTAAACCCTGGGGTTTAACTCTACCTGTTGCTGTGTGTGTGCTGCTGTTTGTTTTTTTGGCTATCTCTGGGTCTCTGGGACAGAGAGCGCGAACGAACGGATGGGTTGCAAGCGTCCCACTTACTGGGGGATGTGGGTGAGCTGGCAGCTGCGTCTGCAGAGGTGGTGCTGGATTTGGACTCTGAGGGCAGCGTCAGACGGGGCAGGCCGGGGGGTGGTGGGGGGGCCAGCATCTGAGAGGAGATGTAGTGACTGGATACCTTCACCTGACCACTGCCATTCAGCTGGAGAGGAAGAGAGGGCAACAGTCAGCCGCTGTGGGGAGGGACACCTCACTGCCTCTACACAGCTAACATCACAATACATGCATCTACTGTCTCTGTCTTTGTGTTACTCTCTCTTTAGCTCTTTAGAGTCCCTCAATGGTAAATTTGGTCTCAGCATATTTAGGACTACTAACTAAAAATAGCATGTTTGACATCACAGCAGGTTCTATAATATGTTGATTTTGAGAACTAATAATGCAGTGTTCCATTCATTTAAAAAAGTCGGAATTTCCAACTTCCTACTTGGAAAAGTGCAATGGATGCCACATGAAGACTTCAAACTTATCCTGACACTGAAAAAGATGCTTGACACTGAGGGCACAAAATGAATTATAAAAATTCATTTAAATTACATTTACATAATAAATGGCAGACGCTTTTATCCAAAACAACTTACATTGCATTCAAGGTATACAATTCATGCATTCTCTGGGAATTTAACCCATCTCGTTGCTAGCGCAACTGTTTGAGCTATAGGAATGATTTCAAAATTAGTTCCAACATAACCGATAATAAAACCTGTTAAGCAAATGTTTACAGAGACAGTTGTGTAAAAAATTGTAAATAACCATCTCTGTTGACAATTGCACATCTGCCAAACATGCTAGCGTTGCCATTGTGCTTCATTTTCCAAGCACAAGATAACATTTTAGTAAGAAACTAGCACAAAATCTAGTGAAAATATCTGGCAATCCGACATTGAATGGAACACAGAACAATTAAAATACAATGTAAGCAAAAGATTAGAAGTTTTTTTTTCCCCAAACATGCTGTATTTGTCTAAAGTGCTTTGTTTCTTTAGGCACATATTACTTAAAGTGGAAAAAATTGTTTCTCCCACATAACTGCTGATGGCAGGAGGAGGTGGAGATACAGTATGTGACTGGACTTTAAAGTATCATCAGACTGGGACACAGAGTAACGTTGTGCGCACTGTTCTAGCGAACGGCCCATTCTGCATCGTTCTACCATGGCCGCAAATCCATAAAACCCTCCATCATGCTCTCCTTTCTCTCTCTGAGGGTTTGGCTCTCGTTTGCATTCTCGCCGAGTAAAACTGCACACTCACTGCCCTGCACAACAATAGCTGGTGAGTGAGTCAGCGGCATTATGGGTCGGTGCGGCTGTTCTTTGTGACTGCTTGGCTACAGTCAGACTGCAGCAGGGGGAATTTCAATGAGTCTGCAGAATCGGCTGGGCCCGGCTGCCACAGGGCAAGATTCATAAATGTGTGTCTCTCTCTTTCTTTCCCTCATACACTCTCTCTTCCCCCCTTTATTGCCAACATCAGCAACACCCCTAGACACAGAGATCTCCGCCTTCTTGGCTCTATTTCCTGTTCTCTCTCTCTCTCTCTCTCGACGTGGAAATGGCACATGACTCTCCTACAGGCACCCCTGAGGATAAGTCATTCACACATTGTTTTAGTTGTTTATGTCAGTGTCAGAATTAAGTGATCCAGCCAGACCAAATGTTTATCACTCCGTTGAGTCATTAATGTTACTCAGAGTGCATCCTGGGGTGTATGAGAAGTCATTAAGAGAAAAAATAAATGTTTAAGCCATTTAAATGTTTTAAACTATCCCTGTAAAGCAAAACAGTTATTGATATTAAATAAATTCATTGGTGTTTTTTAAGATTACATTTAAGTTAGGGGAAACAAGCATGCCCAATTAAACATTACTAAAAATCCACTCAAATCTGTTTAATGCTAGGTAACAACTACAAGATATTGGGGTGATTTTGGACAGATTTCTCCCCTTCCGACAATCCTAGGTCCTAAGTCCCGATTATCTTGATGGTTCTACAGATTATTTTATTAGATTTTCCTGTGGTGTGAGGTGTTAAAAGTGACTGAATCTACTCGGAAGAACGTCGGAGCTGACCCGATCTTGATGGGTAAATATTCAACATCTTGAATATTTACGATCAGAAACCCTGTTGTGTGGGGGGAACCACGGGACAAACGCGTGTTCGCTCAGGAGATTATCACGTGAAACGAAACAATACCCAATCGTAACATGTAAAGTCCATGTTCACACGCTCGCAAATTTTCGGTTGAAAAGCAGTCCATACACTAAATGCGCCATTTTTTCTTGCCGGCCATCTGCCATTTTGTTTGTTGTTTACAAGTTTGTGACTTGCATCAAAGTCACGTTTGATGCAAGAGATTTTGCAAGATTTCCCGTGTTCACAGGCGGGACTCTGTTGTTTGTGAATGGAATCTGTTAGTGTGTGGTGTGCTTTCCTGGTCACATCACGGCACTCCAAACACTAGAGGAACAAAACGGTTAAAATCTATGATTTCTTTTAGTTATGTTTGTGGTCTCTCACATTTTAAAAATCTTTTAAGCCGGGCTCAGACTACAGGAGTTTTAGGCCGATTTATCCAAGATTTTCCCCTCCCAACAATTTGAGAAAAAACCTTGTCCATAACTGTTGTCTGTGAGTGTGTGTGAAGGAAACAGGGCTGATGGATGCTGGTGTTTAGACTGCAGGTTGCTTTAACGGAAAGGGTGAAATCTGACCAAGGCAGTGGTCAGCTCTTTTTGGCTCAGATTACATGGGCTACGATCCATGTACAGAACATGATGGCATGTTTATCAGTCTCTTTTTCCTTCTGTCTGGCTCTCTTTCACTTGTACACACTTCAATATACTGTATATGCAGGAAGTAAGCAGTTTATTTCTTAATTCACCCTTTCTGGTATCATTTATTTAATTGGTTTCCCAGAGGTCCACTTGTTTTTTTTTTTATTACACCAAGTGTCAAAATTTTTGCAGTTTTTTCCAATGACCTTCTCTCTGACCTAAAGATTTAAATAGTAATTTTTTAAAAAGGGACAGTTTACACACACAAAATAGAAATTCTGTCATAATTTACTCACCCTCATGTCGTTCCAAACCTGTAGGGCCTATATCTCCAAGGAACACAAACAAAGATTATTTTGAAAAAAAGCTGCTAACCAAACAATTTTGGTTAACATTGACTTCCACTGTATGGACAAAATAACTGAGACATTTCTCAAAATATGTTTTATGTTCTATAGAAGAAAGTCATACAGGTTTGGAACAACATGAAAGTGAGCAAATGATGATAGAATGGTCATTTTTAGATAAATATCCTTTTAAGAAACTCTCCCGTTGCATGTAGAATGAGAAACAGCACTTTTCCTCCACTAAGTCAGGAGCTTCAGATTTGCTATTGTATTCCATAAGGGTTTTAACTGGCCAGGAAAATATGACCTCTTTAAGTACAAATTCAACTCATTTTTAATTTGACATGTTAACAAATCCAGTGCTGGATATAAAAAACACGACAGGCTCAGAGTTGTGCTTGGCTCATGTTCCCTTACGGGGTCCTACAAGAATTATGGCTGCTGATTATTGGTGGAGCTGATGTTTGGATGATTTGGGATTTGTTTTTACATTCCTTGATCTGTGATAGTTAGAGATGTATGCTAATAGTCATATAAGGTGTGTCTGGATGCTCCATGGGATGATCTTACCGGGCTGGGCTGTTGATTGGACGGGTCACAGGCCAGAGAGACCAGGTCCTTAAGCGGGTCTTGAGAGCTTAGGTGTGGGGGGTACCGGATGGCCGTGTGCTGGAAGTAGGTGGTGGCGGTCTGGGGTAGAATGGGACCAGCAGGGAAGTGCAGAGACGAGGAGGGATGTGGACTCCGAGAGATACCTGAAGGACATAAAGACATTTTAAGGAACTATTAGTGCGTTTTTTTTATATTCTTTTATTCAGCAAGAATGCATTAAATGAATCAAAAGTGACAGTAAAGACATTTATAATGTAGATTATAATAATAAAGATTTTTATTTAAAAATATTAAGCAGTTATTTTCAACATTGACAATAATAAGAAATGTTTCTTGAACTCCAATTTAGCATATCAGAATGATTTCTGAAGGATCACAAACTGGAAATTCCGCTTTGCCGTCACAAGAATAAATTGATTTTTTTTAAACAATATTAGAGTTTTTACTGTATTTTTGATCAAATAAATGCAGGCGTGGTGAGCATAAGAAACTTCTTTCAAAAACATTAAAAAACTAAACCAACTCAAAACTTTTGAATGGTAATATATCTGTAAATAAGCAGGCACATTAATGCGCACCGGATGCATTTTAGTGACACATTTGATAAAGCATCACATAACCAATGTCTAAATTAAAGAGCTTTGTTCAGTTGTCACTCCCTGTCATATTTAAAAATCAAAACTCTCTACAGAGTACTTTGTATGCTGTGTAACACATTTGGCAATGCCCAAAAGAGAGGTAAAATCAGCTGGATGTTTCAGTGCAGGCACCATATGGCTGACACGCTTCACCAAGTCATCTCAACAGCCAGGCTAATTGTTAGAGCATAACTCAGCCAGCTGTGAGGCTTTGCAGACGACAGATCACTTTACTCCAATAAGAAATGACCTGACAGAGACAGCACCCGCGTCTCAGCCCAATAAAGTAGTGAACGATTTATCCGTGCATGTTTCATTTTTTAGAAATCTAATTGACCCCATCATTTTTTCATCAAATTGTCAGAATATCTTCCAGTGAAACGACAAACTTCTCTCTGATGACCTATGCCGGACTTCTCCAATCCTTTAGGCCGTTTAAAGCTGCAGTCCGTAACTTTCCGTAACAGTACGGAAGAACATTGTAGCCGGAGCTACTTCTCTCTGTTTGTTTATGACGTGTAACACAGGTGATAGGCTACTCCGCAGTGGTATGACCCAAACCAGTCTATAATAGTCAGAATATAAACACTTATTAAAGGTGTACCGTAGTGATTCAGGATAAGACAAAAACTCACTCATTATATAATGTTTGTACATTTTGAACACAAAAAAAAGTAACAGACTGCAACTTTTACTCTGACCCTTTCTTACAAGTGACTGCATTTGGATTAGCCTTCATCCAATCAACGCTGGATATAGTCTCCACCCAACATTTTTTATTATCCCATAATCATATAATCACAAAGCGAAAGAAAAAAAAACTGTCCTACCTCAATTACATCGCAACTTTAATCTACATTTCTGGTCTCATTAAGAACAATACATGTTATTCCTAAGAAAAAAAATGGTTTGACTTCATAATCTTTCATCAAAATCATCATAATCTTGCCTTAATCACCAATGTTAACCAATAGCCAAATAGCCATTTTGGCAAATTTTCAATCACCGTGGCTCCATTCTGGTATGTTATTCCAAATTTTCACCATCTTTCACAATTCCTGATGGGTAAAATAATGTTCCTACATTTTTTTTTCTTGTTCAGTATCTTATTTCACTCAGGGAAAACGTCACATTAAAGAAGCAAAATAGGTTGTGGATGGCAATTAATGTTGACTTTTACCAGGGCCACATATAAGCAGATTGTACATGATATGATTATATTAGCAAAGACAGTATAGATAACTTAACACAAGAGTAGAAACTGTATATTTGTTTCTCCCAACTAGCCATTTGCTGTGTTTGTGTGTGCAGCGTTGGGCCTGTGATGACAGAACAGACAGATATGTGTGTTGTCCCCTCACCGCTGTGCACTGCAATGACAGGTCTGTGGTGCTGTGTGAAGCCGAGGCGTGGAGAGCTCTCTTGAGGAGATGGACTATCCATCTCTGTCTTCTTAACTGTAGGGGAGATTCCTGTGTGAAAAAAGAGAGAAAAGTAGAGAGAGATGGAGGAGGGGGAGGAAAGCGCGTGCTTCACTAATACAGAATACTGCAAATTCAGCTCCATTGTTCTATACAAGGACAAACTTTTCTGAGTCTAAAGGAAAGCTTCGTCAGCTAATTAACGAGCAGTGCGTGGTCACTCTCGATGCTTCTGTCAGGTCACAGCAGAAGCTTCCAGTCACAACAACTGACCACAAGGTGGCGCAGTGTGATGAGAGAACCAGGAGTTTTGACAGTGCTGCGGTGCAATGCAGAGAGCGCACTCTCTTCTTGCGGCCACACCAATGGGATTATGGGAAAATAGTAGTTGATGATCTGCACTGGTTATTTAAGGTCAATGCAATGATACAGTCTCCACATGGATGTTTCCAGAGTTATCCATTTAGAACCTTCTCTACATGGAAGATTTTCCTAATAAGTGACTTCTTAAGTTGCCAGAAGGATATGTGAAGATCTTCATTCAATGATCTTTCATATTGTTTGTGGTTATAGGATGTCATTTATATTTGCTAACCAGATGTTGTTTCAAACCTGTTTGACTTTCTTTCTTCAAGAGAACACAAATTTTCTTTACTGAAAGTCAAAGGAGTCCTAATGCTCTTCAAAAAAAATGTTTTAATGTTCCAGAGAAGAGAAAAATCATACAGGTTTACATACGGTCGACATGAGGGTAAGTAAATGATGACAGAATTTAAATTTTTAAGTGAACTATACTATTAGGCAAACAAATCATAAATGGATACAGATGCCACATTTTAACCTCCAGGTCTCAATCCATAAATACCTGTAAAGGTGAGCATAAAGCCAGAGCACAGAGCAATCAGATGGAGGATCGTTAAAGAGAAACTCATTAGGATCGTCTAGACAGGAAGTTAGGTGGGCAGGGTCGGGCCACCACAGCTGTGTGTACTGTACGTTGATGGGATTCGCCATAGAGGCTGATATGAGAACAGTGATACTACTTCATACACAGTGATAGATTTCAGATGCCTGCTGGTTATAGATCAATGGGGAGGGGTGAAGCAGGTCTCCTGAGATCTTAAACAACAGTTTTGCCTGGAGGGTTAATGGATATTCACAAGGGTGTGACAGAAGTCACATGTTATGCAAGGCCTGCAATGCCAACTCAGCACCTTTCTAATCTCACAATAAACTCTGAAGGATTTAGGATGATCTGGAGATACTGTATGTCAATACACGCAAATTAATTAAAAAAAATTTTCTCTTTTGCCCAGCATTTTTCATAATTTCCAAAATGTAGTGAGCTGCCTTGTCACTTACTTCCTACAGAACACTGCATCCTAACCGCCATCGACCCTCACTATCATTAGAATGTTGCTAAGCTAATGGCACAATATTCAATAAACAAAAATAGATCAAATACTAGGTAAAATAATTCTATTAATTTTTTTATTTTTTAAATCTTTCAACATCTAATTAAATATATGCGTTACTATTATGCTTTAACAAATTAAATGTTATTCATATTATTATATGTTATTTTATATATTCACTACAATTCAAAAGTTTGGGGGCAAGATGATTTTTTTAAAGGTTTTTTTATTTTTTTTATTCAGCAAGGATGTATTAAATTGATCAAAAGTGACAGTAAACACATTTACAATGTTTCAGGAAAATTCTATTTCAAATAGTGGATCAAAAAGTTTCCACAAAAAATATTAAGCAGAACAAATATTAAGCTTTGATCATTGATAATAATAAAAAATGTTTCTTGAGCACTAAGGGTCATGTGACTGAAGACCGCTAGTAAAAAAATCAGCTTTGCCATCACAGGAATAAACTACTAAATAAATATTTTATTTAGTAGACTCCAAAAATTTAACAAACTTAAACGTGTTAACAGTATATTTATAATAATCTGTGATTTTAAATTAAAAAAAATCTGAGCTCTTCACAATTCATTATGAGATTACATTTTCTGCAAAGGATACACACTTTAGAATTAGGCCAAAACAAGATATATTATAAAGCAAAATAATTCAGAAAAACAGCCTATAGTGTGTTACTCCTTCAATAGGGAGATCGCTAGGTTTTAGAACAGTCTTTCATTAAAAGCAGACTCAGCAAGGTCACACAACATCAAATATATTTCAGTACAAACATCATTAACATCACATGTGCACCTATGAACCGCACATATTCTTTTATTCTCCCACAAACTGAAGTCCCCCAACATCGATTGCTCATTGAAACTTTCCCTTGCATAAACCCAGAGGTGGTTTACAGCATGGTTTCTATATCTACTGCGTGCCTTACTTTATCTGAAATTAGTCGAGCTGCGTCAGCTGAAAAACAGCTGTCTAAAATGTTTTTTTAAGGGTCTTTACGGTGCATTGATGCCCTCAGCCATTCACAGCATCAAAGGCATTGATCCTTCACACACAGTCATTAGTTATGATTTCGCATAAAGTGTGAATCTGATATGCACTGTCACACATAAAGCTAGTAATTGAAAATCCTCAAAAACAGAAATAAAAACCACAAAATAGCATTATGAGCATGGCAGTAAACCAGCCAACCCAGTTATTCTATTCATAAGCCATTTACCTAGAAGTGCTTCACGAAGATCCCAAGGAATCAAAAGTATAAATGAAAAAATTATATTTGCAGAGTAGACAACCGAAGGGTCAAAGGTCAAACGATTGACTACAGTGATACAGTAGATCTCTCTCAGTATGAAAAGACAGCAAATACTGAGTTCGGAACAATTCTGCCAAGGTACAGAACAGAGTGCAGTGCTGCTTTCTGCAGACTTTCACAAAAAATGAGAGTTCATGAATTAATTAGGATTTGGCACTACGTTAAGGAAATTCAAATCCAAGTCCAGCCTAAGCTTGTGATTTTAGACTTCCTCTACTGCAGTTGAAAACCTGATATGTTTGTCATTCACTATCTGAATGGGCTTCAAAAATGAGGCCCACAACTATGCTTATGGAGATGAAAATCTCCATGCACAATAGAGAGCCTAAGTCCCTCCCCTTCCGGTCGACCACCATGGGACCTTAATTCGGAAAAATATTGTATGGTAGTCAATGGCGAATGACAACAAATATTTTGATCTCGTTTGAATTGTGCCCTGAATTACACATATGATGTTTATCAATTTAAAAGATACATTTTAAAGTCAAGAAAGTCGCAGTTTGATATAAAACTGTTGAGGTATAAGACTGAGAAGATACGTAATTACAAAGACTACAAACCCAAAAGGCGCACATTTTCTCTCAATGAATGAAGCTAACTTTACTGAAGCTAAAGTCTGTCATTTTTTCTATATTCTTACGTTATAATCGTAACGTTACGCCGTCATGCCTGAGTGTTTTGTAGCAGACTGCACACACGCGAGCAACGGATCTTGCTCGTTGTTTCACTTCCTGGGAGATGTAGTTCATTGAGCGATTTTCACATAAAACTAAATGTTACTCTTCTGTTTTATGACAAACTGTGACTTTCATAATTATCTTTTAAATTGACAAACATCATATGTGTAATTCAGGGCACAGTTCAGACGGAATAAAAAGATAACTTGTCTCTCGCCATTGACTACCATACATATTTTTTCCGAAATAAGGTCCCGTGAACCGGAAGCGGAGGGGCGGGACTTAGGCTCTCTATAGGCACCCAATAGTCGACAAATCGGTTAGTTCTACCACTATTCATTGTTGTCGACCAGATCACATAATTTCAGTCAGCAGCACTTCAGTATAGCAACAAAATAATTTTTAATATTGAAAATGAACTGCACAATGGACCAACTAAAACTCAAGTATTAAATTTTTTACATTGTTTTTGTTAATTGAAACAAAGATGAAGTAAAATAGATGAAAATCTTAATCTTCAAGTAACACTAAGTAACAATTTTCAACCTTCATAATATATTTCCAAGACCCTTGTGATGGTACATCGACTTAAAATAAGTTAAATGACACGTCTGCCATAGCCTGACGGGGTCTGTCGCTTTTACTGGCACTATGTAACTTCGGGTTTCGGGTAGGAACCCGACCACAAAAAGAACTACAAAATTCGACTGCTTTACGTCAAGCGCTACAATAGTCATTATTTCGTTTTTCTTCGTTTCTGATGTCACAATACATCATCCTTTCATGAAATCATGTAATATACTCTACCTTGTCTGTGAACATCGTTCATTCTGAAGCCGGTGCTGGGTAAACAGCGAGCGTGCGTGCGACGGTAGGCTAGATTATTTACGACAGCGGCAATGGACAATTTCGTTTCCAACCAGTAGGGCGACCGAAGAGGAAAAGATCAAACACAAGACTGACCTCCTTCCATCTCCTCTGGCCAGTTGCGTGAACTGCTGGCGGGGGAGTTGGGAGAGGTGTAGTACTCGCCCCCTGGGCTGGTGTCTATATCATCCTCCATGGATCCTGACTTGTGTCTCTTACTTCTGTGTGAGACAAAAAGGAGAAAGAGAAGAGAAAATGAATGATGGAGCAAAGCTGGAACCTTTAGACACATGCTTTCCCAAACTGTCTGGCCCTGCTTTATGCATGTCCCTCGGCCCTGCTTTTCCCAGGCACTTGACTACAACGACCAGATTGCCAACTTTCACCTTTTGTTTTAGCTTTGCAGTGCGTTTAATGGAAAATAAGCGCATTTATCAGGGCTGAGGCTTGAGCAAACCACAAAAGGAGATGAATCAAATAAACTGCCCTCAGCAGACCTGAGTGAGGGGCCATGTTCCTTTCACACTCACTCATCCTTCCCAGGTGCATGTAAGCATGTAGTTTTGTGATGTTTTTATTCAGCTTTGTGTATCGCCCGAGGTGGTTTTTGCCGTGATGCACACATGACAAATCTTATTGTCACTGTGGTGTACTGGTGTCTTGAGCTCAAAATGCCTCGGGCTTCCTCTGTCTAATTCGGCCAATATAGCAACAGTCGACAGCCAACATTAATCTCATGGCGAGATTCTGACAGGTACATTTAAAGCTCTCTAAGCCTCGTCTAACCGCCCCGAAATCTCACACGCTCCACAGTTTCAGCCTGGTTCAGATAAATAGGCCAAACAAATTCTGGTTTGGACCAATAAGCAACTGCTGCAGGCTGTTGAATTCATAGGAACACAAAACTCAAAAAAAAAAAAAAAACAGCTGGCGTAAAAACATCTACATTGTAGCCGCTGTTGGGAAACTTATATAAGAATATACCTTTTTATTAATGAGTTATGAAATAACAAAGGCACAAATGTACTTCACAATGACAACATAATCACAATAAAATGTCACTAACTTTTTTAGCCATTAACGTGTTAAATAAAATACTATAATAAATAAATAACAAATTAAAATAATATTTTTTTATAAAATTAAAAGTATTTATATTTAATAATATATTTAAATGAATGATAGTTGATAATAAATTAAAATATGTTTGTGAAAGTTGCATCGTATTTGATGCAGTCTTTAAGCTGAATGGAATTAATATATTGTAATCATTATGTTCACAACTTGTAATAATTAATGTAGGCTCACTATTGGCCAGCATCACAAGCATCACACACATGACCAATAGTGAGCCTACGTTCTGACATACCAACAGATTAGGAGAATGACATGGAAGAGAAGAGATGGTTGAATAAAGTCGTTAATTATTATTTTTTTGCGCACAAAAAGTATTCTCTTTCGCACTTGAACCAATAATAACACAATTATGCCAAAATTTCCATTTTGTTGAGTATCCTCATAAGAGCAGTCTTAAATGAGTTAAAGTTTTAAATGAATGTAAAGAGTTGTGAGAAAAAGGGCACAGGTAAATATAACATTTATTATGGGCTTATGTGAAGATTGATTTATGTTCACTTAAATTAAAAGTTGTTTTTTTTTTGGAGCCTAATAAATGTTAAAATTGATAGCTTTCAATTATACTGTAATGTTGAATGGCGATAATTAATGTTTAAAATTGAAAATAAATAATTAAAGACATTTGGTATCATTGGTATCAGTGATACCGGCCTTCATTCATAAAAAGATGCCATTACACAATTATTTAAAATATACTGTCTTTATGTTGTTTCTACATTAATTTGGAGATTAACTGTGAAATGATTACATTATAAAAACATATTCGAAACTTATATTAAAAACAAGCTATCTTGTGCAATTACAACAAAATGATCCCAATATAAAAACACAAATACACTGAGTGAGCTAACATTTAGGTGAGATTTGCAATGGTAATTGAGCTATGTTTATATATGAATAAAAGCCTTCATTAAATATGCCATCATATAAAGTGATCTAGACTTTCAATGGATGAACAAAAAAAATCGATAATATTAAAAATATCTATGACAGTCCGCAGTTCTTCCCTGTGGTATTGAAAATCGATACATTTCAAGCTATCTTATCAAAGTAGTTTCATAACAACACTAGTGTAGGGTGCCACAAAGTTTTGAACAATTTCAAAGGGTGTCGTGGCTGAAAAAAGGTTGGGAAACACTGGATTAGATCACCAGTCAAAAGTAGCTCAAGGACAGAGTGCCTTTGACAAGAGGATTTGTGCCCAATGCAGGCAGATGTGTGGTGGAGACATGAGTACTGACCCACTAGAGGAGGTGCTGGGCAAGGTTCTCCTCATTCCCACCCCTGAAGGGTTCAGGTCATAAGCAAGATGCCCCTGCAGCTCTCCGAGAGAGAAGTTTGGCCCCGTGCCCGTCACCACCGGTGCTGCACACACATACAGAGACATACAGAGGTTACTATAAGCATATAATTGAAAACAAAAATATAAACAGACAAAAAGATTTACTGGACCATTTGATTTATTTATATAAATATTTATATAGTATATATTTGTATAAAGAAACAAACATGCACTACCATTCAAAAATTTTGGGCTCCCGGTAAGATTTCTTAATGTTACTGAAAGTGTCTTATGCTGCATGGGACTGCATTTGTTTGATCAAAAACAGTAAAAACAGCAATATTGTGAAAAATAATTACAATTTAAAAATATTTTTTATAATAATTTATTTATTAAAGCTGAATTTTCAGCAGCCATTAGTCTACAGGGTCACATAATCCTTCTAATCATGTGGTTTGGTGCTCGAGAAACATATTAGGTGTGTGTTCATCTTAAAGAGGGGCTGCACAGACCGATCTGTGTATGACATCAAAGTACTGCAAAATTGATTCGAAAGTATACAAAGCTGTCTGCTCTCTAATTGCTCTTGTGTTACTCTGATGTCATACACCAATCGAATTTCCCAATTCATTTCCCAATTCGTATGAATGACCTACCTCTGACCCTAAACCTACCCATCACTGGGGTTTAAACAACTCGTGTGAGGTCGTATGAATTCATACAAACTAGCCACCTTTTACTCACTTGTACGAATTGGTTGTGAGATAGTGTTGATTATTTCAATGTTGAAAACCGTTGTGCTGCTTAAAATGTTTGTGGAAACTTGGTAAAAAAAAAAAACTGGATTCTTTGATGAATAGAAATGTCAGAAGAACAGAATTTATTTAGGCTTTTGTAACATTATAAATGCATTTACTGTCACTTTTGATCAATGTAATGCATCCTTGCTGAATAAAAGTATTAATTTCTTTCTTCCCCCCCCCCAAAAAAAAAAAATAAATAAATAAATCTTACTGACCCCAAACTTTTGAACAGTAGTGTACTTATAACAATAACTGAAAAAAGTACCATGGAATTGCCGTGATACCATTTACCATTTTTTGGACATGGTATCACTATAATACCATGTGATTTGGACATGCATCATTGTTATACCATCGTGTGCTTTGAAATATTGTTTGTAACATGCATATTCTGAATCTATCAATCTAATGTAGAAACGAGCGTAGAAATCATTTTACGTCAGGGTTCATGTGTGATTCATGAAAATTTTGTATGCTTTCAATCCCATCGTACGAATGGTTATGTACGTTGATAAATGTGGCGGCTCAAAACAATCCTCATTTAAATATCACGCCCTTTAAATTTCACTGTAGTGCACATCCTGATAAATCCCTCACCACCATCACATAGAGGAATATTTGGGGATGAGCCGTGACTCTTTATTGACATGTTCAACACTGCTGATTGTTATCTAGTGTACAGTAAACCAGAGTTTTGCAGCATGACTTGCGTTAGGTGGGTGTAATCTCACACATTCATGTCTAAATCAATGCGAGGCTTATGAAGCTGTGCCACTGCATGTCTGCTCTTACCTGAGCTGAACTCTTTCTTAATAGCATTCCATTACTCTGTGTATGTTCAATTGCACAGTAATAGCTCAAGATCAATGGGAAGGCTGTATTATGTGTGTTCAGTTACGTTTGAATGTGTTGTATGTAAATATAATGTGGGAACAATGGGCTTGTTGTTCCAGCAGGTATGACTGTGGCCTACAGCATATGTAAATCAGACCTGGTTTAAGCATGTTGGTTAACGCTGATAAAACTGCATTATGCAAAATAAGACATTTAATTAATCTCTGGCCCTTAACATGCATTCACAATCTATGAGTTTGTATATAACTTGTAAAACACTGTGATTGCACACAGGTGTGAGGAGCGACGCACAATGACCTTGCTTATCTGACTACCAGACAATAGGAAGCCATCTGGGAAAAAGAAAATAATTTCAGCTAAACACAATCAATTACGTTAGACAGCGGGATTCCTTCCCTTCTAATGAGGAACTGTCAAACCTGACATGAAACGGCTGTGAAATTGACGATTTTGTGTAATATGTGAACATGGGCTGTGTGGGAGGTGGAAAAAGGGACAGTTGAGATGCGAAGACAAGAAAAAAAGACAAGAAACTCTAACAAACTGATTCACTGAAATGGATTAGACTCTCAAAGATAATTCTGAAACCTGTATGACATATAGTAAATGGTGAGAAAATTATGACAATTCTCATTTCTGGGTGAACTATCCCTTTTAGTGCATTCTGTAAAATACAAAAGCATCTCACTTCTTGATACTTGCACCAGTTCTGTTACACTGAAGACGCCTGAAGTTATGAAGCTCTCTTGAAACTCTGGGGCATCTGTTAAACAAAAAGAAAACATGGAATAAATGATGGCGGAGTGCTTTCCAACATAAGGATATCACCGGCATCTCAAGCACAAAGAAATTCAATTTAGTTTTCATTTCTAAGTCACTCTGGATAAAAGCATCTAAATGAATGAATGACAATGTTTTACATGAGCAGAGTCTGTTCAGCCAGTAAACACTGGTTGTGGACAATTATGGACAAAAGGAAATTTTAGATACAATGTTTTACTCAGCTGAAGTGTAATTTGCTTTATCTTCATTTGTGGGGGGTTCTCAGCAAATATTGATATATGCGATTAATACAGAATTTAGAAATGCATAAAAACATACACCACCGTTCAAAAGTTTAGGGTCTGTGGATAAAAAAAAAGTAAAAAGTAGTATCTTATGCTCACCAAGGCTGCGTTTATTTGATCGAATTATAAAAACAACAATATTCTGAAATATAGATTCTAATATCCTGAAATAATTCTAATATGCTGATTTGGTGCTCAAGAAACATTAGTTATTTGTTATTATCAACGTTGAAAACAGTAGTGGAAAAATTGCGGAGACTTAAATTTGATGAATAGAATTTTCAAAAGAACAGCATTTATTTGAAGCAGAAATATTTGTAACACTTCAAAAGTCTTTTGTCACTTTTACACAATTTAATGCACTTTTTTCTGAATAAAAGCATTAATTTCTTTCACTAAATATCTTACTGACTACAACCTTTTGAACAGTAATGTATATTATTATAACAATCACATTACAACAACCACAAATTAATCTGTATGCAATATCATATTTAACTCAATTAAATTCTTAAATTCATCCCATCAGTCCAATAATAATACCACAAGATTATGAGCAGGTCTGAATATGCAAATCACCGACCTGGTCTCGATCACATACCATTCCTATCCTATCTAGCATTACCCTAAAAAGAGCTTGATTTGTATCCACCATGTAACGCAGAATAAACTGCTGGCCTTTCAGACCAGTTCTTTTGAAACGGGGGCACGTGGGTAGGAGTGTGACGAACTGGGCAGAGATAGATAGAGAGAGAGGTTGAGTGTGTGGCTATGAGTTTGAAGCTGTGCATGTAGGTTGCGTTGTGTAAACAGGATGTTTGTATAGTGCAGGAGAGGACGCTTACAGGACTGCACCGCACTGTATGCTGCTGCACACAGTATACTGCAAGTTGTGTGAATGTATGTGTGTACATGTGCTCTCTTACCCATGGTGGCTGCTCGACTGTCCTCCTGATCTGACCCAATGCCTGTACGAGGACTGCTGCTCTGTTCAGCCTCTGAGAAAGAACAAGCGATAGAAAGATATTAGTTCTCTACCAAGCAGATTCTATCAATAGATATATAAAGGCGAAGGGGTCTGAAGAGTTGAGGTCAAGGTTCAGCTTACTGTACAATAATCCTCACTTGCAATCTTCAAAATTTGGTTTTCTGTGATGAACTGAACAGTGACAGTGAATGAGTTGGCCTAATTTATATTGAAAAAATATATAGAAAATATTGTACATTTCAGGTCAAGGGACTGGCACCAATTCATCATTTTTATCTAAAAGTAACATGACAGTATGCCGAGGCTGTAAATGTTGATATGTTGTACATGTTATTTTATTGGAAAATAAATTGTACATTTTAAAAAACCTGCATTATTTGAATACAAATGTTTTGAAAATTTGCAGTAAATATATTTTGTCCCTGCTTTAGTATTTTTAATTAAAAAATATATATAAATATTAAAAATGTAAACATAAATATTATAACAAAAGATGTTTCTTCCATATATAAATATAAGAAACAGAATATAGAAATTAAAAACATAAAAATATAAATATATTTTTCTGCTACATAAAAATATATTACATTTTTTTGACATCTTAAGGTAGGGTAAGTAAAAATCTGAATTACTGGCACAAATAGGTCAGTAGAATATGAATACAAAACATACAAACAATAAACAGTTGAATGTGATTCTATGCTGTAGTCTTCAGCAGGATTAGAGTATAGATAGTCTTGAGTTCTTCCCAAATGATCAATGAACAAAAACCTCTGACATGTTGGCATGTGGTTGATCATGTCAGCGATAGCTTTAGTAATCCAACATAAGAACATGTTTCTGTATAAACAGCAGATAAAGTGAACTCACTGTATGTTTTATATAAATCACTCAAACGTTACTGATACAGCCGTGCGCTCCGATACCACGACGAACTGAGCCTCGGCCAAATGGCTCATAAGCCTTGTAAATGAGAAACACACCGTATCAAAGTGCTCCAAAACCATTCAAATATTCGTTTTCTTTTCAACTTGTTTGGCAAGGCCGAGCGTAGTCTCATTGAACCCTCTTCACTGGCAGAGCATGGGGATTGTATTGCCAAAGTGTAAACTCATTGAAGCAACACAATAATGACAAAACAACCTAATCCAACCATAAAACCTTGCCATTTGTGAGCGTTCCAGCTCTTTGCCACACGGATGTGAGGGGAAAACACAGATAAACACATAAAACGAATTTGAGTCAAGGATTTTCTGAATAGAGAATGAAAGAATGGAGGGGTTACCGCAAGGACTCTGGCAGGCGTTCAAAGAAAAGCCAGTAAAAAAGCTCAAGCTGGATAAATAAATAAGAGTGCTCCCTATCAGATGGGCCACACGCCACTGCCAGTTCAAAGTCGAGGAGAGTCCGACCGGCTGCACACGTCTGAATGCAACGCTTCATTACGACTATCACACTCTTTGTGGCCTGCAGGACTTGGAGGCCGACCGCAAACTACTGCTCAACACACAGTGCTTAAAACACACAGGCAGCAGCAACACAACAGCGATTACGGAGGAAATATCTTTTTTTTAATAATCTTTTGTAAATAGATAATACAATAAAAGTCCATGTGAATTCGTGTTTGCAATCAATTTCACTTCCATAATGTGACATAATTCCAAACAGGATCTCTAGCTAAACAAAATGCAAGGTAGGATTGGATTATAAGAAGTGGGCGTTACATACCTAAATGGAACCAGAGTGAAAGTGGTTTCGGGAAATTTGGCTATTGATTAACATTACCCAATAGCCCAAATTACCTAGGTGATGTCACCAGAAAAGAAAGGTAATTTCAGAGGAAGAGAAAGTCATTACATAATGATTAAAAATTGCGAAGACAAAGTATTTTTTGCCTTTGAAATAAGACACACCACCACTGAATAAATCACAATAAGACCGGGAATGTGCATTATGAAAATAAATATGGTCAATTTGGATTTTATGTTGACTTTAAAATCACTTTAAAACTAGTCTTCAATCCACCCTCTCAGATAATTAATCCAGTGTAATTTTCCCCTGCCACAAAATATGAAATGTTTTCTTAAAATATATGTGCAAAGTGCAGCCTAATTATGTTGTTGTAAGTAAAATACAAGTGCTCTGGGAAAAAAAAGAAAGAATTATAAACTCTACAAATCTTCGAAAGTTCAATGACATTCCAAAGGAAGCGGTTGGACCCGGGCCATAATACTCAATGTTTTGATTATGAAAAATTGGAGAGGCCTTAAACAGTAGGAGACAGATGGATGCTGAGAGGTCTGGAGTTTGTTCCAGAGGAGACGAGCAATGTTTAAAAGTGCGACAAATAAAAAAATTAAAAAAATAACCCAACACAAAAACATAAACAAACATGTCTGTCATCGCTGCGATTCTTCGCAGGCCAGGATGATTAGCGCTGCCAGCTACAAAGAGGGACACGCTCCAGTTCTCTCTCTCCTCCATGACTGTCTTCAGAGTCCTATATGCTCCTGCCAAAAGCTGTGGCGGTTTCTAGGCAGGCAGCCCTCAGACAGAATCACTGGCAAGGAGCATTGGAGGAAAGGAAAAATAAAAGTGTCAGTTTGAGGGAGATACTGGCACCGAGAGGTTCTGACACATCTCGGTATCCAAAAAGGCCAGTGAAGACACCAAAACATAAAATGTAAATAAGAGTGGAAGTACTGTACCCAAACGAGAGCTCCTCATCTAATTTCCAACATAAGTCAAAAGATGGAAAGTATGATGCAAAACTATTAGCTTGAACAACGGCCATTTTCTTTGTGGTGCATGGAGTAAATGTTTGCCATTTTGTAAGTAGATTTCTCAAAAAGTGGAACAATAATGAACAAAACAAAACCTAATCCAATTATAAAACCTAGTTTCCACACAAATCTAAGGTGGAAAACGCAGGTGACATTCACAATATAAATAAAAGAAATGTTTACACGAACAAAAAAGTAGAAATGCAGGTAGAAAATATGATGCTATAAAATGTGCTTGAACAACATACATTTTCTCTCAAACGCCCCATTTTGTTAAGCCATTTTTCAAATTCTGAAACGCAATAGTAGCTTTCCTTATTTGGACTACAATCCAAAGAGTAATCTGGACACGTTAGTCTAGTCGATTAGTAACCCAAGAAATATTCTGACCTATCAAGTGGACTGCTTCCTTCTCCTTCAACAAATTTGTTATTTGCATTTTTGCCTCTAGCTTCTGACTTCTTTGTGTAATATCTTTAGCATCTTGATGATTTAATGGCCTCTAGCTTAAGAACTTTTTGTCCTTGTATGTGTTTTCCATACTAAAACTGTCACTGCAGTAAAAGTGAGGTTGCTTCTAGTGAAAGTTGTAGCTATTTCTTTTCATGCAAGCTACATTTCAAGCCAGGAATCAGTCATCAACACAGCCATTTAAGTTTTTTTTTTCTTTTTGGCAGACATTTCATGAGCAGAGAGGAGGTTTGTCGTTGGCAGCCATTTTAGATCACTCTTTCTGCTTTCACTCCCTCTCTCTATCTCTCACACTCACTCTATCCCTCCCTCTTTTTCTCAAGCAAGAACAAAGTTTAAGTAACAGTACCGAAGAGTGCCAGCTTGCCTATGTGCCAACTCACTCCGTTCAGGGCAGAAGAGAGAGCGAGAGGGAGACAGACAGAGAGACAGAAAGGCAAATGGCCGCTGGTAAATGGTTGGCAGAGACTCTGAAGATTAAGAAAGTTGGAGTGGGCAGAGTGCGAAAGTCAAGGAGAAAGTTTGAGCTGTGGAAGTGACCTTACGTGAAAGACATTCCTGTGCACTGCCTCAGCCATTAGAGTGACTAACAGCTAAATAACAACATGAGATATTACGCAGTTAGTCATGGCAGGAAGAGTGAGCAAACTTCTCTTCAGAAGCACTCTTTCAGACCCAGAAGAAAATAAACATAGTTTGAAGCTGAGTTCAGAATGTTCCTCTAGAAATACTGCACAATGACACACCGAAACTCAACACTTTCCAAATCCTCAAAATACGTCATCGGCTAGATAATTAGGGGTGTCATCATGGGGTCTAAAATTACTGTGTCATCTTGTTCTAATTTTTGTAGAAAAAACATGCTGCAAATTTAAAAATTATAATAATAATAATACATTAGTGTACACTACCATTCAAAAGTTTAGGGTCAGTAAGATTTTTTTAAAGAAAATTAATCATTAATTCAGCAAGGTTGCATTAAATTGATCAAAAGTGACAGTAAAAACATTTATAATGTTAAACAAAAGATTATTTATTTCAAAATTTTTTTTTTTTTTTTACTTTTTATTCATCCAAAAACATTTTTTAGCACAGTTTCAACAAAAAATATTAAGCAGAACAACTGTTTTTAACATTGATAATAAGAAATGTTCACTGTAAAAAGTGATCAGTTGACTTTGTATTGAAAAAAAGTGAGGAAACCCATTGCCTTAAAATGATTAAGTAAATAAACGTCAAGCGTAATTGAAAAAAATAAGTTATGTGGAATTGTTCACATAACTTAATTTTTTTAATTACACTTGAAGTTTATTATTTAATCATTTTAAGGCAACGGGTTTCCTCACTTTATTCACTTTACAGTGTTCTTAAAGGAGCAATGCGGAAGTTCTGAAATTTCTAACTGTTACTGACACCAGTGGCCGTTAGATAAACTGCAGCCAGTCTCATGCTCGTTCTCGGTGCGCACGCTCGCACGCTAAGGCTTTTTTTTTTTTTTTTTTACTTACGAGGAGTTTCCGTGGGTGTCTGGATTGTGCTGGAGGCTTGTCGCTTCTTTCCGTCCGCAGAGTCCATTTGAAACACTACTGCTACTAGCGATTGCCGCTGCTTACTAATGGCTGCTGTACGGATGTAAGCCCAAGTAGACGAGAACGCGCATGACGTCACATTTTGTGAATTTTCGCGCCAATTCGGACCCGACTCCTCCACACACAATTGAGCCTAGAGGCAACCGTGGTAGACAATGTACAAATGAAAACTCTATCTTAAAGATTTTTTTTAAGTAAAAACCTACACATAGCCCCTTTAAGCATCAGATCCATATTTTATTTCTGAAGGATCATGTGACACTGAAGACTGGAGTAATGGCTGATGAAAATTCAGCATTGCCATCAAAGGAAAAAAAAAAAGTTAAAATATATCAAAATAGAAAACAACTTATTACTGTGTTACTGTATTTTAATCAAATAAATGCAGCCTTGGTGAGCATATGAGATTTATTTAAATGTTTTAAATGTATAAAAAAATCATACTGACCCCAAACTTTGAACAGTAGAGTATTTACATTAACAACAATTATTTAAATATTCACACCTAAACTGTTGCCTGTCTCAAGTAGCATTTTGAGGTTTAATTCATTTGAAAGAATCAGTTCATAAAATGCTTCATTTCAATGAATAATTTTAAAGAAAAAGTTGAACTGATTCCATTGAGCCCTCTGCAGGTTCAATGCCATCACTCTTATTGAGATCCTTATTGTTTGTCGATCAGATAAATACTGTTCTGATTGCAACATAAATAAAAATGTGATAGTTACACATTTAAAAAGAAACTGACCTCTTAAATAGCTTTAGCACAGCTGTTTGACCGTTTAATCACGTTAAATTAACAGTATTTTGTCACAGTGTTTATATGAGTCCTAATGTGTGTCTTTGTGTGAGGATTTGGTCAACATCATTTTCTGAAGCAGCTTGTAACGTTTCATTTCCAGCTGCAGCTGATTGAGGGTGACAACCTTTGTCATACCACGCCCCAGCGTTCTCCATCACTCTGAGAGGAAGAGGTGCTGTTTCCCTCAGCGCAGAGCCAATAAGACAGATGGACCGCAGGGCATTCAGTCTGCCGAAATACTGAAACAATTATGAGATGTTCCTTTACACTGCAACTGTGGAATTTAGTATGAAACATAGAGTCATTCAGAGCCACAAACAGCCCTTATGAATCTTGTATAAACCACACAGCATCCTGGAACAGTCTCATGGTGGCACTTGTTACGGTAAGCAATGTATTAAACTTACTGAGGAGAGCTACGCTATTACTTTTCTAAGGGATCAGACCTTGATTTGGCGGAGGGTAAAGTGGCAAAAAAAATCCTATGGATTTCCATTGAAAGGGGAAATTGACCTGGGGTGGGCTCTTTTAGCTTGGCCAATAAGCCAATAAGAAATCACTTCATTGATCATAACACCCTAGCAACCACACAGCAACATGTTAAAAACACTCAAAACATCCTAGTAATGGAATAGCAACTACCACTCATAATTTCACAAAAAAAGAACATTTTGTTTTGTGTTTAAAAAGTGAATAACCAAAATGTAACCATATTGCAAATCAAATTCTGGGCTCTCAAACTCAAAGAAATTATGAAAGATCCAATGCCAAATATCTTGGAGTTTAGACTCACTCCAAGCATAACACAACACAACGACACAGTACAAAACAGAGCAACACAGGGATGATAAATAGGGATGATATTAAAATTCTGTTATTATCTAAGGGGTTGAGCTTAAACTAATTAGGTTTAAGGATAGGGTCAAAGCTTAAGGTGAGGTTGGACCTTCTAGCTCCACCAAGTAGATGAAGAGAGGAGGAGCTGGATGCCAAATTGGCCACTGGCTCTGGAGTGAGCAGACACTCAAAAAGGTAGGAAAACCTCAACACCCACAATGCACTGGGCTCAATTGGACTGTCCATTAGCAAGGATACAAAAACTTTTTTTCATCATCCAGTGGGCTTTAGCTGACAAACAAATGGGATATCTTGGTGCAGGTAACATGGAAAATGTGCACATATTGTTGATTTACATACTATTGATATTGTAATAATACAAAGCTGGTTGAAAACCAGCTAAATATAACCTTTAAATATTTTTAAGTGCATGTTAGATGATGGCAAAGGTAATATATAAAAATAGATGAAATTAGCATCCGCTATTAAACATCCAATATAAGTTAAAAAAAACTATATGGTACAGATATATTGTGCATCCCTATAAATAACGCAATACAACATAATGTCACATAGTCCAATCGATGGATGTGTGTCTCAGACATCATGCACTGTCTATCTGATCATTTCTCCCCTACATTTCCCTCTTTTCTTTCCCTGTGTATCATTCTCTGTCTCTCTTTTCAGCACTGCTGATCAGTTTCAAAGCTCTGATTTCATTGGTGATCTGCTGAAGAACAAACACAGTGAATGCATAGCTCTAAAAACTCTCTCTCTTTTCTGTTCTGTCTGCATCTCTTTCTGTCTCCATGAGAGCTGTTAAGGTAAGAGTTATTGATTCTGACCATCGCCATCACAGCCGGCCAATAAGTCTTTAACATCTAGAGAAGAACCGAATGAGAATGTCAGACTGAAAGTGTGTGTGTGTGTGTGTGTGTGTGTGTGTGTGTGTGTGTGTGTGTGCGTGTGTGTGTGTGTGTGTGTGTGTGTGTGGTGTGTCTGATAGGGAGGGGTCTCTTGATGCATTTAGCAGTCTGGCGGACCGCATTGGCCCCCGGGCCTGCATGGATATGAATCCACTGGGAAAGATTTAATGGGTTATCTTAATATCTTACGAATATCAGTGTTCATCTAAATTCATTACAGACCCTCTAGATGGACAAGCGCCAGGGTAAAACAGAAAGGAAATGCAACAGCAGGTTTTGTTTTTCAAGACCGCCAGGTGTCAACAAGCACTACTGATAGGAAATTTCTGTTCGGCAACAGTTTCTGAATATGAAATCTCACAGCTGAGAGGAAATACGGGGGAAAACATACAGCTGAATTGCATAATAGATATTTGTATTGTATTTATATACAGTAATACTTGAAACTTATTTACATCGTATTTAATAATTTATTTAATTTAGGTTTTACCACTGAGGCACAAGTCAGTCCAGATGTTTTCTTTATAAGATGCTTTGTATTGTCTGTAATTGCAGTGAGGGTCAGACTATCATTCTTACAATTCAATTTAAATGTTGCAGTTTGTAATCAAGTTATCGGCCAACTGGAGAGTAACTCAATTTTATTTACTCGCTAAAGCCCATTTAAACTCGCATTTGGTGCTTGGCGAGTGTCAATTCTGGAACCTGCATGCAGCACTCTGAGAAAGACCGTACAAGAGTGAGAGAGAGATAAAAAGATGAGGAGAGAGAGGGAAGGTCTACTCTTAAATCTCTTTCTGAAGTTGCTGAGGTAAGGAGAATAGGGTCGATGCCGCAAAGCTGACGTTTAATGAAGGAAGCTTCTGCTTTTTTGTGGTCCGGCAAACTGGTGTGCTATAGAGTCAGAGAGAGCGATGGAAGGATGAGTACAGTCACATTTATGAAATAAAAATGTCTCTTAAAAATACTGTAAATAAAACTAATGCTATAAATTGCTTCTGTAGACAGGTAAATTAACTTTCCTGTTTTAATGATTGTTTACATAAATGCTCAAATGCATTCATTTGTATAAAACATTTTAATCAATTTAGGTAACAGCTGTTGGCTGAACATGAAATTATGAGAACT
The DNA here is from genome assembly GCA_036326025.1 of Chrosomus eos. Classification (NCBI taxonomy): domain Eukaryota; kingdom Metazoa; phylum Chordata; class Actinopteri; order Cypriniformes; family Leuciscidae; genus Chrosomus; species Chrosomus eos. The sequence goes on from CM070836.1 coordinate 27,093,597, forward strand.
GGCACTATTATTAGTATTATTAATAATAATAATAACATACTTGATATTGATACACTGTAATGAGTGATCAGTTGACTTAAAAAAGTGAAGAAACCTGTTGCCTTAGTCATTAAGTTAAACTTCTGGGGCCTCATTTATAAACGTTGCGTGCGCACAAAAGAAGGCGTATGCCGCTCTCTACGCAATAATTGGTATTTATAAAAAGCAAACTTGACGGGAAAATGTGCGGTCCTTTACGCACGCTCTGACCCAGGCGTACGCACAAAAACGGGTGAAATGAGAAATGGCGACACCGTCGGCAGATGGAAGAAACACGTGAAAGTGTGAGAGAGTGTAGACCGTTATGTTAAAGAAATGGCAATACTGCCTCTCATAAATAAAATGAAGACTTCACAAAGCAAGTATTAGCCTACAATTAACAGCCTACTACACGAACACCCGTTTGATCGATCTGCAGTGTAAAACAAACAAAATCAAACGAAGATTACAGAAATGCAAATTAACACATATTTGCAAAAAGAAAAGTGAAATATGTTCTGCAATAATATTGGCATGTTATGCAATTCATCCTCATAACACATCTGTAGCTTGTCAGATGCAATCAAATGGATGGAAATAAAATGCCATTAGGCCTATGCCATCACAATAATGTAGCGCTAGACGCTTTTTTGCATCGACTTTGATGTCCGACCATTTCTGTTTTATTTCGGCCACGGTCCGAGGTTGTGAGGCTGCAGCATTAACGGCGTCTGCAACCTTTTGCCACTCAAGTGCCTTTTTGGCATTAGTAAAGCCCACACTGTGCCCTCCAAACAACATTTTCTCCTCTTTTCCACCTCGCCAACGATAATTTCTACTTGACATTGAGTGAAGTTAAGTTTCTTGGTTTTTCCTCTCTGTATTTGCCATGATTTCGCAATCGATGCATATTAAATTGTGGGCATTTCACGGACTATTTATGGGCAACTATGGGCGTTTCACGGACTATTTATGGGCAGCTATGGGCGTGACATGAAGCCGCAAAAGCTGCGCTACATTTAGAATTGGTTGTGATTTATTAAGGGAAATCTGCGTAGGATGTGCGTGCGCACGGTTTTATAAATCCGAATATTTTTGTACGTACGCACGTCCTATGTTTCATCCGTACGCCACTTCTGACGCAAATCCTACGCAAAGTTTTATAAATGAGGCCCCAGGTCAAGAATAAAACAAAAAATAATTTTTGAACATTGAACGCAAAGCATTGTGTATTAAAAATACATTTTGGTCAACCTGTAATAATAATGAAAAGGAAAAAGTGGTCTGAACACACAACGACAAGAGTCAGATATAAAAAAAAATCTATAATTTTCCATGAGAATGGAAAAATAAGCATTCAAAAACAATATTCAGTGAAGACAATCCCTCACAAATATGCAATTGAGGAGGAGCTGTCCAACAGCTGCAAAATCCAAATGACAGTCTTTTACTTCTCGTCTCAACTACTGGGGGGCCTGTGAGGAAGGAGTGGGCGAGGGACGCTGAGAGGGACTCACTAAGGGGAAAATGGTAGGCGGAGGTAATTGGTCCAGCTGACCTTTTCTGCAAGATTGCAGCTTCCTGTGGCAGAGGGGTATTATGGGGCTGCCTGAGTCTGACAGTAATAACACACTGCAGCTATTTGCTCAATCTGAACGCCTGGACAAATCACTGCCAGCTGGAGGAAGACAGGCAAGGCTATACAAGAGTCACACTGCAGGTGCAGACACACACGCATGCACGCGCACACACACGTATGCACTCTTTGCACGTGTTACGTTCTAACAATGACGCCTCAGAATCATATCTACCCTAAACTCTAAGCTCAACTAATCTAAATCGAGAAGAACCCATGGAAGTCATATTTATTAAAGGAACCAACATTTGTTTAAGGTTATATGAATAAGAAAATTATGTCATCAGATGAGCAAATTTTGGGGTGAAATTTCTCTTTAAAGGAACACACATTATCCAATAAAATGGCTATTTATCCAATTACAGAACAAAATTAATAATAAAAAAACGAATTGTTTTTATGAAAAGCATTAATGTGCTCTTAAAACATGCAGATGCACATAGATTACACATACTCTTCCAATTGGAAGGTGGGATTAACATTCAGGTGTCAAATTGCGCTTTACGCTTTTCTGCCATTTCTACAGGTGGACAATCTCCTCTTCTTCATACACTGTAAAAAATATTTTAGCAATTTAGTTATTTCAACTAATTTTTTAACTAGATTGTCCAGACAACAAGAAATTTTAAGTTTTCTTGTCCTCAACTTATCGAAATAAGTTAGTTAAACTAAAAAAAAACCATGCAAAAAGATAACTCAAAATAATGAGTTAACTTTTTTTACAGTGTACCATCTCTTGTCCAACTCACAACACTTAAGCTCTAACTCTAAGATTAATTAGGTGGTTGTTTGAGCCTCATCAATCTCATTCACAGGTACAATTGTGTCATGCTCTGCTTTTGAAACAGAGAAATAAACTAGGAGTACTAGTTCAGTGCCAAACCAGCGTTACTCTGACTCAGAGGGCCATTAAACAACAATAGTTATTGAGGCTGTAGTTGAAGAGGGCACTCTGAGGCTTCACTCGCATTGTAAGTAAAGAATTATAAAGCTCCTATTTTTCTGCTTTTCCGCAAGCCACAATATAAAAACCAGATGTGAACGGCGTATTCCTTTCAAGTTATTTTTGGATGAGTTTCATAGACATATTAAAATATATATTTATATAAAATGGCTTAAACCACCCACCATAGCCTTTGGATCAGCTATAAAGCACTCTCTCTGCAATTTGAGCATAGCATGTCATTTTTAAGGACACATGCAGAGTGCGCAAACGCTGGCACGTGAAATTATAATGCTAAATGATTATATGCACACTCATGTGTACAAGCATGCATGCATATGTACATGGACCCTCACGCACAACAATCAGTATTGTAAAAGTTCCAACATCACGTGTGAGTGGTAAAGCCTTTAGCGGCTACCGGTTCGTGCCTTCGCAATCCACGGTTTACATGATTATGGGGATGAAATTGAGAAAAGGCTTAGTTTGGGTTTCCATCAAAACATTCACTGACATCTCTAATTGTCCGTCAGAGCTAAGTAACGGGAGAGCGGAGGCTACAGTAGGTCACTGCAGACGGGCAAATCTCGCGGGGAACACTTCCCAGCTCTCCCTCCATCGCCATTCCGGGAGTGGAAGAAGGGCAGGGCTGTCTGGGTGGGCGCTGGGATAGGGTGTTTGGTTTGGAAAGGGCTCCAAGGCCAAAGTTGCGCCAGGACCCTAAACACAGAGGCCTCACCCTCTGGGTTACTTCCATCACCCTCCCTGTCTCTTCTCAGCACAGGATTCTTTTCAAATTGCGGTTACTTAGGGCCTAGTAATGCGGTCGGAGATCCATAATAAATAGGAATTTTCCTCCGCTGAGGTCGGACGGGCTGCAATCGCCTCTGATCTGACACCCGGGTTCCCGCTCTACTGTAACGGACTTTACCGGAATGGACCGGACACAGAGCCAATTGCAAACAATACAACAATATTGGCTGATAACCTACTTTTCACCTATATAAACATTTCACAATTCTGGCATCATTTACTCAAATCATTCCAAACCTGTGGAATTCTGTGGAATATTTAAGTAGATATTTTGAACTGCTTTGTACATAGAAAGAAACTCCATTGTTTTTGTTTGGACAAAAAGAACATTAAATATCTTCCGTTTCGCAGAAGAAAGTAAGTAATACAGGTTTGGAACAATCATTTTTTAAATGATAAAAAAAAATTGTGTGAACTATCCAAACATCCTCAACTGCCTAAGAGCTAGAGGACATTTTTCGGGGTTATTATTATTATTATCATTATCACATTGGGTGTGTATAGGACTGGTGCAAAAAGTCAGTGTCACCAGTAGGGGGCAGCGTTGCTGGAGCCAGTGTCATATTGACAGATAGTGAAACTGCATAGAAATATGGAAATTTCCAGTACTAACTCCATCAATTATACAGTTTGGAACACAGTAAACAATTATATAACATTCAGTTTTATAAATTAAAACAAACAAAAAAATGTCTCTTAGGCTTTTCAATGTCTTGATTTTAATTATAAATGCACGCAAAGATCAGCTATTTAACATACAGTACAAAGAGAGTATTTATTTACATAGCGTTTAAGCTCATAAACAGCCTCATAAAGCCATCACACAATGTTTCCGCTACACAGTGTCAGGAGTTTGTCATGTGTGTGCGATATATCATGTCATGTTTGTTCCTCATGTGATTGGGGAACCATAAAATCAGGCTGAGTGTCTGAGTGTGCTAACCACCCCGGGTGGTTTGCATTGTGGTGGAGAACGTGGTCTGAAACACTGATACACACTGGCCTTGTCTCTGTCTCGGGGCTCTTGGATCCTCTAGTCCTCACGTGGCAGCCTCCGCTGCTTCAGTGTGGCTTGGCTGCATGCAACAAGCTCTTCATCCAGGACTGATGAGGGCTTTCCTCATTCAGAAAGCTTGGAAAACCTACACCGATTGCCATGCAGGCCAAGCCCTGAGATCTCACAATTAATCTTCATTGTTTAGTCTATTCAAAGCAAAGATTTTAAGTAAAACCTGTAAAGTTTGTATAAAAGTTATTTCATTTGTGTGAAAGAAAAGTGAATTACAGACATATACAGAATTCATGCAAGTGCTGCCCTGTAGGCCTCACAACTCAAAAACAGACTTTGCATGAATCCATCCAAAACAGTAACAGTATCCATCCTAAACTAACAACAAATTTTTTTTTAGCTAAGCTAAACTGAAAAAGATAGCTAGAAATTAGCTATACGTGCAACAATACAAAACTTATGTAGCATTTTATTAATTTTAATGTTGTTTTTAGAAATAAAAGTTGTTCTGTTAATCTGATATTTTATTTAATTTAATTCGTTATTATTTAATTCACTGTAAACATTAACAAAACATCAACAAAGATGAATAAATGCTGTAAAAATATATATTGCTCATTGTTAGTTCACATAAATTAAATCTATTCATAATATAAAGCGATCTCTTCTCTTAAACCGTCGATTAATTTTATGACACCTTTATGAACCTTTTTGGATCTTCTAAGTTTTAGATACCTGGACTTTAAATAGAGGGACACAAACCTCTCAGCTTTCATTAAAAAAATATTTTGTTTTTTTGAAGATTAACCAAAGTCTTATGGGTTTGGAATGACATGAGGGTGAAACGATGATGACAGATTTTTTTAAAAAATAAAACGATCCCTTTAATAAAAGATCCCCTTTATTGTAAAGTGTCATACTTTTTACCTCTAGAACAGAGTCATTCATTTCATTAAATGAAAAGATTAAACTCAAAAACCTAATTGATTTTTACAAATGAGGCAATGCCGGTTGACAGAAAGTACGGGACACAACTAATCTGACACATTGTAAGGTAAAAATGTAATGCTCAAGCTATTCTCACAAAACTATAGCTACTCACTACTGAGAATTGTAACTTCACTATTTCTAGCTACTACCGTCTAACAGTCACGTATCTAAAGGATGTCAGTTATATCTTTCCCCCCTTTCCTTCTTTTCACCCTCTCTGGGTCTTGACTAGCGTCAAGAAAACGTCACATCTGTGCTGGTCGTAGGGCGGGTCGATTATCAGCCCAGACAGTGATCTGCTCCAGGACTCTGCTCTTTCTCTGATTACACTATTGCAACCGATGTTCTATCTGCTTTAATAGAAACAGCCCCCCTCTGTTCCACGAATAAATAACCGTATAAACCGTAATCAGTGCATAACAGCAATGCGACTTTAAATAAGCAAAAAAACATGTATGGCATTCCAAAGCTGGCATTTATAATGTGGGTTAAGGCGAATATTCAATACAAGCATCCAGACAATGTCAGCTGTAACTAACTTCACAGTTATGTGAACATACGCCATTGACCCAGAGCGTGACGTGACACTCCTCTCATGCAGATATCAGAACAAAATATGGAATACACTGCAAAATCAAACATATACAGTATGTGGAGAGAATATATACAGTATCGTATATTGAATATGACACCGTCCCTTTCAACTGGAGTGTGTAAGACAGGAAGAGCTCGCTGCACAGAGATTACAACAGTGACGTAGCGCAGCTGTCCTCACATGCCCTCTCTTCAGTAGAGGCCGCCTCTGCCCCTCCTTCAGCAATCTCACTTTCCCTTGCTCTCCCTCCCATCGATTTTACCTCACTCCCTTTCTAGCTTTTTATGATATGCTTTCTGCTACAATGCTGCAATGTGGCAAACATTAACATTAACCTCAAGCCATCTGGACTACTCATTATAAAAGAGCAATATCTGCTTTTCACCCCCTCCCTCACTCTTTTTCTCTTTTTTTTTATTTTCCCTTTAAGCCACATTAACCCACTTCAGCAGTTTCCTGAATTGTGTCCAAGTGAATGCTGCAATTGATGAAAATAATTATATATCAGGCAACGCTTTAAATGCAATAAAGACGAATACAATCAATGGCGACTGCATTTGGAACACTGTTGGCGTCATCTTAATTCTTTTTTTACAAATCTTTATACATTCAATCTCCTAACTAACTAATAATTTAGCTAACGACAAGCTCACAGAAAAATAGTGATGTGAACAAGTAATAGAAATCTTTGGCATGCTGCTCAAAACAATGCAGCTAGCTAAAATACCAACAACTCTACAGAAAAAAGCAGCTAACTGGAAAACGCTAGGAAGAAGGTACAGTAATTAAACTACAAGCTACATTTAATGTTCTTTCATATTGTTTTAATGCATTAATAGAGTTGTCACAGTACCAAATTCAGAAGTCATTACCAAGTCAAATTTTGTCACCATAGCAAAATCTTTGGCACTTTTGACAACTCATATTAATATGAATACATTAAATGTTTTCGCTTGGAAAAAAAGCACCAAACTCACGCCACAGGTTGAGATGTTGTTGCTATGCTGGTCTGGTCAGGATGCTAAAAAAGAACTGTTAAAAAAGTAAGTAATAATATCTATATATTATAATAAGATGTGTATATATATATATATATATATATATATATATATATATATATATATATATATATATATATATATATATATATATATATATATATATATATATATATATATATATATATATATGCGTTTTCAGGCACCCAAAACGCTGTTGTCGTGTAAATGAACGGCCAAAATGTTTTCCATTTTTTGAAAACGTCTGCTTCATGGTTTTCTGTGTAAGCCCTCTAGTCAGTTTCAGTTTGTTCGGTGTTTTGCATTGTTGTAGTTTGATGTCAGTGTGTACGTGGTTGTGTTTGCTTCGAGTTATACTCCTTTTTATTGATTTGATTCCTGGAGTAAAGATTTATTTTGAGTATCTCTTTCGTCATGCGCTTCATTACAGCCACCGACTGTGACGATATAAAAAAAGAAAAAACAGTTATTTTAATTTGTAATGTTAATTTACAATATTACTGTGTTACTGTATTTTGTTAATCAAATAAATGCAATAGAGCATAAGAAGCTTCTTTTTAATGTTAAATCTTACTGACCTTTTAATAAGCTTGAATAGGACAAAATATTTTAACACTGAAAAAAATCACCTGTTTACTTAAGCACTAGTGCACAATCTAGAGTTTATTGCATGCAATAAAGAGAATAGAATTAAAATTCAAACTCTGTAAACTCCAGTGTCAAGCCATGATTGGGTCACGGCTAACACCTTAACCAGACTGTGATTTAACACAAGCCACAAATGTCATCATTAACTGAAGCTTTAAGTAAATCAAGCCAGTTTTGTCTGTGGAACATTTCAGCCAAATTTCCATTTATCAGTGTGGCCTCCATCAATCTTCAAATAATGCGCAGTGGAGACAGACATGAGAGCTGAGCCCCTACAGGGCTGAGGAGCCGGTCCTACAGAGTTCTGCAGGGACCCGGGAGGCTGAGTTATAAATAGCATGGAAAACCCTGATCAATATTAGAGAGACAGACAGAAAGAGTCAGCCAAGAAACTCAATCTCTGGCCTCACGCAAGCAAGCGTCTGGCCCTGAAGGTAGTCTCGGCTATGGCAAACACATTTGCCCACAAATGCACACAGATATTTGGTTGTGATTTGTTTTGGCCTGGTAGTCTTGGTCTAGAAGTGGCTTGACTTCAGTAACGTTTCACAGAGGGGAATTAGCACTTGGCACTATCAACCTTATATACCCTATAAAATGGCTTGACAAGTGCAGTTTTCTTTCCTGTATTGGCATATTTCCAACAAAACAGGAAGCAGCCAACATATCAAATTGCTTGTCCCTTTAAAAAAAAATAGCCAATAACCTTTGCTTTACACCATTGCTAATTCTTATTGCTAGTCAGGTATTAGAGGAGGGAGATTCTCATAATATAGAGCATCTGTGTGTGTGTTATACCCCCATGAGCAATAATTCATTTAAAATAACATTTAAATGCACATTTACAATTTGCATTTCTGGGAAAATTAGTCAAAATATAAATGTTAATTTATTTTAAAAATGTATTTTAAATCTGCCAAAAGTGAAATTAGTCCAATTTAGGAGTACAATAGAAAATAGAAATAATATTAAAATGTTATTCATTTGAGTTTTTTAATTTAGAGTTGCTCCAGAATTCGGACCTAACGATTTTATTAAAATGTCATTAAAAATCTGCAACACGACGCAAAATCTGTTCATACAGTCAATACCTTGCTTAAGTAAACGGTCTGTGAAAAGAATAAACTAAAATTCCTATTCATATAGTCAAGTGTCCTCTGAGCATTTATCTATCTCGCATGCAGTTTCAGAGTAATTTATGGGGCAGAAATACCCAGAACAGGCTGAGGGGCTGAGCGAAGCTTTGCGGGCGGTGTCACGGAGGAGCGCAGCTGTGTAACTCAAACCTCCGAAACAGCTGGTGCCAGCATTTTCTCTCTCCATCTAATCCCCCAGCATGCCATTTTATTCCAAATAAACAGCCGTAGAAAATGTTCCATATTTTTCAGGGTGGGCTTAAGCATCCGAGCATAGTTAGGCATAGTTTTTCCTGCCTTCAATCACTTTAATAAGGAATGGGACTAAGAGTGAAAGTGAGAGTGAGAGAGGAAGAGAAAGAGTGGAAAGGGTGACCCTCTCTTTCCAGGCCATTGGTTTCGGGTCTCTTGGCTGATCCCTATAAAATGTGATCTGGATTATATAAGAAATGTTAAATTGCTCCCTCGAATCACTGTGTAAACGGGACTCTCGCGGTAGAAACACCCCCCACAATCGAGCAAATTTCAATTCAGGCACACTATAATTTGCAAGAGAGGTGAAATATGTTTTGTCTTCACATTTATGACAATGTTTCCTCAATTCCCAAATATCACTGCCTGCGCCAATGTCAACAAAGAGCTTTTCATATTCTCCCCTAATATAATCTGTCTGTTTTGGCTTAAGACAATGTAAATGCAGCCTGTCAATTAAATCAGCTTTTGAAGTTTGAAGGCATCACATTCCCACACACGCACCTGTTGTTTTCTTTTTTCCTATTGTGAGAAATGACAGATAAATCTGCACATAACTGCTGGTCTAGGATCAGTTTTATCCATAATAATAGCTTATAGGTAAAACAGATTTGGCAAATGATCCAGTGTGTACCTGTGTTTGTGCTGTGGAAAACATCAAAGGTTTCTATTTACATGTTTTTGCAGCGTTGAGCAATGTAGCCAATCACAAACACATCTGTTGACTTCTATAGCGCAATGGCCAATCAGAGGTGTTCAAGTTAGCACTGAACAAAACTCTTTTTAAATGGATTCTGTGTTCTACCCTCTTGCAAATTCTCTCATTACAACAAAGTGTCGACATTATGTAAATAAGAGATACATTGTGCCGTCAGCCTCATCGATTATAACAGAACTTTGTTAGATTGCGAAAGAACTAAAACAAGTGGCAACATTTTAGTGCTTATAAAGGAAGCGCTCTGTGCGCACTTCTATCATGCCAAATCCCACATACAGTATGCTTGCTTTTCTGTTAAAATTAAAAGTGGTTTGTGAACGTAGGCATTTTACTTACGTGAGGTGTCACGTTACTTGAAACTGTTTCAAGAAAATCTATTTAAAGCTACACTGTGTGATTTTTACCCCAATCTAGCGGTGAAAAGGTATATGACCATCCAGTGAATATTAGGTACTGTTCCTCTCAATTCCGATTTCGGTTTAACTCCTACGGTGGCCAATGTAGTCCAAGATTAACATGGCTTCAAGTTCGACCTCGTCCATGAGTGTTCCTTCAAGTGATACGCGAAAGGCGAAGCTGTATGTCCCTCTTTGGCTAATGTACTTTCAAGATGGAGGGGCAACATGGCGACCGACATTAGAACCCTTTACCCGTATGTATTTTCAATGGCATATTATACACTCACGAGAATACTTTATTACTTGAACGAAGTAAATATACATTAATGAGCACATATATTTTAGAAAGAACTAAGCGTTTTTAGCTAAGAATAAACTAAAAAAGTTACACAGTGTAGCTTTAAATGTGTTTTTAAAGGGGAAGCACATCTTGGAGTTGGTTCACTCTCCACCTACGACTGACTGACTGACTTACTGACAGATAGACAGATCAATGTAAAAATTCTAAAAGAAAATGTGATAATTCAATTTCTTGACTTCTATTCATCTATTCTATTTTGACGTTGTGATGATCTTTGGTGTGCAGCACAGATTTCCACCAGGATCTTGTGTCTGTTTGTGACAGTTCAGCTCAGTGTCCCGTACAATACGCTGTGTAAAGCACGTATTTGGAACACGGTATCGCGCACAAAACCTCCATTCACTGGCACAGAATGACTGGGGGTTTCCCTCTCTGCTCGTAAATATAGATGCAATTAAAGCTGACAAAGACGTAGACTGTAGAGTGGGGCAGATATAGACCAGTGTGAATGAACAGCAGGATGAAAGCTCGAGCGCGCTCGCGAGCGTATGGCACACCAGCCTGCACTCTTGTAATTGTTCTGCAGATTCAGACAGCTGCTTCTCTCTCTCTTTACGACAGCTGTAGCCAAGCTGAGTAGAGGTTTTAATCAAAACATTATGAATTAGCCAAGTGTGGCTTGGTAAGGCAGTTGAGTAAACCTAAACAACCATATAATTTCCTCTGTTTCATCCTCCAGGCTGCATGCTAATCGTGCCAGTGGTAGCACTGGCATTAGTCAGAGCCACCAGTGATACTGCAAGTCAATGCCAGGACTGGCAGCTTACGGTGGGCAAGGAACAGCAGACGGAGTGAGGCGATAACACATGACACAAAGAGAGTCTACACAGAGAGTTTAAGTAAATTACCTCATATACTGGAAGGTTTTGTGAGACATTGGATGGTTAAAAGAAAAAGCAGAGCAAGATAATATCAATAATACAATAAATAATGCAGTGAGTATATGTCTACATAATTGCATTCGGTAGATCTACAAACTTCCTGGCGCTAACAATGCCGCAAGTGTATTGCTAGTGGGCACCTGCTAGCATTAGTCCCATGCTATGTCCCAGAGCAGATGGACTGCCAATAGCACTTCTGCCCTGTGTATAGAGTGTCTGAAACCAGGGCCCTGACCTCCTTTAAACAGCCTGTTTATGTGTGTGTGGAGAATAACAGCACAGAGCGCATCTGCTGAGCAGCGCAGCTCTTATGACGTGATTTGTAAAGGGTTAAAAGAGAAAAAAAAAGACTCAAGTGAGCGAGTGTATTCAATTTCAAATGCGCAGAGAAACTATTAAACAACACATGCCTGTCTCTCTCTCTTTGTATGTGTTTTTGAAGATCTTCTTGCCTCCAGGGCAGCATCAATCTATGTCTTATTTAGGTTCATTTGGTAATATACTCCATCAAGAAACCTGCTGGATGGGCTCACGCACTCGCACACACACACATGCAAATGAGTCAGGAGACAGCTCTATTTTGAACGGTTCCCTAGTGAAACATGATAGACTAGCACACCTAAAGGAGACCTTTCTGCATCGTCTTTGTCGTGTAAGTGAGCGTACTGTTTCAAAACCTAGTGAGCAATCTATGAAAGCAGTATTTTAAAGCAAAATAGGCTGTAGCACATATGACGTTTGGAAAAGGTGCAATATGTTTGCACCTTTTTGACTGTATTGCATTTGCAGACTAATACTATCTAGACCAGTAGTGGGTGCTGCGACTGGCTAGGGGTGCCGCAGAATCTCAGCTTTTTCCGACTTAAACAGTCTAAAATAACTATCCTACCATATAATGTTTTTAAAGCATATATTTTGAAAAAATATAAAAATACCAAGATATGAGCATGTCCAATCGAATATAAATAAGCGAAATAAGAATGATATATTTCATTCATATTTAAAAGTTTAAATGGCCCGCTCCACTCAGCTCCGCCCTCTGGTGTGCGCTCAATTTATATTTCATGCAGAGATTGACAGGATAGGGCAAAGATGGAGCTAGCATTTTCATCCCTGGTATACGTGAAAAACGAAAAAGACAGCGCCTGTCAGTGAAGCACGGTCTACGATTTGCATTATCCTCGATCTACCCCCGTATATCAAGAGGTTGTAGATCTATGCGCAAAAGCAGGCACATGTATCCCATTACAATTCACAGTTCCATACATACAGTAGATATTTTAGTTTAATTTTTTTAACTTATGAGGTCAGGTTTGAACAAAGCAAACAAGAAACTAAAGAAAAAAAATGTAATTGGAGTTGGTTATTAGCTATTATTTAAAGTGTTAAGTATTAATCTTTAAAAGTGTTTTGTTCAAATGATTCGCATTTCACACAAAGTAATTGGTTCAAATCACTTACTGAAACAATCGTTTTCATGAAATACTCTAGCCTGTTAACAATGAGTTGACTGTTTGAACGTTCTTATTCACTTTTATTTATTTTGAAGATCTGAGGTGAATTGTTGTTCTCAGGTGCTTTCTGTTGTTGTTCCAGCCACGACATCACAGAAATAGAAACCGTTTCTAAAATAGAATCATTGCGTGTCGTCGTCGCGGCTGGTTAGGACAAAAACTCTGATAAACATGGAAAATATACCTCTTATCACGTTGTGTCTGGTTAGGACACGGTGTTAGGCCTATGTCTGTTGTGATGCATTCATAATAATTTCATGCTGCCGTTGCTTCATTTGTTGTTTGCTCATCTAGATTTAATTTTATATATGGGTCAACATCACTATAAAGACTCAATCATCATGAACAATGCAAAATAATGAAATTCTGATGTTTTATGATAAATCAACAAACATTTACACACATAGAAGTACAATGGTAAATCTTTTGAAATGTTTTTCTTATATATAAGAGAGACTGTGTCACTGTGTAAATCAATTTAATGATTAAAATACACACACACACACACGTGTGTTTTTGTTTCAGCTGCCATATTGAATATATTTTTATTTAATTCAATAATATAAAGATACTTTTTTTTTTAATTAAAACTAAAATTATAAATGATTAAAATTGTCTTGAGTATCCCCTATGCTATGTATAAAGAGTGCGATTTGTATTCCATGTGGAGTTGTTGCCTAGGTAGAGTGCTCCAAATCAGCCACTTACGAGGTTTCCGTTAGAAGCCAACTGCCTATGTAGGTACAGTAGCTCACTAGGTTTCGGAACAGAGCTCAAGTGCATATAAGCGTTAGTGCGCGACTATCTCTAGAAAGGGTGATTACTGAGATTAATGACTTCACACACAGGCTTCAATCTCCCCTCCTCTTTCAGCCACACCAATCACCTCCTAAATGACAGCTGGAAGACAGAGCCACAGGACCCAAGGGCACCTCAGGGCCTGTCTTCTAGCTCTGCACCTCTCAACAATGTTTACCCAGCATGCTCCCTGGAGCCAGGCCAACTGTCAGCAGCTCCATCCCACAAACAACTCTCCGCCATTAGAACCCAAAGGATGGCCAAGGCGACCGCAGGAGCTATTAGCGGGAAGGGCAGTTAGGGTTCTAGTACCAGGGTTAGCGTTTAAGCTGCAGGGAGCAGATTGTTTCCAGCACATGTCATTCCTTTAAAACGTGTTCCAAATGCTACAATAAAAAGCTACAATATGGGAGCACGTTTAAACACCCACACACAGCGCTTGGCGTTGAGTTTTAATGGAGAGCACGATCTTAATGAGGCTTTTCAAGGTAAATACGACACGCTTGAGTGATGGTAGAAATAACGGACCTTGGCGTGACCGCAATGACTGAGCAACAATATTTTGCCACGTTTACCGGTATTGTTATGTTTGACTCGAGCTCTCTGTATTTATTACATCATTTAAAAATCAATATTGACAATGTATCGCCTGGTAGCCCCAAAACATAGGGTACAAAAAAGGGTCTTCAAAAACACTAGTACAACCGCGTGCTTCTCTGCAAAAAAAAAAAAGTAGGCAGAGGGGGAAAAGAAAAGAAAGACGGACTCATAACAAAGGAGGCAGAAAAAACAAATTTGAAGACAGGATGTGAGGGAAGACAGCTAGGATTGGCACGGGAGAAAAGAACATGTGAGGATGGTAGTTAACAGGCAAAGAAACCAAAATAACACAACCAGGGCAAAGGAAAATATGATCAAAACCCTCTGTGTGACCTTATGTTTCTAACACAGGGCGATTTACCAAAAAAGCTGCCCAAGTTCTGACCTCAGGGCTGCTTTGACAAGAGTGGCAGCTCCCTATTGAGAGAGGTTAGGCTCTCTCAACAGGCCAATCATCACACGAGAGCGAGACAGATAGGTGGAGTGAGGAACTGTCAATCAAAAGCTTTCTGACAGAACACCTAGGGTCAGATGCACATAGAACAGTAATTTACCCTTAAAGTAAATACTACTATAAGGAAGGAGAAAGCTATTGCGAGTATCAAACACATATGCGGATGTTCAATTAGAAAATATCTAATGCTATTTTAGAATGTAGTCTTTATTTTATTTTATCAAATTTCTGTCATTATTTATTCACCCTTATGTAATCCCAAACCAGTACACGCTTATTTTTCCATACAACAAAAGTTCATAGTGACCCAAGGCTTTTAAGCCTCAAAAAGGACAAAGGACCAATTTGGATGTCAATAACATCAAACGTTCACTGCAGTTCAAAAGTTTGGGGTGAGTAAGATTGTTTAACGTTTTTGTGCTCACCAAGACAGTAAGTACAAGACAAGTTTGTACAGTAAGTACATATTTGATTATAAAGAATATGAGTGAAAATGGCTTCAATTTTGGTTCGTTTTTCACATACACTCAAAAACAACAACAGAGTGACATGAGGGTAATTAAATGATGACAGAATTGTCATTTTTGAGTTAACTACTTTAACGTGATTTAAAACACAGCCACATTTGTGCACTTTGAATTTCTGAAAGGAGATCATAGTAGTTTACTGATGTCAGACAGGAGTTTCACTTTGTAAAAAGTTATTGTGAAAAACTCAGCATTGCTACAGAGTGAGGGCAGTAAATTAAAGTGGCAGTTGAAATACATCATGCCAACAAACCAGATCGCTCTTGCCCCAGCCAACAGTAAAAAAGGGCACTTCGTTCAAGCTCTGTGTTGCAAAATGAGCAAAGGATAAGGATTAAAATCTCACAGGATGCTTGCCAAGCATTAGAGGGTGAGGAGGAGGAGCTGCATGGTAGAGTAATTGCATTTGATGTCCGCAAAGGACGTTAATTAAGTTTGACTTCCTTTAACGTATAATGTGGTTTGAACCATGAATCAGGCAATATGGACAGCATGGGCTGGAAACTGCAGCTGATTTTACTGATAAGGTAATGCTAATGAGTAAAGCATGAAGAAATGGGAGAGCCCTTTTAATATCTGGTTTCAAGGATCTGCTATATCCCATTGTAAACATTGTCGTTGCAAACAATGTCTAAACTGGCCAATGTGAACGAGATGTCGTTGAAGCAGCGCTCATATAAACCAGCACATCTGGTCAAGCTTCAGGATCTACTCTCATTATCTTACAAAATGACTGATAATGCAAATGGCAGAAGGGATGAGTTGTGGTGGATATCAGGAATGGAAAGACAAGCAAGGTTGAAGGAGGAGTGATGGTTCCCATCTGTGCGGTGCAGCGAAGTTTGTCATAAAAAATCCCTGCACATGTTAATCAGAGGCTGTTTTAGAGGACATATTCAGAACTCCATTGTGTCGGGCAACTGGTTTTACTTTAGGAACCAGATTGCGAGTGAACCTACATGGTACCAAAATTGCTTATTTTAAACCTTATTTCAAAATTAAATCTAAAGTCAACCATCATTTTTGTCATTGTTTATGATTTTATATATATATATATATACATAGATATGAAGTGGATAAAAACCTTTCATCAAAGTTATACATGAATTTATTCGTTCTTGTCTTAGGACAACTTTGATTAACTTTTTTGATGCACTTCAGATGTTGACTACTGTGTATACACAGTATATATATATATATATATATACACCCCACATACACACACACACATAGGCTGCGTTTACACTTTGCATTAACATGCGATCACCGTGATCCGATCAAGCAGATCGGATCATTAGCCAATCAGGTGTAACGTAGAGGCAGAGACGGTCGGATCCATTTGCAGATATTTATTAATGGAGATGACAAACTGAGAACAAGCAGACAAAAACTTAAAAGATGTCAAGGGCAATCCAGAATCGTAGTCAAACACGCAATGGTCAGAGGCAGGCAGCAAAGGTTCACAAAACTATATCAGAGTCCAAGTTCAAACACAAAAGATCAAGTCCAAGCACAGCTAAACAAGAGGTACAAACTGAGACAGAGTTTGGGTAAAACAATACTTCACAAAATGGGCACAGAACAGAACAGAACAGTCCAGATAAAGGGTAGCTAAGGGTGCACAGGTGAGACTGATGAAACCATAATTAAACATAATGAGTCCATGGTGGAACATAACGCAGGAAGAGAGTGCCCTCCAGTGGCTCATGCGGGCACTCCAGCCGCTGATTGTCACTAAACCCCCACTCTAAGGAGTGGCTTCCAGACGCTCCTAAGAGCTCCGGGGGGAGGTCAACGGGGGATGGGATGGAGGGCCAGGTCCGTGGAGAGGCAGGGGACCTGGAGACAGGAGCAAGACCCGGGACCACGGAGAAGCAAGCTCCGCAGGCAGCCAAGGCGGGGCATGCTTGGCAGGGAACCAGACCGGAGCATAACCGACAGGAGAACAGGGCGGAGCACAGTGAACACGGGAACGGGGTAGAACACACTTAACTGGGCTAGCCGGGACCAGTAATCCAGGAAGCTCAGACGTAGGCAATAGAGCAAAGGTCCATGTAGATGCCGCCCCCATGGCCCTCTCAGGGTACCTACTAGCAAAGGTCCATGTAGACGCAGCCCCCATGGCCCTCACAGGGTACCTCCTGCCCCCCCCCCCCCCCCCCCAAAAAAATACTTGGGAAAATCCACGGGAGGAAGGTGCTTGAAGGGCGCCGGCAGGGCGAGGCGCAGAGGCGGGGCCGGCAGGGCGAGGCGCAGAGGCGGGGCCGGCAGGGCGAGGCGCAGAGGCGGGGCCGGCAGGGCGAGGAGTCCGGGAACGCCCTCCGGAGCCCGGCGAGCCAAGCGAGTCCTCCCTCTCTTCCTTCTGCGACGGCGCTTCACTGGGCTTGATTCACTACTGGACGTACTTGACTCAGTAGACAACGTAGACTCGGTAGACTCACTTGACACAGTAGACTCGGTAGACTCACTTGACACAGTAGACTCGGTAGACTCACTTGACACAGTAGACTCGGCGGGGCGGACTTGACTCACTTGACTCGGCGGGCGGACTTGACTCACTTGACTCGGCGGGCGGACTTGACTCACTTGACTCGGCGGGCGGACTTGACTCACTTGACTCGGCGGGCGAAACCTCCGCGGTCTCCGGATTGGCAAATCCAATAGGACCAGTGCGGAATACGGGGTTGAGTGGGCATACGTGAGTCGCGGGCTCGGCATGGCTCACGTGGAGTGCAGGCTCTCGCAGCTTTTTCTCCTCCATGCCCACAGTAAATGAAGAGCCGCTCCACAACAGGGCAAGGTCAATATACCACTCTAAGGAGCCGTGCGGATCAGGTTCGGGCATCTGAGACCGGAGTGGTTCCGATAATCCCCCGCGGAAGAAGAGCTTTAAACATACGGTGGTCATTCTCGTGAAGCGTGCAAGTTCAACAAACTCCTCGACATACCACTCAATCGAACCACCCTCCTGGCGTAGACGCATGATCTCAGCTCCAGTATCCGTGTCGTACTTCACTGGGCGAGCTTGACGTGGAACCCGGATCGGTTCAGGGCTGACAACAGTGGAGACACGTTGAGTGCGCGATGGTCCCGGTGTGGAGAAATGAAGACCGCGAACCATCTTAGCCAACCTCTCCAACGACGAGGTGAGTTGATCCAGTCGAACTTGCTGTACAGCGCTCCGATCTGCATTGGCTGACTGGGAGGCATACAAGGCTGCTGGATCCTGTTGTGGTGAAGTATTCTGTAACGTAGAGGCAGAGACGGTCGGATCCATTTGCAGATATTTATTAATGGAGATGACAAACTGAGAACAAGCAGACAAAAACTTAAAAGATGTCAAGGGCAATCCAGAATCGTAGTCAAACACGCAATGGTTAGTGATGTTACGTCTGACACCGACGCTCCGAAGCTTGCTTCAAACTCGAACGGTCCTTGCAATGAACCACTGCTTCGGAGCTTGTATCATTACGTCACTAGTCACGTGAAAATGACGTCTGAAGCAAACAGACTGCTTCACTCCTGTAGTAGTGAACCACCCGATTGCTTTGACAGGCCAATCCAGTGTCGACAGGTTTGAAACCTGACGGCTGTATTTCTTATAAAAGTGAAGCTGTTTTTGTGTGATCCTGCATCATCTGTTCCATGCGAGAGGATATTCTCTAAAGCTGGTGAAATTGTTTAAAAAAAGAAAAGAAATCGCCTTTCACCAAAGACTGGAGAAAATAATATTTCTGAATAAAAACCACACCATTTAATGAACACTTTGTATAAGCCTTCTGTATGATGTAGCCTACCTAAAGCACACCCTCTGACACATTTTATTATTATTATTAATTTGAGAACATATGAACATTGTTACATAAAAATATGCATCAAAGACAGAAACTACAAAAACTCTCTGCTACATTATACAACTACAACCAGTACCACAAGCACATCCTTTTCAACATACAAAAATATCAGTCCCACCAGTTAACAAGTTATAGAGGTATGCTTCCCACAGCTAAACAAGATAAAGCTTTCACACATGATACTGCCCTGCTAAAAAAAAACTATAGACACCATTACAGAAATTCTATAGGATTTGGTTTTCATGGGAATTGTATTGGTTATAATGGAAATTATAGTGGTGTCTGTGGGTCTCTACTGATTATGTGTTGGGTTCTATTGGTGGGGGCATTAAATCCTAATGGAATATGTGCCAAACACACTACAAAAAATTACTGTAGTGGTTTAAATGGTAAAAGCCAGTTTAATAGAAACCATTAGAATTTCTGTGATGGTTTCCAACTTTTTTAAGCTGGTCTGATCTTCTGTCCTTGTCTAAAGAAATAATTACACACACACACATCATGCTTAATGTTTTATTATCAAGGTGAACACATGAAATGAGTTTCACGGCACTAACACTGTTTCAGCTTTGATCGCCTCGGTAAACACGTCATAAACGGGGCGTTAACATAAGCCTACTTGCATTTTATGGTTGTCAGCTTTGTTGCATTACATTAACTTCACCAGGAGATGGTGCTGCAATTTCTATCTGAATGAAGCTTCGAGTAATGAACCATTTTCGACACAATTGTATCGGAAAGCAATAATGCTTCGAAACGCTTCATTTGGCCATCACTAGCAATGGTCAGAGGCAGGCAGCAAAGGTTCACAAAACTATATCAGAGTCCAAGTTCAAACACAAAAGATCAAGTCCAAGCACAGCTAAACAAGAGGCACAAACTGAGACAGAGTTTGGGTAAAACAATACTTCACAAAATGGGCACAGAACAGAACAGTCCAGATAAAGGGTAGCTAAGGGTGCACAGGTGAGACTGATGAAACCATAATTAAACAATGAGTCCATGGTGGAACATAACGCAGGAAGAGAGTGCCCTCCAGTGGCTCATGCGGGCACTCCAGCCGCTGATTGTCACATTAGGACATGGTGCGTTTATATTTGTTCACATTAAGCAGCCTCTGTATCTGGATAACCGATCGGATTTCTGTTTCCCGCATAATATTTAAATCAGGTCTGTGGCACGACACCAGATTAATAGTAAAGATGATACAAATTAAACAATATCCCAATTGCTTTCACTCACTCACTTTACTTTCATATGCAATCTCCATTAATTAGATAAAATGATATTTTTTGAAAGAAGGAAAAGCCTACTTCTTATAAACTGGAAAATAACTGGGTTGATCATGTTAAACAAGTCATCATTAATCATCTGGGTTTAAGGTTATAGCGTGTAATTACTATATTGACAGAAATGAGAGATTGATAAACATGCTGAAACAATAAAAACCTTCAACATTTAAAACATTTTAAAAATCTGATTCCGGTTATTCCTCTGGCAAAGCAGCGCAGCTCTTCATTCATTAAGATCTCATGACTGACTGTGAGTGTATGGCGATCACCTCGTTCAGATAATGTTGCACAATTAAAATGAAAAATGAAACACATAGTATCATGTAAATAAACCGTTCTAAAGATTGACGTTTATTGTTCAAATAAGTTTATTTCGTGTCTAAACTGTGTCTGGCCATTATTTTCTGACAGCCACGCGGGGAGACTGGGCGGAGATTTAAATTACGTTCACCTGTGAATGCAGACAGATGGCTGGATTGCGTTTACATTACACTGAGATCCGATCACAATGCGTCCTCGACTACCTCCAAACCGGGACTCAGTGGGACAACATATTGAGTATCATGGTATAACAATACTTTTGGGGACAAGAGTGTCACTGTGGCACCAAGTATCACAATATTTATTTACTTGATATTTGAATGTTTTTATTTTGGTCCATTAATGATATGACGACGATACTATGTTAAAATTGCTGAATACTGGGACAAAAATTGAGCCTTGGCACTGTAGCCACAGCCCCAACCACAGACATGTGCATTTAAATGTAAGGTAGCTAGGGAGGTTCGGGGGCATGCTCCCCCGAGAAAATTTGGATTTCTCTGACCTACAAATGTGCAATATAAGGCTTTTAAAGGCCAAAAAATAAAATAAAAATTAAATTAAATTATTTGTCAACACCGGCTCTCCTCATCTCCATCTTTCTTTTTCTCTCAGTCTCCTTATCCTGCCCTATTTCTTCCCCTCCTAAAGCTGAATTTTGACTGATAGTCTTTTCATTTTCTTCTGTGTCAGTGAAGAAAGTAAACATATAGACTCAACTGATATTTATGTTTTATGAAACATTTTCTTAGATAAGTTAATTTACTCAAGGCTACCAGGTTAGTAGGAACCTTCTACAAGCTTTGGAATTTTAAATAATACAAATTATAGGCTACGTTTAACGCAGTTGGTGTAATTGGCAGACGTTCCCTCGTCATGCGCTGTGGAAGCGCGTCAAAGCATTCTCATGTATAAACATGCAACATTTATGCAAGTAGGTGATTTTGAACGAATATTTAATGTCGATATACAATGGTTACATAATGTTAAAACTAATCCTGCTATTGATATATTTGTAAGACTGCCGACCCTATAAAACAGTGGCTAGGGAAAACACATGTCCGGCGAAATATCGAAACTAAAACTAACTTTACCGCGCTCAACCACTGTGAGTGCATTTCACGCATTTGTAATCGCGCCTCTTCAGCGCGGAGAAAGGGAGGTTGGTCGGTCGGTCGGTCCATCGGGACCAGCGAGATTCGTTGAGATTAATGAATCTATTTATTTATTAATTTATCTGAGGTGCCGGAACGTCATTCCGGACCGTTCCGGCCCACTTTAACCCCTGTGTAATATATATATATATATATATAATATATATATATATATATATATATATATATATATATATATATATATATATATATATATATATATATATATATATATATTATATATATATAATATATATATACATACATACTAAAGGGTTACAAATTTATTCAAATGTTTAATTTAAGTTCCAATATAGATAGTATTTTAAATGAGAAAGTTGCACACTGTTTTTTTCCAGTTTTGAGGCATAGGACATTAACCTTTTGTTACTTCTCAAGAACAGCTGGACTTTCGTCTATATGATTTTGATGACACCTTTTGTCTTTGAGTTCCTGTCTCAATACGAGATGGCCATGCCTTTCCTGTTCTCGTGTCTCACCGGATGAAGACTCATGCTGATCAAGTTTTAACACCTGCTATTTTATTACTATGACCATTTATCTTGGAGTTCTTTTCTCAATACGAGAGCTCCTGCTCTCGTGTCTCATGCGGAGCGGGTTCCAATACCTGTATACCTCATTTGCATGCTTTTGTTTCAGTGTCTCCACATCTTTGTAACTCCTCCCCCTTGAAAGGTATATGAACTACAATGTATACTGCCTTAGGCAGACTTCGGTACGATCTTGGACGAAGCAGACTGCAGAAAATAAAAGAATCCTGCTTAAAATATACAACCCGAGTCTCCTGGTCTTCGCTTCTGAGTTCCTAAACTTTAGAAGAAAAATAGTTCACAACAATACATATATATGACATATAACCACTACTACTACTAATAATAATAATCATAAAAATAAATACTGTGATTGATTGATTGATGGATGGATGGATGGATGTACAAAACCTTATGTTTCTTTCACCACTAAATGTAGATTAAAGGTAAATGCCATTAATCGACCACCGAAACACATTTACGAGAGAATCAATATGTAATTTAAGTTTGATATGCACAGACACTGCTTATTACTGCTTTACACTTGACTCTTCACACACATTTCACTTCAAACGGAGTTTGCTGAAGTTCACAGTCTGACCCACTCAAGAAAGTCTGGACAAGCGAATTTCAAATGGGGCTCCCACTCCAAAACAACCACTTATGCATCATTTGGCCGTCAAAGCACTGGGCAATCTCCCTCTCTAACTGTGGGGATTAAAGGCAGCCTCTTAATTGCTTCCTTTGAGGGCAGGGAGGATTAGATCAGAGGCAATGGAGAGGTGATGAGGACCCCGGCGCCTAAACTGGGCCAAGACTACAGTTCTCCCAGGATTCCCCAGTGTAAATCACTGCGCACGAAGCAATCATTAGCATGAGACCCAAAAAAGGACTACTGGGAAGGGATTTCAAAGACTTATGAGGCATCAATGCTGTCGCAGAGCTATTTAAAGAGGCTAAACTTTAAGAGTTATGTGTTGAGTGACAGTTAGGGGAATCAGGTGTTGAACATCTACATATTAAAAATATTTTTACCAACACTTACACCAAGAAATATGTCAAGTGGAGCCTAGTCACACAGGCTTTCCCCCAGCTAGTCTTTCCAACAACCAGCTAAATAGATGATTATGAATATAAGTCCAAAGTCTACTGCAAGTCGCTCTTGGCCCAAACAAGCTAAATGGCAAATTAGTATTAATTAGTACAGTTTATTTCAGCTTACAACAGATGCAAAACCCCACACATCCTGACCGTAGGAGATACTGTGAAGAAATGAATGTTTATGTGTGCGGTTTAGGTTGGGGGTTGGTTTTTTTTTTTTGGGGGGGGGGGGGGGGGGGGGGGGTTAAGCAGTCTCTGCTGCTGCAAGGCAAGGCAGACAAGACATTATAAAGCCACAACCCACTACACAGACACCATGTGCTCTGAAGGAGATACACAGGCATCAGATGTGACACAACAGCACCATTCAAAACCCGTTGAAAACTATCACATATTCCAAAAACAACCAGTCATTTAGTTGGCACAAGGTAAGTAGAGTTTATAAATCCCCTAAAATTAACTAAGTGCATATACATGACATAAAGCATCAACATCAAACACTGTGAACCCGATGTGGGTCATTCCTGTTTTGCAGCAGCTTTTGAACTCTGAGAAAAAAACTTGCTTGCATTGTAATTTAATTGAATGGAGTATTTCAATAAAAAGAGCTCAGACATTCAGAAATGTAGCTACTGTGGCTAAGCGTGGACACTTGAAAAACTTTCTACATTAATTATAAATTGATTATTTACATAATGTAAAAAATGAAGAGGACAGAAATAAATTGTCCATATTTTTATATTTTTGAAAAACATATATTATCATAACAATTTAAATAATTTCAACAAACAAACTTTTTAGCGTGGAACACAATACTTCCTAGACGATTATGGCTTTAACTAGTTAAAGGGATATTAGAAATGACAAAGATGGAAAGTGATACTGAGAACATAAAAAAAATGATTTGATTACTATTTAAAACAATATTCCCAAGAAAACATCTTTGTTTAAAACATTTCATTTAGAGGAAAAAAGGAATTTTTTAATTAATTAAATTAATAATGACAAATGTGGCAACCAAAATAGTTAACTAAAAAATAATTAAACAATAATTATTGTGAAAAACTAATATGATTTGCACCTTTAAAATGTATCCAGTATATTGAATCATGTATGATGGGACCATTACAATGTACTGCATAGTAAAAATTACCCATTGTATATTGATTTGCATGTATTGTGGCTTAATGTGTGTCCAATCTTGGGCACTGAAATGTGATGCCAATAGAGGATGTCAGTGTGTGACCTGGGAGGTTCTGCCCTCCCCTCTCGTCTCTGTCTTTCATCTGTCACTTCTCTCTTTCAACACTTTGATCTGTTGCTCTCTGTCAAACATCCCTCAGCCTTAAGATCTCATGCCTCTATGGAGAAATACCAAAGCGGCTTCAAAGTCAGACAGAGAGAGAGAGAGAACTATAGTACTCAGGTTCTTTCAACGCCTTCCCCTAGCTGAGTAACTGTAAAATGCACAGCATAATTCAGACAGCACGGATAACTGTGGACGCTGCAGGATTGTGTGATACACCAGAGCTAAAAAAGTACAGCACCAGAAATATAATTTCGAAAATTTCGCTAACTGACCCAGATGACAATGTGCTGCTATTCAACACATTTGCGTTCACACTGCCGCCGACTTGAGCGGCAAAGAAGCTCTGGCCGCCCTGTCAAGGACACTTGTCAAAAAGTACGGGGAAGCTTGTTGACCCTTTGGCCGCTCTGACGTACAGTAGCAGCATTCTATGTTCGAGAGAAGAGAAGTGTCACAACATGAAATGTAAACAAAAAAACAAGCAATACATTGACATTTTATAATGACTTTTATATTGCCTATTCCGCATCTCAACGCACGCAAAAAGCTTGCCACAAAGAACCGGACAAATTAAGGATTATGCATTAAACATTTGAATTGTTTATTAATAAACTAGTGTTTTCTGTCAGTTGTCGGTTCATTTATGAGACGCGCTCCAGTTCACGCGCCGGCGCTTCCGTGTCCTAATTATATTATCTACTATATTTGCTTCTTATTTATTAATCCAGGCAATTTGTTGATGAAACATTGATTAAAATGAAGATACAATTTATACAGAACGGAATTCACTTTAAAGAAAGGCTTTCTACAAAACAAAACTTAATAAGTGGTCAAAATTATGTCAGTCTGACCCATTCCAAATGTTTTCGATAAAGGCTATTGGTCATCTTATGATCCTATCTTACTCATCTCATGCGGTTCCCTTTTCATATAATCAACATAGATGAAATTTAAAAAAAGAACACATTATTTAAACAATTATGTAACGTATGTACGTTTTTTACTTATTTTTAAGCGTCACACTGCTATGCTTTACTCACATGCTCTGGTGTGTGGCCTATACATGCATGCAAAAATAATATGAAACACACAACCATGAAAGTTGAAAATATGTCATGTCATAAATGATAGGAAAAGCCAGCAACAGTGATGATGAGCTTCTACTCCATTTCCTCAGAAACTAATGTTTTGGTAGGAACAAACGTTTAAATTGTATGTTTCTCCGGAATCAGCCAGCGCGAAGGATGTCCTATATTCTGATTGGATGCTGCGGTTTTGCCGCTGCTTGCCGCTGAACCGCGTCATAGCTCATTACCATAAAGTTAAGCTACTTTCAACTTTCTGATTGACTCTCAAAACGCTCAAGATGACCAAAACGCGACGCCGATGGATTTGATGCTCCTTGCAGCTGAGAGAAGCCAGCTTCCATTGAAAATGAATGACTTCCGGTAGCTTTGGAAGCTTAAGTCGGCGGTGGTGTGTACAGTGAGACAAGAAACATAAAAGCTTCATATGTTTTACATATTAACACAAAAATTTGACTCATAACAGTTTCACTAAATCAAATACGGATGGGATGTAAAGTCATTTGCAGTCTTTTATTATAATTAATTATTATATAAAACTATATATAGTAAATATTTGATATCATTTATTGTAATATATAATTATAAATAAAATATTATATAATTATAAAAGTGTAAAAGATTAAATATATTTTACTGTTTTCCTTCCCCTTAAAAATACTACCCTAAAAAGGATTATTCACAAATGACTGACTTTGAGTGATTAAATCTGTTGATAGCTGGCTGCATCTCTGTGTAACTCTCCAAAACAGCTACAGCGAACGACTTCCAAAACCTCAAAGACGTCAGGGGGAAACCAGAGGAAGCCCCTCAAAGGGTAAATGACAGGCCGAATCGCCAGACTCATCAATTCAGCAAAAACATGGTAGCCGGAGAGGGAATTTTTCTGGCTGAATAACATGTCTTCAATTGTCTTGTCACAACACACCACATTAAAGAAGAACACTGCTGTCACAAAGAAAAGCTTCTTGTAAAGTTAAGACACTTGCGTCAGTCTGTGTAGAAGTGCGTATTTTTCAAGTTTCATTTATTGCAAATGAGTTTCAGTTACGGCATTTAAACAGAGCTGTCAACGGTAAAGAAAAATGAGAGTGTCACTTCCTGTTCGGGGGGAGGGTTGGGGGGGGCGGCTTTTGTTGTCGTCATTTCAGAAATCTTTCTGAGTCAAGATGGAAAATGATACCAATTTAATTTCCCATTTGTGGTCACAAAAGCATTAGTTTAGACACGTATTGAAAGTAAACTAAATCAAGGGGATTCCAACCAAACTTGAAAAAGCTTTCAAATCTGTGTCAAAGATGACACTTTGATGTACCTGGTTTCAATCGAATATTTCGGTTTCGATCCCCAAGCAAGTTCTTTGGTAGCACTGTGATCAGTGACTTGCTATATAATGTCCAATTTTGGTCATTTAAATTTTCCCATTTTTAAAAAAAATCAATTATAGTTTTATACAAAAATTGTAGTTTTCATTATGGATACTAATACTTTTGAAAATAGTATTTTGGAATAAAAAAATGCATCTTATTCACTCTTTTTCCAGTTTAGCTACGTGCTAAATGTGTCTTCAGTATCTAAATGAAAGAGATAGTTAATATATTCAAAAAAATATATATATATGATCAATAAGTTATGGCAAACAAATGTTTTTCGATTACTTTTAAAAGATTTTAAACTGAAGTAAATGAAAACTTTTAACTGTGAAATTCAGTGAGCTCCAGTATTGTTTTGGATCCCATTGACTTTCATTGAGTAGAAAAAACAATTGAAACATTCTTTAAAATATCTTCTTTTGGGTTCCACAGAAGAAATAAAGTAATACAGTTTTGAAATGACATATGTGTGAGTGATAATGACAGAATTTTCACTTTCGAATGAACTATCACTTTAATATTCACATTTAGCGCATTGCCACACTGGAATAAGAGTGAACGCTTTTACACTGAAATCCCACGTGCAAAAGACTCGCAACTGTTTAGAGAATCCTCCCCTCAGTGCAAGTCCCTAAAGTCCTCATAGTGGTCATTGGCAGCTGTGCTGAGGTTGAGAAATGAAGCTGACACTCTCCTTCACACACAGCCTGGCAGAGCAAGACAGGGTGAGTTAAGTCAATGGAGTTGTCTATCTGCACTGTAACAGCTGGGGCATAGGCATTTCAGAGGAAACATTTTTATAGGGCTCGAGGACACCGTCGGTCTGTCCCACACAAATGTACTCACTTTCAATCTCCCGAAAGCTTCAAACAGATTCCCTGCACTTCTTCATTCATTCCCTCCATCTATTATCTGATAGAAAGAATCTGCAATCCAGGACTCCTGCCGAAGTTGATCCCGCTAGAACCATTGGCGGATCTAGAGATTTTTTCCTGAGGTGGCAAGGGGGTGGCATGAGTTTTCGGAGGGGGGCCATAAGTGCGAATCACCTCACCATAAATGGGGGGGGGGGGGGGCTGCTCCTTCACTTTTTCTAGCAGTGTTTCTCACAAGAATTTTGGTCAATTTGTGTTGAGTGTACCTTTGTCCCTCTAGGGGGGTTCGGGGGCATGGTCCCCCGTAAGAATTTTTTTCTGCTTTTTAATGTTAAATTCATCAATCTGGTGCAGTTTGAGAGTTCAAAATTAAGAGCTCCAACCCATACTCAGTGTGCAAATTGAACAAAGAAAAACTCAAAACTCTTTTAGTTGTGTGATATAGTGTCTGTCTACATCACACTACTACATAATTAATCATAGTTATAATATTAATCACATGACTAATAATACTTTTTAATAACAGCCATTATATTGTAAAACACATGCACTGAAAAATAAAAGAAACTTTCATAATTAGGTTAGAAGTTAGAACTAATTTCTATATTTGAAAGAGATAAACACATTATCTTTTATTTTGATGGAAACTGCATTGAGCGTTTATTTAGTCTCATAGGCTACTCTACAATTCTAGTAAAATGCATAATCGTCCAATATGCAGATGTGGAAATAATGCGTAACTGGGTAATGGGTTACTTATAGCCTGTGTTCTGAAAGTAGCCTAGTTCTGCTATGGGCCGTTCAAAAAATAAAAAGTTTAAAGGTATGAGATGTATTGGCCCAAAAAGCACGTCGGCCCACCGGGAAAATGCCGGTATGCCCGATGGTCAGTCCAGCACTGCTCATTGTTATTATATATCCAAAGTTAATCATAGTTATGCATAGTAAACGCTCAATGAGACAAAGTATTGCGGATGTAAATAACGTAACTTAACACTGTGGTTGTTGCAAGGTTAACTGTCTGCTATTCGACTTGGTGTCAAACAAACTTGCATCTAAAAAACTTACTGATAACTCAGTCACAGCCTCTCTTCTCCGACTCCGAGAAACTGCGTACTGAAGACAGATGCACTGCCTGACTGGTGAAATTTCGCGGGGGTCGCGTCGCGTGCTGGTGATGGGTGAAACCATGGGTGAAACCATTGTGAGGGGGAGGGGATTCTAAATCGGCGATTTCTGTTTGAGAGGAGTTTGGTGCGGGTCTCCTTGGCCTTAACGTGTAGGCTATGAACATAAAATATACTTAAAAAATATTATCTGATTCATAAATGGGGTGGCAACAGGGGTGGCAAGACTGTATCCCAGGGGTGGCAGCTGCCACCCTTTGCCACCCCGTAGATCCGCCCCTGGCTAGAACCTCAAACACTTTCTCTCTTTCACTCACACACACATTCTCCAATTAGTAGTGGTTTAGTAGAGTCTGACCGGCAGACAGGGAGTCGCAAACAGTGGTATCATGTAAACGGCTTCCTTTCATCATAAAGCAGACAAAAATGTGTGTGTCTGCCTGACAAGTCAAGGACAAGACTCTTCAAAATCAAACAAAAGCAGAGTTTCACACTCAGAGTTGTGTGAAAACATACGTCTGGTAAATTGGGCCTCCATGGCTCAGATAGTTCAGGTGGCCTCTATTAAATTTCCACTAAGCAGAAATGCGAAGAGTTCCAGATGGCTTGAATGATGGGGACCTGTAACAGGGTTTGAGATACAGTAATGCATGAGGGGTTTATCAGGGAGTCACTGTTTAATCAGCGAGGAGCCATGTCTGGTTATCACCCGCACTCTTCAGGAGGCTATGTAAGGTCAAGAGGAGTACATGTCATACACACTTCTGATGGAGCTGATGTTAACCATCAGGTGTAGTTTATTATGGATGCATTGCACAGCTTTGCGTGTTGATCACCTGATAATAATATTTATTAGCTAGAACATGAAGCTGAAATATTTTATTAGACCATTCTCTCAGGATAGATTCATATAAGTCCCAATTAAGCAACAGATTTATTAAGGGGTAAAAAAAAAAAATCCAAAAATATTATGTAATTCTGCTTGGATTCTCCAATCAAATTACTGTAGATGACTTATTTGGTTCTTACACTGTGATTGCTAAGTATTAATTTTGGGCTCACTGAGCACTCTTCTGGATGCCCAGTCCCACTGACTGCGGTCAGCGTATCTCACGTGGAGTGGAGCAGTAAGCGTGTTGTGAACAGTCAGCACTATGAGCTGTGCTCTGTCCGGCTGCCCCACACATTGATCTGACAGATTGATTTCCATAGAGCTGCAATGCTTCTGACTTTCATCTGTGACCTCCCTCCGTCTGCATGTCTCTCTCTCTCTCTCTCTCTCTCTCTCTCTCTCTCTCTCTCTCTCTCTCTCTCTCTCTCTCTCTCTCTCTCTCTCTCTCTCTCTCTCTCTCTCTCTCTCTCTCTCTCTCTCTCCATATATTTGACATTTATCTATCCATCTTATATGGATGTACACATTATTTGATTTTTTTTCATGCTGTTTTATTTTTTCTGTGTGTCTTTTGCTCAGTCACTTTATATTCTGTTTCCCCTTTCTCAACTCTTTTAGTTGTTTCATTTCTTTCTTGGTTTTCACTAATTTCATCTCTAGTTAATTTAGAATTATGAAAAAAATATAGATAATGGTACATGGTGATGAATAATTGCCACATTCATGTTCTGGTCAGAAGTTAAAACCCCCTGGCACAATCTGTGGCACAGAAAGCCATTTCAGACAGAGTTTGCACACATTAAAGTAACACCGAGTAACTTTTCCTTTTCGGTCGCCCTACTGGTTGGAAACGAAATTGTCCATTGCTGCTGTCGTAAATAGTTTAGCCTACCGTCACATGCACGCTCGCAGTTTATCCAGCACCGGCTTTAGAATGAACAATGTCCACAGACAAGGTAGAGTATGTTACATGATTTCATGAAAGGATGATGTATTGCGACATCAGAAACGAAGAAAAACGAAATAATGACTATTGTAGCGCTTGATGTAAAGCAGTCGAATTTTGTAGTTCTTTTTGTGGTCGGGTTCCTACCCGAAACCTGAAGTTACATAGTGCCAGTAAAAGCGATACAGACCACGTCAGGCTATGGCAGACGTGTCATTTAACTTATTTTAAGTCGATGTACCATCACAAGGGTCTTGGAAATATATTATGAAGGTTGAAAAACTACATAGTGTTACTTTAAAACATGCAAAATTATGCCAAAATGCCCATTTGTTGAGTATCCTCGTAAGCACAGTCTTAAATGAGTTAGATTAAGTCTGAGTTAGATTAAGTCTTAACGTAAAGAGATTTGTGAAAATGGGATACGTGTCAGATCCGTATCATGTGCGGCAGGTATTAAAGTGACAGCACCCTAATAAACCCGCTGCTATCTGTCATTAAGGATAATCATAGAACAAAAGAAAGAGAAAATCACTCACTCTTTACTGAAGTTTGTAGCTTCAATAAGGATTCATCTATATTTAATTTATAATTTAAGCAGTGAAGAGTGTGAAGTGTTTGATAACTTTATACATTTTCTAACTTGTTCGACCTACCAGAAAATCTTAAAGCACTGTTTACAAGGTTACATGGGTCAAAAACAACAAACAATACGTTTTTGTGCATACTGGCAGGGCAAGTAAAAATCTGTCGGACTGGGCCCAAACATTTTTTTTGAAGTTGACTTAAATTAGAAGTAGTTATATTTAAAGTCTAATAAATGTGGCTGTACTGGGTACCCCTCCCAAGCAGCGCTCACAGCTGAGAGGCGGTACTGAAAAGCCTACTGTAATACTGAATGGATAGAATTAATGGCTAAAACAAAAAAATCTATTTAATAGAGACATCAGTGATACTGCATCTTTCATAAAAAAGATGCCGTTAAACAACTATTTAAAACCTAGCTGTCTTTATGTTGTTTCCACATTAACTTGGAGATTCAATGTGAAATTTTTAAAATATAAAAACAAATTAAAAACTTTATTTTGTTAGGTGTGATTAATTGCAATTATAGAAAAATTTGTGATTTAGTTATTTTTGAATCTATTAACAGCACTCATTTATTATATATATATTATATATATATATATATATATATATATATATATATATATATTTATATATATATATATATATATATATATTATTATATATAAGCCTATTTACAAAATCAATTATTATTTAAATAAACCTTTTTCATTGTCTTTATCTCTCTCTTTTTAAAAAAAAAAAGCTAGACATCTTACAGATAGGACCCTCATTCAACAGTGCAAGTTTTTAGTGGTGTAAAGATAAACCGTGTCAAATGTTGACATGATATAATGGAGCTTTGATTCCTCTATGAGTTGTTGCTGAACTGAATATTGACATATTCCAAGGGTTTCTCCCTTCAGACAGAGAGGCTGCATGTCAGACTCTTTTAACAAGAGTGCTTTCTCTCTCTCAGGTAGCGCCGTTTAGAAAGCAGGCAGGATTAGGTTAACAGTTATTTACTGTAAATAGCAGGTCTTTCACCGAAATATCTAAAGAACCAGTAAAGTGTGAAAGAAAGTTCTGTGGGGTTGTAACACTTTGATGTTTCTTCATAAGATCCGCAAGCTTCAGCCACAAGCGAGCAAGTCTTGTTTTGTTTCAGGAAATCGCACCTTTGATTGTCAGTAATGATATCTTTGTACATTGAGATCCAAAAATCGGAGACACCAGTGAAAATATTTCACTATTCTACTGTTTTTTTTTTTTTTTTTGCTTTTTGCATAACAAATATCAGCATAACAACCCGAGAGAAAACTCTTATGACATGGTTCGTATCTCTCATGCTTTATTGACAGTAGCACTCAATCTGCATAAACTCCACAAGTTAAAAATCTGGTGATCATGTTCTCCCGCATGATTTGAGAAGGATCCAAAGAACGTCTTGTGCCATCTGACCATCTAAGAGAGTTCATATGACCAATGTCACAAAATGTCGATTTACTTATTTGATTAGTTACCTAATGCAGAACTTAATCTGAAAAATGTCTTATTCATTTTACATTACATTTCCTAGTTTAAAATGTACCCAATTACTAAAAATTTATGTATTTCCAGGATTAAATTAGATTACATTTTTAATATGGTATCAGAACCCCATTGTATATTTGATGTTACAGCTTATTACAGAATTATTATTATTACGTAACTTACAAAGAGTACAAGAGAGTTAAAAAAAAAATTATTCTAATAAAACATTGACAAAATCTCTTGTTATACAGGCTGCTGGCCCTTTAAAAAGATTAGCACGCTGAATACCTCCCCCTGTTGGAGGCTGACAGCGCTGTGAACTTGACCTGAGCTGACCCTCTTTCTCCCACCCCTCCCAAATTTCCGCTGCCAGAGCACTGGAGCACATTCCAGCTCCTCAGTGTTTACTGAACATGTGTATTGTGTGTGTGTGTGTGTGTGTGTGTGTGTGCGTGCGTGCACGTGTGTGTTTGCTACATCTTCCTGCTTGGCTGACTAACAGCGCATTCTCATATGTAAAACAAATGGAAAGAGAGTCTATAGGTTTTAGTGCCTCTTTGTTCACCGAACACGAAGGGCAGGATACCGGGGCCTGGAGACTGAGCCTCGGCTTGATATCTGGCACAGATGGCTCCAGTGCCACCAAACCAATCGTGTCTTCTGGTTCGCTCAAAACCACCATCCTGTTTGTTTTGACAAGTGAAATATTTATTGTCCCAGCAAAACCTTCAGAGCTTGAGAGTTATAAAAAAAGATCAGAGGACTGGGGCACAAGCCAGGTCATGTGACCCTGCTGGAAACCGATACGGCTAAAACTGAGAGCTAGATAAATCGTATATCTCTAATGAGGCTGGTAGCCTAATCTTTTAAAAAAATGTAATTAATTTGATCATCTTTCGAGGGAGCCGTTTCACCCCGAGAGACTTGCGGTTAAATCGTTTTGCGAAGCAAATAGTCTGTTGAATGAGAGAAGGAGGGCAGTAAGAGTAAGAGTAATGGCCACTGTTTCTCGATCTGGCCGCCATGCGGGACCCCCGCCCCACCCTGCTCTTCACTCCATTAGCAAAGATACCGAAACAGAGCTGAAAGTTTCAGCGCACACACACACAAATACACACAGCTGCTGCTGCAGAAACACTGCCGGCCCTGTTCAACTTCACCAAGATGAATGGAATTTGAGCATGCCTTGCAAGTGAAAGATGGCCCTGTGCCTTTAAGCCCAAATGCTGACTGTATGCCTCTTTCACTCTCGCCTTTCTTTTTAGCCACTCCCCCTTTCTCTTTTCCTTGCGCTCCCTCTTCTTCTCTCTCTATGGTGCTGCCGTTAGTAGAAGTGAGGGCGAACGGACACAGTTCCTTATCGGACTGTTTACAACAAGGAGTTTGTAGGCTATTAGGCAGGTCAGGTGACATGCAGGCTGCCTGTCTGACCCAGACAACTGAGGGTGAAGGTCGCCTGAGGGGGCGGAGAGAAAAAAGGGGCGGAAAAGAGAAAGAACGAGAGAGAAAGGGAGTGAAAGACAGAGAAAAAAGGCAGGCTGCAACCGTAGATTTTCAAATGCTTGGCAAGCATTTCTATCCCTCTACAGCACTCATGCTGATGTGATATTTTTTTATACAACAGATGACTAATAAAAGGTTCGAGCTAAAGAATCAAATTTTATGTGTCGTCAAACAACAGACTGGAACAGAATATGTGAGTGGAATAGTGTGACATAAATTTTATAAATACACTACCGTTTTAAAGATTTAGATTTATTTTAAAAAGAAATTAAGACTTTTATTCAGCAACAAAAGATTTTATTTCAAGTAAATGCTGTTATTTTGAACTCTCTATTCATCAAAGAATACTGAAAGAAATACTGAAATAAATGTAATACAGTTTCCAGAAAAATATTAAGCAGAACAACTGATTTCCACATTAATAAAAGTTACTTGAGCACCAAATCAGATTATTACAATGATTCCTGAAGGATCATGTGACACTGTCTGGAGTAACGGCTGCAGAAAATTCAGCTTTGCCATGACTGGAATAAATTACATTTTGAAATATATTAGAATTTTGATCTAATAAAGGATGCCTTGATGAGACTTCTTTGTAAAAAACTTTTGAGCAATTCTGTACTTTAGTGTGCATTACTGCAAACACAAGTGAAGTGATATAACTGATAAAAAGTTGCTGGACAGTTTTTCAGTATCATATTTGAGGACCGGAACTGCTGTATAAAGAGTTTTGACTCAATCAATTCCATTTAAATGTCTGATTGGTATGCATATATTATTTTAAGTTGCACAAACACAAGACTCTTCTGATTTAGAATACCGTGAAAAAGAGAATACACATTTCCAACATCATTGAGATCTGGTAATTTAATAAAAGGTTTGGAACACAGTCTAGCACAGAGGGAATTTGAGAGAGATGCTATCGCAACATTCACACATAGGCCTACTTAGAACGTTGAGTCACTCTGCTGCTGCACTACCACACACACACACACACAACACACACACACACACACACACCATCCTGTCACATTGACCACTCAACTGAACTTATATGCATTGCACAATCTCAACATACACACCATGCTGTCACAGAGACTGAGCATCTTCTACTCTACAGAATTATTTCTGAATTACCGTGAACGGTTTTACTTTAAAGTTATATTTATAACTTCTATGTAATTTCTATAGACATCATCTGTGGCATGCTGTTAATTACCACAGAAAATAATGTTGACTCATGCTTTCCTCATACTGGTTTTCAAAAACAAACGGAAAATGCATTTACAGTCATACATAACGGAAGCTCAGGGAGAGCATAAATATGAAGTTTGTCCTTGAGTTCAAGAAATTTGCAAAAAAAGGTTGTTGATTAAGCCGTTAAATTGCCTGAATCATCTTTCTGAGGTCTGACTACTTTTCTAGGTGGATGAACTTCTGGTTACGGCTTATCAGTTTGAGTCCAGTGGCTGGAGTTTGCTTTATGGATAAATACAGCATATTCTTTCCATTTTGCTTACTGGTATCCTCGTGCAAATACTCAGTTTCACTCAGTTTACATTCAGTTTATTAAAGTTATTACTGAATGTTTTTATTAAATTCATATATTTTAAACAATGTGCAAGGTTGCTTGTTAGGCTTTAACTGTAAGCATATTAATTTTTACAAACTACTTTCTTAAAAACATTATTAAATTGGTATTATTTTTTTTAAAGTGGTCTCTTATGCAAACCAATGCTGCATTTATTTCATAAATACAGTAAAAACAGTAATATTTAAAATATTATTTCAAATTTAAAAGCTAAAACTTTCAGCAGCCATTACTTCTTCATTGTCACTTCAATGTATTTATTACTTTAATAAAAAGTATTAATTTCTTTCAAAAGAAAAATCGTTGACTGCAATGTTTTGAATGAAGTGTATATAAAAATATAGAAATTCTGTGTTTATTTGAAATTCATCTCTGCATATGTATCCTTTGAATACTTGCAAAATTATGTTTCATACTTCAGCAGAGCCAAACTTTTTAGGTCATAGGTTAAAATTCACAGATGATGAACAGGGTTAAATGGTACATCAGCTCATGTATCCCAACAGCTTTTATAAAAGTTCTTTTTCAACAAAAAAATTTAGTAACTTAAAACACATCTACCTGCCTGTCAGAGCTGACCCACTTATTTTAAATGATTTACAGTGTTTGGCTCTGCTTATGTTTTAAACTCCCTTTCTGTCTCTCCGATTAAAACCAACTTCCCTTCTGTGATTCTGACAGCACAGCTCGGGTTTGAAAAAGTCGACTAGTGCGGTGCCTCACGGTGTATTCTGTGGCCTGCAAGCCAAAGCTGCACT
Source organism: Chrosomus eos (assembly GCA_036326025.1). NCBI lineage: Eukaryota > Metazoa > Chordata > Actinopteri > Cypriniformes > Leuciscidae > Chrosomus > Chrosomus eos. The sequence goes on from CM070836.1 coordinate 27,130,739, forward strand.
CAAATTTTGGCGCTCCTGGTACCAAGCAGCACAGGATGATGAGTCAACAGCTTTCTCAGAAAAGCAAGCCAGAGCATCTTTCTGTGATTTACGCCACATACCAAACTGCCACTCCACAAACTTAAGTTTTCTCTGTACCTTTGCACAACAGGACTTCCTAGTACTGTCATCACGGTTCAGCGGAAGCGTAATTCTGAGAACCATCGTCTCCCCCAGGTACTGAATGGGTGAGGATTAGTTCACATGCGCGAAACCATGTTAGTGTAGCAGGTGTGCAAACTCACCTCTCTCCTGCACAAAGTAGGCGAGGTAGAGGTCCAGCTCTTTGACGGACACGCTGATGTGATGGGGCTGGACGCAGAGAATGGGATTGGAGCACTGGCCACCTTTGACCAGCCGTTCCCCGTCCGTGCTCTCCAGCGGGATGCCCTTGAACAGAATCACCATCACCAGGTCCAGACGCCAGACCTTATCCGCCTGACGCAGGCAATCTATGCGCCTCATCTTCCCCTTCTGGTCTGGGTTCGAGAGGACGCAACACGGAGGCTTCTTCCCTGTGATGGACAGCACAAAGTCCTCCCGACACTCCGGCCGGATGTCCTTGCGGAGCTTTGCGAGGAGGCGTGACGCCCACTTCTGTTTGACCTCGGGCTTCTCACCCAAGAGCTCGTCCTTGACGGCGCGCTCTTCATCCTTGGTCATCCGCTTCTCGTGCTTTTTGAAATATTTGCGCTTGCGGGCCTGCAGGTTGAACCAGGTGTAGGCGAAGGCACGCACGTGCGGCAGCAGCGCCTCGATGAACGGATGGAATTCATCCTGGAAAAGAACAGCAAAAGACAAGTTATTCATTGTGTTGTTTACTCATTGTGTTTTCTGACAAGCAAAAGCCACATCTTTAGTTCAATTCGAGAAACAAAGAGGACATGAATCATCTTGGCTCTTTTCTGTATTGAACGCATTTATTGAAATGCGTTGTTTCCCATTCGCTGTTGTTTACCAAAACAGAAAACGTAAATTCCAGATACATTTTTTTCTTTTAAAAAAGTCTCAATGATATTCAACAGATTTCACAATTAATTGTGTTGAGTTTTCTATCGCACCCACAGTCCTCCATTGTTTCCATCTTTTGCCGAAGCCCCATGTGCAGTCATCATTTATCCAATTATGTTTTGTTGACTATTTTCACTTTCAGTGGTAAGTTTTCAACAACAACAACACACACAGATGTACCTCCCAGGCACGTCGCAGACCGCAGTCTCTTAACCGTTTAGTGCGGCATTCATTTGGTCTGACTAATTACTTCCATATTTGACCATTTCTAAAACCCTAAACTAGCACCAGACCGTGCTATAAATGTTACTAAAACCCCAACCGAACATTAAACATGCGCATCTATCAATTATCATTAACAAGACTCGAAGCTCTGTGCGCACTGCCGTGGCCATTTGTGCATGTGTGTGCATAAAACAGTCATAATGAGAGCGCTGCTTTACAGTTCTGTGATAATCATCAGCCAGAAAAATCCCCACATGCGAATGAAGCTGTTCAATAGGAGCCTTTTCCACTTATGGCAAAGTAATGAAGCTCAGAATCAAGCTGAATGATGTCAGCTGTTGCATCAATATAGCATGACATAGTTACCAGCGTGTCACTTCTGCTTAGGCACAATGCAACCAAGAGAGAGAGAGAGAGAGAGAGAGAGAATGGAACAAGGGCTGCTTGGCCGCAGTAATTCAAACAGAGAGAAATAAAGAAAAAAAAGAAAGAGAAATCACAGTGCTCCCCGGTCTGGTTTTGCTGCGAGCACCGAGTAGGTTTTAAAGGAACATAATGAGACGTGACTTCGGCACGCTGTGGATCTCATGCGATAAGCCAGTTCTACAGCTCACGGCAGCGAAAGGCTCTTACACTACAACAGCTGCTTCACAGAAACCATCTCCTGAAATACCATTACATTTACTGTCTTCTTAACTGAAACATCCCTTTCCTTAAACACCTTCCTCAAAACACAACCCGAGACCAACTTAAGCCGAAAAAAAAAAAACCCTAGACATGTTCAGATAGGCCGTGGACAGCCGCTAGGGTCTTTATTTGCATAAGGCACAATGCTTTATGCAAATAATAAATGCAACTAGTCAAAATCATGCATTTAGGATAGCATTTCATTTTTGGACACAAATCATGACAACCATGAACAATTCAACTTAAAGGATTAGTTCACTTTTAAAAAAACTTTTGCTGATAATTTACTCACCCCCATGTCATCCAAGATGTCCACGTCTTTCTTTCTTCAGTCGAAAAGAAATTAAGGCTTTTGATGAAAACATTCCAGGATTTTCTCCATATAATGGACTTCATTGGGAGCCAAACGGTTCAAGGTCCAAAAGACAGTTTCAGTGCAGCTTCAAATGGCTTTAAACGACTCCAGACGATGAATAAGGGTCTTATCTAGGACCCTTCGAGTCATAACTCGAAAAAAAGAAAAAAGTTCGAACAGGAGAGTCACGAACGCTCATCACAGAACAGAGCAAGGCGAGCATTTGTGCTTAAAAAACTTAAACTTTGTTATTTATTTTTTAAATGAGCGATTGTTTCGCTAGATAAGACCCTTATTCATCGTCTGATATCGTTTAAAGCCATTTGAAGCTGCACTGAAACTGTCTTTTGGACCTTGAACCGATTGGCTCCCAATGAAGTCCATTATATGGAGAAAATCCTGGAATGTTTTCATCAAAAACCTCAATTTCTTTTCGACTGAAGAAAGAAAGACGTGGACATCTTGGATGACATGGGGTGAGTAAATTATCAGCAAAAGTTTTTTTAAAAGTGAACTACTCCTTTAAGATAAAAGAACATACAACCCAGACTATGTTGCTTCAGGGAAAAAGGAATTATTATAATTTTTGACATTTCTGTTTATTACAATGCATACTTTACCAATGCATGTTGTGGGAAAAAACAGCCCCAAATATCTTTGAATCTAACCATAAATGATATAGTTTCTTTAGTGCAACGTTTAATTATGAAAGGACCCAATTTGCATATGTAACTTATTCAGACATGGAGAGCACAAAAACTGACTGCCCTGTCCTTATGTTGCTCTACAACTGTTGAAAATATTACAAAACCTCTTTTAAGAGTGTATGGGCTGAAAAAGAAAACCATACTTAACATGTTTTTATTTCCAGCTATTTCAAACAGGGTGCAATAATTGGAAGGTTAAGAGGCCTGTAGACTCACTGTACACACTCACATCTGTAATCAGCCGACTCAGACGGAACTGATACAGTTACTGAGTAAACTTTACAAAGATTTACAAAGAAAGAAAGAATATAGGAAGTTAAGGCTGACAAAAACCAGAGAACCAAGCTGTACAAACAGACACAAGATACGATGTCCAAAAAACTGCTAAACCCTCCTCAGGTTCAACTGCATGTGTTTAGAGAAACGGTAAGGTCGTTTTATTTAGCTGTGTTAATGTCCAAAATAGTTTGACCCAAAATAGTTTTCCAAACTAAATTTGGATCCATTGAACAAATATTCAAACCGACATTCTAGCTTGAGAGCTCAGTGAAGTCTGGACACAATTTGCACCCAGTGACAACGGAAATTTCCAGAAAGGAAACGCCAGGAGGAAATAGTGATTTCAGGAATAGAGGGGGATTAGAGATGGGCCTGTTTCCCTGCAAACGTGTGTGGATGTATTTCTTCTTTTTAGAGCTGCTTTCATTGCTCTAGCTTCAGCACCAACCACTCCAGCAAAAATAAACATTCGTTGGGCATTTTCTCCTTTCCGCAGCCTTGGAAAAAAGGCAGGTCAGATGAGGCCCATACCAGGATAAGGCACACACAGGACTGGGAAACTGTGTAATTTCTGCATCACTAGTGTCGCTAAACAGAATTGCAAACAGGTTTCCTAAACACAACCAAAATTTAATCACCGTTCTATATTAAGCGAACGCAATCATACGTCACTCACACACCGAGAGCAGAGATCGCACTGCGCACACGCAGAAACTTTTATTCAACGCTGCCCTGTCACTTTTATTAATAAAATAGCTTCACTACTGAAATGCTACATTATATTTTCCAGCTACTAGGGGTATCATTCTAATTAAACTCCTAACTTCGTTGTTAATAGAGAGACACTGAACAGACACAGGTAATTCACGCACACACCTCTCATCTCTCTCTCTCTCGATAATTAATTCAAATAAATGCAAAAATGCATTCATTCAAATAAATATAATCTCACGCACATTATCTCTGTGTCTTGATTCAAAGCAGGTAGAATGATAGATCTAACGAGCCGTGACTGACAAAAAAAATACCATAATTTTAACACTTCCGGTTAAATATCGCACTTTAAACATCAATAACAGCTGAAGTCAGCTTCAGGTGGTTCCTTTCTTCCACATCATGCATCGAAACCGTGGATTATTCCTTACATAATATATATATATATATATATATATATATATATATATATATATATTATATATATATATATATATATAATTATTATTAAACATTAAATAAAGTTGGTAAATTAATAGTTTTGGATAATAAGGGTGAGTTAAATTACGGAAAAGAAAAGTTATGGATAATCATAAATGATTAAAAGATCTGGCATCAGTGCAAACACAGCATCACATTATGTAACACGTTAAAAAACAAAACAACATAACTAGCCACAATGCAAAGAAACCTCTTAATTAAAAGTTGTTCCTCTTCTTGATTATTTTGGTAGTAATTTTGTATTACTTTCTATGTCGCTTAAGTGTACATACATTAAAACATCTGCAATTTATAGCATAATTTCTACCAGCGGACACACATCACACATTATATACCATCATATAGCCAAGCTCTAAATAAGATTGTAAATGATGAGGAGAAACAACATCAGCTGAAATTGAACCTGTGTCACCCACATAAGCACCACAGCTCAATGTGTCAGAGCACGCAAGGCCACATCTCCGGCCTGGAAATATATATTTTAAAACTCTCCGCTTTACTGCTACATTATTTACAACACAAACATGAAGACTTTTACCGGAGAACTGAGAAGCATATTGTATTTCTCTCTTTCCTTCTTCCCTCTCCTGCCTACTCTGTCTTTTTCCATATTAGGCCTGGACGCGCTCCAACGGAATGCTCTGTTTTTACTACAATCAGTCTAAGAAGAGCGATCTGACTGCATTTCGTGTGCAAATTAAGGATGAGAATGTTATTGATAAACACGGCTGATGAATGGCTTCATTATGGCAGATGAAGTGAGCATCTTTGATCTGACGGAGGCTGATGGCAGGGCGGCTGTGATAGCATGAGGGAAACGGTGACCACTGGAGTGTCCTAAAAAAGCCAGGCCTACCAACTCAGCCGCTCTCTCTCTCTCTGTCAGCCACACACACACACACACACACAGCTGTATTTATGCAGTAATTGAATCATTTTGTTATTGCGGAGCACAGGGAAATGTGTTTTTATTCCTGTCCGTTGCTCGGATACCATCTTTATTATGTCTTAAACAGAGAATGTGATTTTTTTTCTTTTGCGCAAATCTTTTTCCAAGTACAGACAAAAAGAGAGAGAACGGGAATGAGAGAGGGAGTGAAGAAGTCCAAATGATGACAAAATTGGGGTGTTGCGGTCACACACACCCACACAAAGTGTTGCTATGGTCACTCCGCGTGTCACAAGCATGTGTCCCGGGCTGAGCTTTTCCCAGACCGTTTTCCTCAAATTACGTGGTTGGGGGAATTGAAGATTGACTATGATCCTGAAAAATTAGAAGATTTTCCAAGACACATCATTAGCAATAAAAATAACTGCTACTTTTAAAACTACTATTTTAGTAAAACCATATGTAGCGATCAATTAAATAACGCTGTTTTCATCCTTTGCTATGATTCACCTTTCACCTCGTGAAGAGAGCAGTGTGCCAAGGGAAAGAAAATGCCAGTAAGCCTTGAATTTTTGAAACACTGCAATTTACCCAGAATGCCCTCTGAGCATTAACAGCAGACATTCACCCCCCCCACCCTTCCTGCACTGTTGCACTGCTGTTGCCAAAAGCACTTTCTTTCTTTTTCTACTGACTGGCTGAGAAGCGGATCGTCTAGGATCTGGGTAATGGATTCAACTTCAACATTCTTTCAGAGACACAACAAAACAGGGAAGAGTAGGCATGCTTCTGTTTGGGACACATTTAGAATGAGGTATTCTGGGTATTTCAGTGTCCTGCATCCTTTCTATACAACTTTTACAGCAATAAAATATGCACTAAAATATCACTATTGAGCCAAATAGTAAATTTACACTTTTTTTTTTTATTAAAATGTACACAAACGTATAAGAGAAAGTGTAATAGGTGCTCGCTATTTATTTTAAAGAAACAGTTCACTACAAAATGCTAATTTTGTCATCATTTACTCACCCTCATATCTTGCGAAACAAGTATTACTTTCTTCTGAGTAACACAAAAGGAGATATTTAGCAGAATGTCCAAGCTGCTCTTTTGATGAAAGCGTTAAAAATGAACGTCAAGCAATATTTCCATAAAACATGGAATATAATCCATTGAATATTAATGCTCCTTGTGCTGAAAAAAAAACATAGGTTAAAATATTTAATAAAAATTCAGATAGTTTCTGCTATCACTGCTTGATAGGTCTACTACCAACATAAACTGTCTCTCTAAATCTGAAAGAAAAAAACACTTGCACAAAGCACTATGTACTATAACGATTTAGCAATTTAACCATGACAACAAGTTATATCTCTATAGTCCTTTGTGTGTCTTCCTTTCTAAACACTGTTGGATACATCTGAGAGCTTATCAAAGACACAGAGCACTGCAGGTTATTCCTCTGTGCCCAGTGGGCTGATGGGAGATGAGGTTCTGAATGCTGAGTGGATCAAAGTGGATGTTCTGTGACTGTGACTCACACTGCCTCTTTCTTTTCCTCCCTCTCTTTCTCTCTTCTGCACAATCGCTGAGTCAGCCCTCAGCCACGCAGCATCATAATATAGGGAGGGGGATGCTGGGTAACCAACCTCTCTCAGGAAGAAAGGCAGTGTGTGGACGATGTGCTGCAGTGGTATTTGGGTTACACTGTTTGCTCTTTCGATTTAATGTGAGATTTTTATTTCTAGTAGGAAACTAGTAGAAATCTAGTAGGACTGTTAATTTAAAAGAATAATATAAAAATGTGACGTAGCAAAATGCTAAAAACAGCAACATACGGTGCAGAGGCCAAAGATGCCAGCAAAAAAAAAAAACGAGTGCAAATGAGGTGCAAGAGCACGTCTTGTATGAACGACCATTGAGTCTTAGACATACAGTTTAAACAAACTCAATTCATCTTAAGTCTGTCATACGGTATACAGTCCACTCCAAAGCAATCCAGTCAATTATATGGAAATAAATTGGACTCTAAAGCCCCAATTTCAAGTTGTTTTTAATAATACTGCCTTATTTTTAGAAGGTTTTTAATTATGTATATACACTACCGTTCAAAAGTTTGGGGTCGGTAAGATTTTTAATGTTTGTAAAAGAAGTCTCTTCTGCTCACCAAAGATGCATTTATTTGATTAAAAGTACAAAACAAACCCAGTAATATTGTGAAATATTATTACAATGTAAAATAGCTGTTTTTATGTGAATATATTGTAAAGTGTAATTTATTCATGTGATCAAAGCTGAATTTTTGGCATTATTACTCCAGTCTTCAGTGTCACATGATCCTTCAGAAATCAGTATAATATGATTATTTGATGCTCAAGAAACATTTATGATTATTATCACAGTTGAAAAAAATTGTGCTGCTTCATATTTTTGTGCAAACCGTGATTCATTATTTTTCAGGATTCTTTGAAAGTTCAAGAGAAAAGCATTTAATTAAAAAGGTAATATTTTGCATTATTATAAATGTCTTTACCGTCACTTTTGATCAATTTAATGCGTCCTTTCTAAAGAAAAGTATTAATTTCTTTAAAAAATAAAATAATCGTATTGACCCCAAACTTTTGAACGGTAGTGTACATTTAGAATTATAATTTCTCACACTCGAGGACTTAAGTGAACTTATTTCAGCACAAGTTAACAGCACAAAATGTGTTAAATATGGTAACCAGACCTAGAAATAAACACTTTCCTTACACGTTGAGATAAAATTGAATCTAAAATCTTGTTGCCAACATTTTTTAATTCAAATTACAAGAAATAAATACTTCCCCTTTAATCAGGCTAATTGAATTTATGAGGAGAAAAGAACTACTGAAAACAAAGATTGTATGATAATATGGGGCAAAAAGATGGTGCATGGGAAATTTCATTTCATAAGCAGTCACAAAGGACAACGGGGAAAACAAAAATATATCTCTTCTAAAGCAAACACCAAAAGACGCATGTGACTTTCTATCATAGGATGAAGTCACAGGGTTCATGTTCCCATGACAGCTAAAAGCACCTGTTTCATTAGCATCTGAAATGCCATGAACCTCCCATTGATGGAACAAGGAGAAGGTTTGTTTACTTAAGATTTTAAACAAAGATGGACCAGCATAATTATATGCATAATTTAATCTTTGCAACAATTAGTGTCTAGATCTTCAAGTCTTTGTTCCTCATGTGTCTGATAGAATGAGGGGAGTGGGGGAAGGAACAATTGCAAGCCTCCAATTAAAAACATAATTTGAAGGGATGGTTCACCAAAATGTATTACTTACTCACCCTCAAGTTGTTCCAAACCTGTATGAATTTCTTTCTTCTGTTGAACTCAAAAAAATGTATTTTGAAGAATGTTGGAAACCAAACCAATCAACTGTTTGGTTACCTATATTCTTCAAAATATCTTCTTTTGTCTTTAACCGAAGAAAGAAACGCGCACAGGATTGGAGCAACATCAGGTGGGTGAGTAAATGATGACAAAAATGGTATTTTTGGGTGAACAGTCCCTTTAAAACATACAAAATGTTTGTCTCTTTTTATAAAAGTCCCAAAGAGTTTATCGCTAGGCCTTTCCAATTCAGAAAGCAACCTGACTAACTTCAAACATCTTCCAGTGCCCTGATTTTGGCAGAGATTGGGGCTCACGAAACACGAAAGTATAATTGTGCGTGCGAAGAATTTAGTCGTATGGTATTTTCCACTCAGCAGTTGTTTAGTTCATTTGCAGAAGGGGTTGCCAGTGGTTAAAATGTCCCCAAGTTTCCTGGTTTCTATATGACTGAGGACAAGATCACTGTGAACAAAGAAATGAAGCTCTGAAAGGTGTCAGACACCTTACACCTTACCCACGCACACACAAAGTACAACCTTTCTGTGATGCTGCACAAAAGGTCAACTATTTTCCCTGAAATTTTCATTTCAGAAAGAAATTTCTCTCTATTTTTACTTTTTTTGGCCTTATTCATTACACATGAGCAGAATTAATTTCTATGTGGCTAAATCAATCGTAATACCATTCTCACGTAAATTGCAGCATTTAATTTATTTACTCTAAGAATGATTAAACAAATTATTTACACTGTTCTGCTTGTGTTTCATGCATGAGGCCCAATGCCGTTTCCACTCTTCTTCTCTGATCAAAGTCAACATAAAATCAAAAGTGACGCTGTGTCAATGCACGTTTCTGATCGTTTTGTGAACGATTCATCGGTGCATGTTATAGAAAAGGGTCAATTTCTTTTGCAATGAATTAATCTTTAGAACTTTAGAGACAGTTCAATTCTGGTACATAACATCCAATCAATTCCCATTGAATAAAATCAAGCCCTGCTCTACATTTCTTCTCACTGAATATCCTCTTTAACTTGGAAATACATGTCACATTATGGAAGTAAAATGGGTTGAGAATGACAGTTGACATTGACTACAGAAATTTAGCTTGTTGAACCTCTACTTGTACAGTTTATTTTCTCATCTCATCTCTTTACTAGGGGATAAATACCCTCCAATTTTCAATTGCTTAGCAGAGAAGCACATGGGTATAGTATTTCCTACTTTAAAATATGACAAGAAACGTCATTTGCAATGCTTTTAACTTCTATAATAACTTCTATAATAGAAAATAAACTAAAATGTTATCCATAGGAATTGACTAAATCATGAAAAGGAGCCTATGATATCAGCATTTTCAGCATTCACGCAGCCTTGATAATGCCATCAGTAAAAGTCATTTCAGAGGCAGAGAAAAATTATCCTGACGATTAAAAAACAAACAATTTTTCTTCAGAATAACATGAAGTGATGCATTATGCACAATAAGACACAGTAGTGACATGTTCATCAATCACTATTGTTGAAACGTTGCTGTTAAATACCCTCTTCAAACAAATATGCCAGCAGTTATTAATAATACTTTGTCTTCCTGTCCACTGTATAGTCTGGTGAATACAGCTCATTCCCTCGCTCCACCCATTCACACTTTTAGAGGAAGGGACAGCTGCAGCTTGGTCGTCTTAGCATACATGCTGACCGCAGAACCGCAAATACAAACAGCCCAGTGACTCCAAGCCCAAACACTCCCTAACAAACACACAGGCCACAGTCGGTTCTTATGCTGTTTGATCATTAGGGACTGCAAGAAAAGGCTGGGGCATAACGGTGCTCCTGGGAAACAGCTGTGCCTTCCCAGAATTGATTTGCGCAATGAAGCACAAAGCCACACAAAGCTCTCGTCTGAGTGCCAATCAATGCAACTTGTATTCCGCCATAGGGCTGCACGATATATCATTTTAGCATCGATAATGCCATGTGCGCATCCGCGATGTGCGATATCAAGTAGCCTATATGGGATCGTAGTTGATCCGTACGGACTAGGGATGGGCAACGATTAATCGCGATTAATCGCATTCAAAATAAAAGTTTGTGTTTACATAATATATGTGTGTAGTCTGTATAATTATGTTGTATACATACATGATACACACATATGCATGTATATATTTAAGAAATATTTGCATGTATATACATACAGTATATTTATACATAATTTATATTAAATATAAATATTTTATATATTAATAAAAAAAAATCTAAATATAAACATGCATGTGTGTGTATTTATATATACAAAATAATTATACACACTACAAACATATTATGTAAACACAAACTTTTATTTTGAATGCGATTAATCACGATTAATCGTGATTAATCGTTGCCCATCCCTAGTACGGACCAGACACCATGGTTCAAAACGCATTCGATTTTCTAATTAATTGCAAAGTTTAACCATCATAGAGTGAAAGTTTATCATTTGCATGCGTTTTAGGTCCTGTCAGTTTAAATATTCAAGCGATTTTAAGCCATTTGCGCACAAGATGACACGAAAGAGAACTTAATTCGGAATGCGTGTTGTAACAGTATTTCCGTACCTGAATACTGTTAGACTGAAAAACATAAAGCACTGTTAATTTCATGCATCTTTGTTCTATTGTATTTATATTGTAATTTGTTTATTTTCTATGCAGATTTACTCATATCAGGATCATCTCATTCTATTCCAATGGCTTCAAAACTATGTAATTTTCTATTATTGGTGCAATCATTATTATATTCCATTTACCAATATTATTTTTTTTTAAATGCATTACCCACAACAGTGTAATTAAAACAATGCTCAAACTCTGACAAAAGTAATACTTAAATGGTTTAGATTAGATTTATTATTTATTTGATATATTTAAATATGATTATCTTAGCAAGGTATACATTTAGTTAAATTAATGTCAAATGTAATTGATTTGCCATTTACAAATTAATTATTTTATTTTAAAGTTTTAAATGTTTGTGCTTAGAAATGTTGAACATTTCATATTAAAAAAAATTATACATCCAAATAACTCAATACAATACCATGGAAATTCAGACAAATAAACTGCATTAATTTTAAAACAGACTTGAGTAAACGGTTTGTTTATCAGCGGTCTGCTTGACCTGGATAAAATCAGTTTCATTTATTACATTTTTTTCACGCACGCACAATTCTACTTTCCATTCCTCTCTTATTCCAAAGAGAGATTACCAAAACAAACATATTATTTTTCATAGGAAGCACATGCACTGATTAAGTGTGCACAAATAATAATAAAAACTATTACAAAAAACTAATTTAATCCATTTTAATTTTATGTTGACTTCAAGGTCTGGAGGGTTTATCAAAACCTTTAAACCTGTTTTAGAACACAGCTCTACTGGAGTCCCATTACATTATAGCCAAGTGTCTCAGACAGTTTGAGCAGTGATGTTTGGAAAATGCAATTTTGCATGCCATAACCATAACCTTTGCATGCCATAACCATAGGCATCCATAATAGAGGATTAGAGAGAATAGCTGGGTCACTCAACAACTACATACCCAATCTTTACATGATTCTCAATCTCCATTTGTTCTCAATAGCCAGTTTACAAAGCTCACGATGACCCCAAGATACTCTAGTCAGACATGCATGAAAGCATCAACCTGCATTTGCTTGACAAATCTACTACAACAACCAACATCAAAAATGCATCCGGTGTTTTAGATTAGACTGATTAGATTGCTGCGAAATAGTGCAGACTTTTTTTGGGTTTAGCTTAACTTTGATTACAGGATTAAGCAAGAATGCATTGTGCCAATAGTGCCATTTTTTGCACCGTCTGCAATGATTCACTAGCGGCCAATTCACTAAATGATGTATGCAAATCAGGTTACGGTGCCAAAATCTGTAAAGCATCGCTGCACCACTGTGATTCAGATACCTAAATCAGCTCTTTAAAATGCCGTAAGTGTGCTCGTCTACACCAGCCATCTGGATACATGCCCAGTTATAACGCTCTTCTCCATCAATTGGTCATCATTTGATGAATAACTGCTCCCATGATCAATAGAAAATAGACACAAACAACAGAAAACCCTGTTTTCCACAGGAGGTGGACATTTAAAAAAGTCATTAAATGCAACCTAGTTAAAACAGGGTTGTGGGTGGTTAGTTCATAAGATACAGGTTTTTACACTGAAATGTTGCATATAAAGAGAAAGGAGAAATTAAGTGATGTATAATGAAAGAGAGCATTACCATTGGTGTTTCTAAAAAAACATGGGGCCTGGGACAATTTTTTTTCCAAAGAGGACCTGGACGGCCCTTGTCACAGGTCCCAGGACAATGCCCGCAGTTAAACCATGAAGAAGACAGCTCTGGATCCTACCATGTGACGTCTGCAAACAATGACACAGTTACTTCAGGTAACCTCAGATTATTACCCTTCCTGCCCACACACACACACACACACACACACACACACACACACCACACACACACACACACACACACACACACACACACACACACACACACACACACACTTATCTTTAGGCCTCTATATCTCTATAAACAGCCAACCACTCCTCTCAGTTCAAGTGCATTACTACTGAACTGGATGCACACCTGGTAAACCAACTGTTACCGTTAAGTACAGCCAATCACAGAGCGTCAGTCTAAATGATCGCTTATTCGTTTTCAGTCAGGTTGATAGTGGTGTAAAACCTAGACACAGCGCTCAGTGACGGCCATGCAACCTTAATCCCACAGTTTAAATACACACTGTATTTGGATACTATAATCCAGCTGTTTCGCTCATCACACACTTTCATTTAAAAAACACGGGAAGCTTTCACCAGAGCCGGACAGTAACGGAGTACATTTACTTGAGTACAGTACTTAAGTACAATTTTGAGGGATCTGTACTTTACTCGAGTATCATTTTTGGGGAGTACTCATGACTTTACTCAAGTACATTTGAGAGGCAAATATTGTACTCTTTACTCCAATACATTTGTATCCATAATCGTGAGTACCGTGAGTAAAAAAAAAGGAAAAAAGAAAAATCTCGGACACCCTCAATTTGAAGTTTCCCTCTCAAACGTGATTGGATTGTGCAGGCGCCACTGATCGGGACAGCCTATCAGCAATCACCTTCAGCTTTCCGCCAAAACTCAACTCATGGTCAGATTTAGATAAGAGACGAAACCATGGATGAAACAATGGATGAAGGTCCATCCCGGGAGCGATATTTTTTTTCCCAGGATGTTAGGATGGTTAGGGTAAGACTCATGAATATTCATTAGGGAACTCATCCCTGATTGGTCTGATGACCTACCCCTAACCCCGCCCCTATCTGTACTTTTACTCAAGTAATGAAACTGTGTACTCTGTCCGCCTCTTTCACTGACCTTTCTTCTTTAATGTTGACAATAATGACCAGTAGGTGTGCATTTAAAAAAACTAGAGATGCACAATATAGCAAATTGTGCTAAAACCAATTAAATGGAAAATAACAGTACTATTCCTCCAATAATATCCAACTGACTGAAAAAACTCTGAATTGAAATAATAAGCAATCAGTTGAACAATGAAAAGCATGTCGCAGTGAAGATGATTTGATAATTTCTCATACTAATATTGCTACTCAAGGTGAATTATTCTGAAAAAGATAGACCAGTTCTACAGCATACTACAACCTCAGTCCAAAATCAAATATTCACCTTTCAAATAAAAGCCAGATCTATAGGCAAACGTGCTGAATTTACATTTTCCAATCATAAAACAACAGAACAATAGAAAAACAATAGCTCAGCATTTACAAGCTACTGTATATTAATAATGGATGAGTATAGGACAACCAAGCATGAGCATACAGTATGTAGCTAAGAGAAACTCGAACGCTTCAGAGTGGGGCAATGTGCAGCAATACAAAAAAAACTTTCAGATCTGAAAAGTAAAAAGAACATGCTTGTTTGTTATTTAACACATTCCTTTTCCAAGTACCAGCTTAAAGGGTTAGTTCACCCAAAAATGAAAATCCACTGAATTCCGAAATCCACTGCCGCTTCAATATACATACTTTGAATGGTTGGTAATCAAGTTATTAATCAATATTTATCCTTTTAAATATTAAACGATTGGAATGATTTCTTCAAGCTTATGAGATTTAGGTAGTTATAGAATCATATGTATGTTCACTGGAACGTGCTCTCTCATTGTTTTTGAGAGAAGCACACAACACGTTAAAAGACCCCAGTGACAAATCCACCCCTTCAGGAGATTTTTAGCGAAACCGTGGTCCTTGGTGATTCATATAATGTCAACTGCTACCATCACTTAAAAAAACATATACTGAATCAATAGCTGTGCTCCTGACAATACATTGAGGTCTTTTGAAACAAAAACGTTCGGTCTGTGCAAGAAACATTATTTACAACATTATTACCTATAATCCACAGCCTTTGGAAACGGTCCTGGAGCACAAGCTTCCTATCACAATATAACGTATGCGTGGGAGCAAACTCACACATGAGCTGATGCTGTGTTTGTTTACAACAAAGAGTTGTATTGTTCATCAAAATGGTACATACTTGTGCTTATCCTGGATGCCGCAACCTAGATAAAAAATTAAGATTACCTGCGCTTGCGCAATCTCAATTGGGAAGATTGACTTTGACGTTTGAGGTCCCGCGCATACGTCATTATGTGACCGGAAGCTTGTGCTCCAGGACCGTTTGCAGAGGCTGGGAATTACAGGTAATAATGTTGTAAATAATGTTTTGTTTCTTGCACAGACCAATCGTTTTGTTTCAAAAGACCTAAATGTATCGTCAGAAGCCACAGGTATTAATTTTGTTTTGCCGGTATAGTTTTTTTTTGACTCCCAAAGTGATGATAGCCGTTGACATTATATGAATCTGCAAGGGCCACAGCTTCAGCTAAAAGTCTTCTTTACTGTTCTACTGAAGAAGAAGAAACGCATACATCTTGCATGGCCTGAGAGTAAAATAACAGCAAATTTTCATTTTTGGGTTCAGAAAATGTTTTTTTTTTTTTTTTTTTACAGAAATAATTACCCTAAAAGATGGAAAAACATAGCATTTACATTAGGGTCATACGGTACTCAGAGGGGATACTCATCACAGGTTTTTTCTAAACTTTAAATAAATCTTGAGAATTGCAACCCATAAATCTATTTGTCAGCCCTCATTTCCAAATGCACATACATAACATCAGTAAAACACTTTTGCAGTCACCACAGTTTTTTAAATAACACTATTGCATAATTAAATTATTTAACTGGGTGAAAAATTCTTATGGCACATTCTGTAAAAGTTTGTCTGTGAACAACAGTAACAAAAGGATGCCGAGCTTAGTGATAGGTCAATTGGCCAAACGGGATGCACCCCAATATATGGTCTTGTCAGAATCAATAACAATGGAAAAAAGCACCAAATTAAAGGAAAACCGGTGTTTTGACTTTAATTAAGAAAAGATGACAGAAGTGAAAAGGTTGTGATGGGGCCTTCGGTCGGTCTGCAGGGTCTTGGATACTGGATGACCAAAACAGAGCAGGACTCGTTGTCTTTCTCTCTGTGGGTTTAATTACATTAGCCCTGTAATTGAATTTAGCTAAGGCTTCGGCTCATTCTCTGACAGCACGGTTCTAATCCTGGGAAAATGAACTGGGTCTTCCCTCACCCTCTGAATCTTTTGGTCTCGGTGTACCATGGGATAAGATCAGATCTAAATATCCCAAATCAAATTAAATCTACTTCCAAGCAGTATGAATAATTTATCAGCCCAAAAAAGGGTCAGTTACAGATCATTTCAATTATTTAAGAGTCAGAACAAAATTTCAGGCTAGTTAACTCCAATTCAGCCTAGTTTGGATCCTCCGGTAGGGGTGAACAGGTTAAAGTGTGTGTTTTTACTTCATGTCCTCGCAAAGAAAATCCGTTAAGGAGTCGATTTGTCTGATAGACAACAGGTCCATCTCAAACAGGCCTTCAGTCAGAGCCGGAGACCATTGATTCTTTTTGTATTGACTACCTCTTCCAATTAATAAAGATACCCTCAGTATTGTATACATTCACAGCGGATTCAAGATAGTCAACTTTCTGATGATTCTGAGGTTTCGGTCAAATAGTGTATGCTATTTTCGCTCTCTATAAAACATAATATGCGTCATATTGTTATTCATGTAAATATGCACTTCTTTAACGACAAGACGAGACGTTTTAGCTGTTGTGGAAAAAACTAACAAAGAATACCAGTCACAGCAGCAAATTTATGGCACACTCAACTCAGAAACTCTGGCCTTAAAATGATCTTAGAGTTTCCCAGCAGTAAATATGACTTGAGAGGGCGTTCATGTTGAATTTCCAACTAGGAAACTAGTATTTACAATAATTCGACAGCACATGAAGGCAGCATAAGATCCGTCTTTGTTCTCACGTTGCTTTCACTGAAGACAGCCAACTTCACTCACAGAAAAATATGACAGTTTCAACTGTCTCCAGTTTGCGTATAAAAATGCCATTAGCAAGTAAAACGGTCATGTCTTTTGCAAACGCTCTATTCACTGCCATTAAAATGTGGTCATTAGTCACAATACACTCTTTAAAAGAGTTAAAAAAGTAAAAAATTTGGATAATTTGTTTGAAAAAGGCAGTTTGACCTGGTTTTGCCATTACATCATGCAGACAACTCCATGGTAGTTGAACAGAACGTTCTGATTTCATTTTACAGAGAAATGAGAGAATCGTTACAAATAGCTATTTTTGGGAAATGCTGGTGACAGTATTCAGCAACTTGTTAATTGAGAAAACAATAAAACAAAGATTAACATTCAGTTTATCTCTGTGCTCAGAAATTGCTTTGCAAGCTCTACTACACCGTCAATGTGAAAGTCTGTAAAATCTCTAAAGACCAAAATGCATCAATAGGAAAAGTTACACATTTTTATTCGCATTTCAGTTCAACATTCCACATACAACATGTAGAAGCTAATCAATATTTCACCTTATGTGTGACTTGATATATAGCAGAAACCAGTGCCGTGCAGATGAATTCTGAAAGAGATGACCTTAAATTGTCCTCAGTGCTACTGATTTTAAGACTCGTCAGTTCTCTCTCCAAAGTGAGAATAATTTCTGAAGCGTGCAGAAACTCTTTGACTGGGGATCTGAAAGTGCATGAACTCTTGAAGTCAGTGTTTCCCCCCAACAACAGAGAGTGAGAGGATGTCAAAACCTGCCTGACCCTTTTCTGACCTTGCACCACTCAAAAAAAACAAAAAGGTAGGATGAAGGTAAAGTGTTTTCTCTCACCTTCTCTTTATATTCACCTCTCAGGCTTTCTTTTTCTTTCCCTCACTCTCCTCACGGTTACATTCAATTACATAACCAGCTAGCCTGCTAATCTCCATAATCCGAGTCATGCCACAACAGGGCCCCGTACAGAGCTCAAGAACAAAGCCTGCACTAAAAACTCTCATCTTCCTCTGTGAGCGTTGAGGACTGGTGAAGAATGCTTCCTACAAGCTGTACAAAATGTCACTTCCACACTCAGACTAGGCAAAAGTGACTGTCTCCTTTTAACAGATAATGTGTCTTAAAAGAGGCTCTTTAAAATATCTCCTTCAATTTGTCAAGACCTCATAAAATCTAAATTAGAGTTTGTGGCTTTTAGTCCATGTGTGTTAGCTTAGATCATATTCCCGGCTTAAATAACAATGTCTTTCCCACAATACTATTTGCGACCATGGCTTTGACAACTAATTAAAGTATAGATTGTTGTGGAAAAATTTTAATAGTCATTTATTCCTAATCTATTCAATGTGTAAAAGTATATGTGTGTACGTGCTTGTGCGTGACGTTTCAGGAATATATGGGACAGGACATCTCGACCTTAGGAATGGTCAGATTTGGCTGGTTTATTCCAGTACCAGTTTGTGTTATTAAGTAGAAACTGAACAGAAGTGGGGGCCTTATCTGGGTGGAAAAGTACAGCGGGTGAGAAGGAACCTTGAAAAGAGTATAAAGCCTGTCTCATGTCTTCCTGGTGCGGGTCACTCACTTCACAGAATGTAACGGCTGTGATGGCGACTGGGCCTTCTTGCAAGAATAAATATTTCTCTTTTTATTAATTTGACTCTGAGTGTCTCTTACGCAGTGATGATGTTTAACAGAAGTTTTTGCCACAACATTTGGTGTCAGAGTGGGATTCCTTGGCAGTGCCTCCTGGACCTGAGAGCGGACGGTGTTTGGCCACCTGGACTGAGCAGTTCCAGCTCTACCTCGTAAGTTTCAGAGAGAGGGGCCGACCGCTATCAGGGCCAGGAGAAGCTCCACTGGAATCAGATGAAAACGAACCCGTGGCAACTCAAGACATCTCTGGTAAGAGACGGCTAAAATATTTTTCTTATGGGCTAAAATATTTTTCAAAGTGAAACTGAACCATACTGGCTGAGGGCTGTTTCTGTGGTACGTAATCTGAGATTAATTGAGATCTATATATAGATCAAGAAATTTCAAACAGATACGAGGGAAAATAATCTGAGATTAATTGAGGTCTGTGACAGATCAAGAAATTTCAAGCAGATAAATAATCTGGGATTAATTGAGAACTGTGACAGATCAAGAGATTTCAAACAGATAGGTAACCTGAAAATGAGTTGTTCCACCACGGAGCAATTTGTTTTTAGGTGCTGAGGCTAATTAGGGGGAACCAGAACAATCGTAACAGATTTTTTGGTAAACCATAGTTAGGAGGGCACTAATAGTGCAACCCGACCGATTTGGGTTAAAAGAAAAGAATCGGGTTTGTTGGGGACGCCTAACAGACTAAAGAAAACGCGCGTTGAAGAGAAATCCACAGAGAACAGAGAAGCAGCAGTATGGGGATGTCTCAAAAGCAAGCTTGCGAAATTTGGTATACCGGTTTTCTGTCAAATGAGATAAAATTAAGGGCAGAAATGTATGATATTGAGCGCCACAAGATTAAAGGTGGTGCGGGGAACAGTTGAACAGGGCAGTGAGAAATAAAAGTGTCTGCGTTCAACATGTGTGTAAAAATGTGAACAGATAAGGAAATGTTGGCTTGAAGATAAAATGTCGAACTGCCAGGAGAAATAATGTTTTTACTTCTTCATCCAGTAAATGGATGCATGACATTAGATGTCTATAGAACTTAAAGTTATACGATAAGGATTGAAGTAGCAAGCAGCAATAAGGCTGTCTGTGTGAAATAGAGTGATAGAGTGATAGAAAAAGAGAGAACTGTAAGTGAGAAACTTGATGGAAGAGGGAAGTGAAAAACAAGAAGGTTGGTGTGTGAGATATGTTTATAGGGGGATTGTGCAAACAATCATGTACTGGTGAGATAATGAAGGAACTGGCATGTTTGAGAAAAGAAAGGAGAGGATACAGAATGAAAATGGCATGTAGGGGAAGATTGAGATGAAATATAGTAGGGAAAAAAAACTATATGTGATGAAAATAAAATGTCTGACAGAATTTAAGTCAAATTAACTGTTTAATTGGTATGAAAATACAGTTTTAGAATAAAATAAGGCATTGTATGATTGACAGGAATTAACATGACATGAAGAATGTTTTAAGCAAGTATGGGGAACAATTCTATATTTTTAATGGTAAAATAAAGATTGAAATTAGGTTTAGTTTTAGTTTGACAAACATTGTTTTTGAACCTAAAGGGTCTAATGGGGGTAGTGAAAGGAATGGATTTACCATCCATCTTCGTTTATTATGAAAGGAATTGGAAATTATAGTTTTATAAAAAACGAATGCATATCCTGGTGTTTATGATTGCAGACAATGTCTGTATTTAATATCTGAGGAGTGACTGAGGGTTCGATCAAGGTCGAGAGTACAGGAGCAGTCTTCTTATTCAGCCCGGCTTTTTGGATGTTAGATATGCACTTGTTCTGTAATCAGTGTTGATGATAATAGCAAATTAGTAAAATGTAAAGACAGCTATGTCCAAAGATTCCGGAAATCAATAATGTATGTTGTGCCAGTAATAATGATGATTCGGCTATTGTTGTATCTGCCATTGGTGGACTGTAAAAGAATATGGAGCACTGCTTATCAGTGGCTCTGTTTGCATTCCTCAATGGAACACACTGCTTCAAGGGTGTGCAGTAAGTTAGAGCAGACGGAGAGTGTTTAAATTGTGGTCAGCAGGACCATTTAACATGTAACTGTAAATGCCCACTAAGAAGGTGTTTGAAAATGTGATAGTGACACATTTCTGGTAATAATGTGGGTTTGAAAGTAGATCAGTGTTTAAGGGAAGACGATGTTAACATTTTCGTCTGAGAAAGAATAAGAGAAAAAAAAACAAGGTCGAAAGATTGAAGTCTTAAAGTGAATCCTTTGAAAATATCTATAATAGTAATTATTATAAGTGAATTGATGAATACAGTTTGATGTAAAATTAATGACTCCAACAAATGGGAGTTGCAGAAAAGTAACTAAAAGGATGATTGTGTTTTAATTAAACATTTTAAAAAGGGTTTAGATTATATAGAACTAGAATAATTAATTAAGATCAAATAAGCAGAGGCAGTAGGCTACTGAATTAACAGTTTCTAAATGTAAAATGTAAAAAGGCATCTGATTAAAAAAACAGCTTGAAAACTGTTGACCATGAGAGAACTAGAAGCTGATGTTTTGCTTTCAAAAGATAAGTTTGTTATTGGCTGTAATGGAACAGCTTGCTTATCTGAATCTGATGTCTGCTGTGGCTGTAAACGGCCAGTACGACAGACACATTTGAGTGGAAATTTGTAATGTCTAAATAAAGACAACTATAAAATTATGTTTATTTGGAAACAAATGTCATTTCTGGCAAAGATGCCTTAAGCTGGGATAGTTAAAAGATGATAGATAAAGTTTAATGATTTTGTTGAAGTTAGAAGTTTATGAGAGAACAGTGTACCAATCCTGAGTGCCTCAGAGTCTCTCTCAGTCAATCTCAGCTAACAGGCTGTTATCTGACCCTGTGTCATAAGTAATAATAAGCTATTTATAGTAAAAGCACAGTGTCTCAGTTGAAAAATCAGACACAGAGATGTTAAAGAAACCATTGCCATTAAGAGGGCAATTTGTATTGGTGAATGTTTTAAATGTAAGACTGAACGACTTTAAAGAAGTCTTTAAAATAATAATGCAGATCTTAAAAGATAGAAATAACATTTTTGATTATTTTATTTTAGGACCAGTAACTTCTTTGTCTTATCTTAAGTCTCCACCATTGAAACAGGCCCGATGGCTACGGTTACACATGTACAGTAACAGTACACTGAATGTATGGTTGTGAACTAAATTCACTGAGGGTAATCTAAGTAGCTAGGTTGATGATTTTAAGATGGTTAATGGATTTAAGTGATTAAATACTGCTGTTATTAACCTGTCTCCCTGTGAACACTATTAGGCAATCAGAATGGCTCTGGTGACTCTTGAACGTGCCTTTCCTAAGCTCCAGAAAGCAGCTGAGTTCTGTTAAAGGAAACTGATTGTGTGATGGGAGAGAGCGGTCACCAGTTTGTGAGCGGTACCAGTGTGTACGTGGCTACTCAATGACAGGATGATCTTCCTGGCCAGGGGACAGCCTTACGCAGGGGGTCACGGACATT
Source organism: Chrosomus eos (assembly GCA_036326025.1). NCBI lineage: Eukaryota > Metazoa > Chordata > Actinopteri > Cypriniformes > Leuciscidae > Chrosomus > Chrosomus eos. The sequence continues at coordinate 27,153,216 of CM070836.1, forward strand.
GGGCACCTCAGGACGGGGGTGTGGTACATGCAAGAAAGGTATGAGAGTTGAGCGCTGACTACTGGAGGCCACTGGGGTCAGCAGAGCATTGAGAGGTGAGATGCGCTGTGACGAGTTGCGGCAGTCTGACCCAAGAGAATGTGAGTTCCTCTATACCACTTGCCAGAAGAAACCGCATAATCGTACGCTTGTTTTTCATTGTGACAAGTGTCTGCAATTAAGCCAGGGGGACAACACCCTGAAGAGAAATTTATAGATAAAGAGCTATGGGGGAGTTCAAGAGCCACCTGAAACATGAGGGGATTGCCATTATTTGTGATGGGAGACAGGAACAAAACTTTTTATGTATTGGCTGCCTCATGGGCAAGAATAAGAAAATTTATAGAAGTGTTGATTTTGAACTAATATGTTTTAACTCCTGAAGGTCGTTTGACATGGTGGGTGGCTAAAGATGAAGACAGCTTTTGATTTAAGAAAAGTCTGGATAACAAAATTTAATGGTAAAAGGTTAGTGATGAATTTAATATTACATTCTGTCTAAAATATACTCATAGAAGGCGTTGAAAATATTATTTGTTTATAGTGAGAGAGAGACTTCTCGAGTGGAGGAAGGCATGGTAAACTGTGTCTGTCTTTCTGTTGTCGGCCTGCTAGAGCAAGCTGAAGCAAAATAATGATAAGGAAAAAATTAAACAAAGCAACCCAGCAGACTGAAAATCTAATGAATAATGAACAGAAATGCTTTGGAACTGGTTAAGAGACCATGTAAAATTAGGTAAAAGCTACAGAAAAATGCGAAGTTTAAAATCTTATTTAAAATTTAAATCTTTTTAGCAATAATATATAAAAGAAAGAGTTAATATTGAAAAAAGCGAACATTGAAAATGAGCATATGTGTATAGATATGTGTGTCTAGTATGAGTGTGTGTGATGGTGACAGCACTTTAGGTCTTGTATGTATTAGTTTGGGGTACTAATTTTCCGCCTGAATAGTGAGTATATTGTTTCATCATTACAGATGGGTTAAGCAAATGACAAATTTTAAAGAAAGCGATAATGGTGAGTGGATCCGACGAAAAGATAGGACGAGCTTTAAATTGATTGGTCATCAAGCTCTGTCTGGTATTAATTACTTTTGTCTTTTATGATGTTGATTTGAATTACGTTCTGGATCAGTTTAAGTATTTGCGTAAATTGGAATTGTGGAGTTGTAGATCACAATCTGGCATGGGCTGAGATAAATGAAAATGTTATAGATTTGATGGCAACAACAAAGTGACATATTGGCTAAGTCAAACATGAAATTATCAAGAGAGCCCTAAAAATTTAGGATTATTGTGGGCAGAAGGATGAGAATGTTATTTGACTGACATTGACCAAGTGACCAAGTCTGTGCAGCACGACCTGACTTGATAGAAACAATTGATGACTTTGAAAATGTTTGTAGATGACTGAACTAAGAGACCAAACAACAGGCCTGAAAAGCAGTATACGCTGTGAGACCAAGGGCCTTTGCCCTTCAAATACTTCGTTGAGCAGATGAGATTGTGGCTTTAAGTGAAGTAATATTTTTGTTTCAAAGACGGCAAGAGATGTCTGGAGGAAATTTGTCTGAAGGACAACGTTTGGGTTAGTGTTGATGCAAACTTTATCAAAACACTATGTTAAATGTTATGTTAAATTGATGCTCGAGTTGTGTCGTGCATCAAGAGGGAGATGGTATAACAATTGCCAAATATGGTTTACTAAGGGACAATATATGTGGGGAGGACACTGGGTCTAATTGGGTAAAGGCCGTCCCAAACAAAATTTGCTTTCTGTAAATGTATTTGCAGGACTTGTTTCAACAGGAAACGCCAGGGTATCGAAGGCCCCGGGAGAACAGTAGACAAAAGAAACTACGTGTAGTTTTACTATCTGAAAATAACCTCGACATTTTGTTTTCTTTCCAGAGAATGGAGCGGAGCATAACTTAAAATTTTCCTTTCACAGAATGTCAGATTGGATTGCAGCTAACAGAATGATTCTGTTCCAAAATGTATTAATATTGTGTTGTTGACATGAGTAAAGTGGGTTGAATGTTGATGTAATAGTTGAATGAGTTTCAGGTTGTTGGAGTGGCCAGATGTTGAGAATAAATTTGGAACTAATAATGTATATAATCAGTAAACAAATGGTGAAAATTCCACAGGTCACACCAGAAGGACGACCAGCAGCACTAACAAAACACTTAAGATCTCCATTCACAGGTGACAGAGGCTATGGTCCACTCCACAAACAAGGTTGCAAGGATGGAGATTGCAACACCACCGTCCAAACATCTCACCTTAAACAACGCCAACAAGATTTGATTGGTCACTGATTAATTAGAAAGTATTTTAGGAAAATGAATGGATTGTTTGATTACTCTTTGGGGTTTCGGGGGTAGGATTGTCAATATTGTGTGTTTCCAGCTCAGTTAAATTGGTAAAATGACAGTTTTATCCAAATGATGATGACAATGACAAGAAATGTGATGATGATGATTCTAGTAGTGGAAGCTGCAGTGACATGTGTTAGACATTTGGTGTTTGTTTTTCTTTTCTTTTTCTTCTTCCTATGAATGTTTTTGTTATGAACAGATGGTTAAAAGCTGTGCTTATCCGCTATGTGATAAGGTACAAGGAGAGGGTTTTGAAATGAAGGGTTTTATTATACTTTTCTTATACTTTATATTTTGATGTAACCACTGTGGATTGATGATTTGTTGTTTTCCTAACTAGTCTGTACACTATTTCTTATTTAACTAAGGTGACTGAGGGTCAAGCTATGCTTGGGGTACAGCAGCAGTGTTTCTTTACTTGCTTGCTAATATTTAAGGGACTATCCTTACAAAAACAGCCTAAGCTTTTTCTTTTCAAAATGGTATTTTCACAAATGTTTAAGAAGAGTGATCAGTTATGTGAAAACAGAGATGAAGAGTAGTGTGATGATATGACTTAAAATTTGTCTTTTTGTTTATTATTGTGATTATGGGTAATCAGAATGATAAAAAGTGGGGAGATTGTTGTGGAAAAATTTTAATAGTCATTTATTCCTAATCTATTCAATGTGTAAAAGTATATGTGTGTACGTGCTTGTGCGTGACGTTTCAGGAATATATGGGACAGGACATCTCGACCTTAGGAATGGTCAGATTTGGCTGGTTTATTCCAGTACCAGTTTGTGTTATTAAGTAGAAACTGAACAGAAGTGGGGGCCTTATCTGGGTGGAAAAGTACAGCGGGTGAGAAGGAACCTTGAAAAGAGTATAAAGCCTGTCTCATGTCTTCCTGGTGCGCGCCACTCACTTCACAGAATGTAACGGCTGTGATGGCGACTGGGCCTTCTTGCAAGAATAAATATTTCTCTTTTTATTAATTTGACTCTGAGTGTCTCTTACGCAGTGATGATGTTTAACAGAAGTTTTTGCCACAACAATATTTAATAAAAGGATCGTTAATAGTATATTTAATGATATTTAATATATTTGATAAAACTATTTATTTACATGTATTTTCAATATATAATAAAAGTGCAATTATTTAATTATATTTAATAATTCTAGTCATTAAAAAAGGGGCAAGCTTGTCAATATGTCCAGTCCAAACTTCCTGTTTCTTTATAAAATGCAACAAATAATTACATTAAACAAACTCGAAATACCCGAAAACCTTGAACTTTCATTATTTTCGCTTTTCATTATAAATCATTTACTTTTGCAAAAGCTTTTCATTCTCTCAACCAGTGTCATGCTAAGAATGCTCCAATACTGTATGATTTAGAAACCAACGATAATTACAAAACAAACAACAACTTTTGTTTTAGAAGTTATGTTGTTTTACAAAATTATATTAAGAAGAAGAAAAAGAAACCTGGCATTGTATTCTATTGTACCAATTTGTTGCTCTGGTCTACGCTAAAGGTATGTAAATGTAATGTTAATGACATGACTCAGCTCTTCAAGAAATGTAGCTATGGCAGTCTACAAAAAGAACAGCGCATAACCCATTTTTAAACGCAAATGAATAATAAACCAACTAATTAAGCATTATCACTAAACTGGCACATTGATCAGTGCACGAGCTGCTTAGAAAAAAACGACTGCCCCACTTTTGCCATGTAGCAAGCCAGAGTCATATTAGGTCATAGCCAAGTGTTGACGTGTCCTCTTGCTTTCCCAGCACTGCTCTGTTTGGCTCAGATCCTAATTCATAGAGATATCTGTCTAGGCCTGTAGTGTGCAAACACACACACACACACATCCACACACACACATATATATATACATATATATATGAGGCCTATAGCTTGCCTCCAGTTTTAGCTTTGACACCTTTGATTCTTTTTTATCTTTTATATGTGTGAGGCAGAAATAAAACGCACATGCACATAGACACCTCACACCTGAGGAAGAGGCCAAAGAGCACGTCAAGAGAATGGACTTCAACATCTGCAACGAGACAAAGCAGAGATAAACAAATGTTCTCTTAGAGGCGGTGAGATGAACTAAAAATTATTCAATTATTAAAAAATTGCTAAAAAACTATAACAAATTGGGAACTTCAGGGCATTTGAAAGGATATCAGATTTTACTGAGAAAAGGGCCTGTATGCCTGCATAAGTCCTAAGTGGGGCCTGACAGCATACTGAATAATTATTACATATTATCACTACACGTTTTTGGCTATGCCATTAAGCCTTAATTGCCGGTCAGAACTTCTGCCCTTAGCTTGCCAATCCTCCTGCAGACCACTAATACAAAAGCTTTCTTTCTCCTTTGTCCTTCCTCGAAATGATCCCATGCAGCTGCATTCTTTTCTCCAACGCAGCCCTCAGATTGTGATGAAGTGTTGCTCTGGTGTGTTTTAAAGCAGCTCCTGCCCTTTATCAAAATAACAAATTGATCTGCAAATCACTGCATCCCAAAGTGCAAGAGCGGGAAATAATTTACCTATGATTTGACTTTAATATTTCTTTGTTGCAAAAGCACAAAGATTTTAACTCATATCTGGGCTGCGTGCCTAGAACATGATTTTGGGTCCAGAGAGAGTGATAGAGAGAGAGATTCCAATGTTGCCAATGCCACAAAGTCCAGTGGGCTTTTCATACAACTTTCCTCATCTATCTGTCTCTCCTGTTTCTGGACACCAGGTTTCTCAGTGATGACAGCTATTTATGAAGTTATACAGCGTAATTCACCGCATACACGTCCAAAAAAGCTCTTGGTCATTCTTAACTTTCACGAAAGAATCACAAACAGATTCTTGTGTTTTGTCACTCAGACACAATGAGAAACGTTATCTCACGAAATCAGAACTGAAGAGTTTTAGGAGCTTTCAGCGCTGAGATAAGGCGATGGTGGTTTAAACACGAGAGTGTCATTGAGAATGCAAGAATGCCACAAGTTTCATTCTATTTCAAGTTCCTGCAAAACAAAATTAAATGCATCACCACAGGTCATTATTCAATCGAATGTCAGGGGAACAATGAACAATGCGTCAGAACCCCAGCGGCATACCTTATGGATTCCGTTTGCATGGCTTTCTTAATATATCAGGATCTGGATCATCCTTTTTCCTGAAGAAGGTGTCTTAACCTGCAGCTCAGAATGAGTGGGCGGACGCATGAATCAGAGCTGTCAATAAGAGAGACAGAGCATACGTGCACGTGCAGCGATAAACATTCTCATTATTGTCTTGGCTGAGAACTTGAAAGCCCATCAGGGAGGATACATCAACTCCCTGTAAAATAACACAACAGATTCTGTCATCTACCGCCCCCTCAACCCACCACACACACACATATTAATTAACTACTGAGCTATATGCTCAATCTGTGAAGATAGCTCTCCTCTATCAGAATGAGAGATCTTTCTGATTTTAGAGAACTCCATGCTGGGAAAGGAACAAGATCTAAAAGCCCAGCTCTATGCAAGGCCACAGGGATCCTGGTCTTTGCATTCAATGCACAAAAAAAAAAGTCGCTTATCTTGCAGTATTGGAGAGTCTCCATTACACCACAAGATCTGCGGCATCTTCCTCCAGCTGCGGTCCAGGCACACACACTCATACACATTGAAAGAGGGTGAAAGCTTGCTCAACAACCCTTTCAAACCATTTGCAACACAGAAGATCCTCCTGATGGATTATGGTATATGAGGAATGCGTCCAGTGACATGCGTCTTTGTGCTTCCAGTCAACATGCGGCAAACATTCTGGAGGCACAGAGGCATTGTAGTACTATTTAATCAATTTCTCAAGACTTGCAATACAAATGGGTAAGTGTGGGAAAACAAAAGAAAAACATTTCTTTAAGGGCACTTAAGTTAATAATGCTCAATAACTCTGTTCTCGGCCATTAAAAGTGTTTGTCTGGATATATATCTGCAAATATTTCTGCACCAGAAAATGCAGAGAAAACATAAATTTTTCCTACAATAAACACAGTGTCATATCATCCAAAGGCCAGCTGAACCAAAGGCACAGAGCTCTCAATGACAATTTTGTATAAGTGACATGCAATCAAAAAGAGCAAGTCTATCCATTCATAATTCATTTTCTTGCATCGTCACAAACAAGGGAATCGTATCGCGCAGAGTTCTAACAGCGGCTCTGGAGAGCAGCGGAGAGGTGTAAATCACACACATGAGCAAGAAAGAGACAGCCAAAAAAATCCCTCAGCATCTGTTCAGACTCAAATACAGAGTATGTTGAAGAAAGCGCAATAATGGCGAAGAATGCTAATCTAATTATTGCAGGTATTGCCAATTAAAAAACTCAAATAAAATTTTTATATATTCATTTAAAAATTATAATATGACTTTTTTATATATAATAAAATTATATTTGTTTCAGAGTGAACTACTCTGCAGAACAGATGACTTTAATCTACAATACAAAACGCATGTGAACGCACAATGCAAAGTATTCCTGAATATTGGGATATTCTGACATAACCAAAGAATGTAATCAAGTGTCAGGCTTGTGGCAAAAATCAAATCCGGCGAACAAATGTGAGACTAGAAAAACACAGGCACAGTAGTGGAGAAGCAGAGGTAGATTTAGAGATCTTTTAAATAAACAGCCCGCTGCACCCTGCCACGCCAGCACTGCTCTTCTTGATCGCCTTCCAGTTGGAAACATTTCTTAAAGCCTTCCCAGCAGAGCCGACTATGCCAAGAGCGGAGGTTCTTCTCAAAATGACCTACTACTGTGACTTCAAACCCTAGGGCAGAAGACAAAACTCTCTCCTTGCTGAAGACAAAGCAGCAGATCTGCCAGCACCCCTATCATACAGAAAATAGAAAGAATAGATTTAAGTAACATCTGCAGTTAAAAAAAATAAAATAATAATTTTCAGGTAACAGCATTCTGACTGACTCGAACCATGAATTATAAGACCTCTTCCAACACAGAGGTACTTGCGGAGCGGAATAAAACGTATTTTGTCTTTGCACGGTTGATTAAGCTATTCCAGAAGTCTGAGCTGTTTTTTGTAAGGCTCATTTAAAAAAAACGAGACTCCGGAGGGTGATTCAGGCACTCGTTGGACCACATCTCATCTAGAAAACAACAAAAATAAACTTCTCTTCTGCTGCAATACACTGGCATGGATGAGAGAGCGAGGCTGCGGGCTCAGGTGGAATCCAAACACATCTTCATAGAGTAAATATTTAGGGTTGCTCACCATTCTCCCCGCAGAGGAACCTGGGTGTGATATGAAACGCAGCCAACCTTCCACAGACATCTCCAGCTCTGGCCACATGAAGTCCTCTACTCATGCCAAGAGCTCGGGCCTTTATAACTGAGGCTACTCTTTGTGCCCGACTCCCCTCCTCTCCTCTCCCCTCCCCTCCCCTAAAAATCTCCTCGATGTCCTCTAATGAATATCAGCCACTAGGATCAACACATGAAAGCTAATGCTCCACTTAAGATTCTGACCCTTTTTTCCAAAACGCTCCCTGACACAAATAAGCTGCCGAATGTCTAAAAAAGTTGCGATAAATGCAGGCCGGATGGCAAGCGAGAAAGAGCGGGTGATCAAAACAGTTTAATTAATCTGTTAACGGGCACATTGGGAGCTGTCGCGCTGGGACGCGACCATGACTGTGCCACTCAGGGCTGTCAGACGAAAGTGGGGCATGCATTTCTGAGCCGAGCGAAAGAGCAAACACTCTCCTGACGAAAAAACTCCCTCAGGCGGGCAGGCGCACACACACACATGGACTGAGAGAGGACCAGTGGATTACACCACGGGGGTGTTCTGGGGCATTTGAGAGCCCAAAAACGACACTTCAAACACAAAGTGCCCGACCATGGAAAGGAATGGAGAACATTTCAGTGCTCATTAAATCAGATCCTGGTTAGACTGGCTTCCCCATGCACATGTAACAAGGAATGATGAGCAAAACTTATATACTAATTTGAGTAGTGAAAATAAATAACAGACCATGAGTGTAGAGAACAAAACGTTTATATGAGTCATTTCAAGCCCAAATGGAACAAAAAGGCTATCCGTTGTGGAATATTTTGCACGGAAATATGAAAACTAAAATGCAACGCAGAGCAAATCTTATAATCAGCACATTTTCAGATGTATAGTATTTTGTCAGTCAGTGCAGTCAAGTGAGAGTGTCTCAGAAAGGCCCGACGCTTGGATCGGCCCTCCTCTTCTTTCCCGGGGGGGACTAATTGCGGCTCTAAAGGAATGAATCGATGAGGAATGGGGGGAGGACAGCATATTGCCAGCGCAGAGGAATAGAGCCTCTCAGATCTCCCACTGATACTACTTTACACTGTTGGCAAATACGCTCCAAACTGGGTCTGTCCCAACTAAATACATTTGATCAGTATCTGGATTAATAATAAAAAAATATATAGAAATAGGCTCAAAACTCTTTAGTTTTAGTCATCTGCACTTAAACAATTAGCATTTCCTTCATGCACTAACCTGCTGACCTTTCTTCAGCCTCACAATGACCTAAAATATGAATAAATAATGCAAAAGAAAAAAAGCATTTCAAACGTATACAAATTATTATATCTCGAATCGTAAAAGTAAAAACACTAAAAGTAGCCTACACGTCAAACATCTGTCAAAATTTTTAACATAAGTTTGAGGCAGGTGGTGCTTACTGCAGACAAAATTGTTATAATGATAGCATATGGAACAGGTATGGAGCTTAAAACTTTTTTTGTGAAGTGTCTGTGTGCAACGAAGCTCAGAGCGAAAGGCCCCTCTGGCTGCCAGCAGGACTGCGGTGGAGTCTGGCACACGCCTCATCTGTCCCTCTCGCTCTCTCTCTCAGCCCAACACACTCACTCAGGCTACGGCCAGAACCTCTGTGCACACTGCGCGCTCTCCCTCGAATGCTGCAGGCTGCTATATTACATTATCCTATCAGCAACAACAAAGAGGTAGTGGACATGCCGAGCGGTTACAGAGAAAACCAAGGCCTCCACACTGCTGGCTCTCAATACGACTTACACAAACCGGATCTGTAATGTAGCAGAGATTATTTCATTCCTAAATATTTATTGCAACCTGCAGATCAAATGTGTTTTGTAAGTGTTCAGGTAGAGCAAACAAATTTTTTTTAACAAGTTTTAAGATTTTACAGCTGTGCATGATAGTTTATAATTCACTAAAACTACATTTAGTAAAGTTACACAACTGCTAAAGTGGATTATGGTTACTTCATGTTTAGACAGAATATAAAGAGTACCAAAATACTGAAACAAGCGTCTGTCATATATAATCAAAAAACACAGTGAGCACTGAAACATAGCCCCATCTAATTAATTTAATAATAAATTCAAGCGCTGGAGGGTGAGGCGTGTAATTGTACTGTTACCTGTTTGAACACATTCACTAAGAGCTGAAAAGTACAATACATATTTGTGTGACTTAAAAGCCCAAACTCCAATTAAGGTTTCCCAAGCAGTTATTAAAATAAAGTTTTGTATGAACTACGAACCGAATTATACCACAAGATAAACGTTCAACAAAAAGTTAGACCTCTACAAAAGCAGCTGCTATTTACATATTGTTAATGTCAAATCGACAGGTTTAATAGACTGCCATTATTTCTGTCAGAAAGTATGGCCGTTTTTTCAAATCAAGCATATGGAACAACTTTTTTCCTCACACAATCTTTTTCTCATATACAAAGACTAAACTGCAACAAACTTCAAGCTGTATTACTTTTACATTTGAACTATTATAGTATTATTATTAACATGTACATTTCTAAGATGGACAAAGTTTTAACAGGGGACTGTCCTTGCTAAAAAACAATCTAAAATTTAAAACAAACTGAAGCAAAATGATTGATGCAACTTTCTCATCAAAGCCAAGGTCAAAGCAATCATCAACCATCTAAAATCATAGTGACTCGTGTCAATATACAGTAAGGCAATCTGAGACAGTTAAGTGACCTTAAAAACCCTCTACCTCAATTCAGACTGCTGACAAAAATACTTTTGAATACTATCATATTTGCTAAACTGACACTATCACACTGCATAATGCTAACAATTCCGATTATTCATTATATAGTAATATGATTAAGTAAATTACAAAAAGGGCCGATGTCTGGCAAGCGATGTTTTCTTTCAGTTTATATCTCTTTTTAAGTGTCTGGCTTGTAAAATTGAGCAGACTAATAAAATACTTCAATAAACAAACATTTTGTTATATCCTAATAATTGCAAACTTAAAAACCTCACAAGACAAGAGCTGAAACCACAATAATTAAGTCAGATTGTACAGATATCCTAAATCATCTCTGTAATTCTTAATATTTGTAACCAATAAATCCATCAAAGAATATATACATTATCATAGACTATATATACTATACCTCTTATACAAGAACTGAAATAATCTTAAAGTATATAATGAGCACAGTTTATTACATTTTGATCCAATCTAGATAAAAATTGACAAAAGCATACCCAAATGCTTAACTGTAATAAAAGTTTTATTTTATCTTAACTATGATCATGTAGGCTAACTTTCCCCTCTAGTTTATGATTAAAACTAAAGCAGATGACTGTCTACCATTTAAAGCATATAAACTCTATATCCTAAATACAACTATAAACGGTTCATGTTACCTAGTCCAACTGATTTTTGACTTTGTAAAATTCAATAATAGAAAAATTGATCAATTCAATAAACTAATACGCACATGGGTATAGTTTTGTGTTGTATAAAAGAGAAGCCCAGTTCTCAGCCCGCCCTTTATGAACCGAAATCTCGTCGCGCGTTCAGGAGCAATTCGTTCAGAAAGAGACAAATAAGCACTTTACCTGAGTTAGACAGAGAGGAGAATACATCATGTTGAAAGGGGAGCGCGTGACTTGAAAATGTGGCAAAACACCGACAAGTTAGTGGATCATTTTTCACAGTTAATCATGGTAAGCCTCATCATGATTAACACTTCCACCGCCGCCACTTCTGACTTCCACACAGTCCGTTAAATCAAGGGTCGTCCGGCAAAAGAGAACGCGCAAACTGTGTACACGTTTGAAACCAAACTTTGCAGGCAGGAAAACGCGTGGGGTGCTGCAATCTGTTCCATTTAGGAAATGGTGGGAGAAAGAATCAAAGAAAGAAAAAATGTTTTCAACAGAGGGAGGAATGAAATGACGTTATGAAAATAGCCCATCCCAAAGAAAGCACTTGAAGGAGCAAGAGAGGCTAACTCTGGTTTCCACTGTCCTGGGGCATCCGTTAAGTCCGTGAAATTAACAAAAAAAACGTTATTTGCCTCGGTTTCTGAAGCTCATATGGTGCGTAACAAACTGACAAACGACTTTCTCCCCTTTAACCAATGCGCACGCACCGCTCTCCCCTCTCGCGCTGATCCGGTTCGGGCGCAGCAATGTTCTGCGCGCTTCACCCGCGCGAGTATTCCAAACACTTTTATTGCAACACGCACCAGCTAAAGTAGCGATTAGACCAAGGCTCGCGCGGACATTGCGTCACAGAGAGCGCACATGCATGCATCCATTCATGACAAAGTGCTCGAGGTGTATTGCTTCATGTGAGTGGAGTGGATTAAAAAATGTACACCCCGCGTATACTATTGGCAGTGGCTGATAAGGCAAGTTAGCTTTACTCGTAGAAGAAAGCTGTCTCAAGTTAAAAAAAAAAACAAGGTAATGACTTGTTCAACTTACTGAAACGAGTCTAATTATGAATAGTAGGCTAAATAGAATATGATCATGCGCGCGATTCTAAATTCACTTCATTTAGCTTATGTTCCCTGGTAATGCATTTTGATTATCACAAACTTTTATAAAGCCACTGCAAGAAAAATAACTCGGCTCGATATCTAATCACTCTAGCTAATAATCACTAGATAAATGCACATCAAGGACTTTAAACGTGTTCTTTTGGAGTTTTTTTGAGCTTGAACCTTTGTAGAATTCAATTGACTTACATTAAAGTGTAAAAACAGGCAGGCTATTAAAACAAACATGGTAAATAACACCTGTTATTTACGTGCACTAGTTGTACGACCAGGGAGAGAGCTGACTATCACACTGCTGAAACCCCGACGCCTCAAAACATAGCCTTATTGTGCATGTCATTAGAAAACAGTCATATTCATAATAATCATATTCTGAAACTGCCACATAGGTATTATTATTCGATCTCGATCATTGGAATATTATATTTTTTAAAGAGAAAGAATAGATTTGAGTAGGTAGTAGCTACAACATGAACATATCCTAGCCCTAAACATAAAACAATTATAAAAGGCTGAATTATTAGGCTAGCCTGTAAACATACAATATTGTTAACTCAAAACCTGAAGGAGAAATAAAGACCTAGCATATACTTCCTGAAAGTACAACATAAACTGAAAATATCCCGCAGAGAGCAAATAGCTAGGCTATATATTTTAGGATTATGTTTTATTAATATACGCACAAATTAACAGGTAACAGCAGTGACTAAGATAGCTATTAAGTCTGTTGTTGAATGCCAAAGGGAAAGTCTAGCCTTACCAAAAAAAAAGTACTGTACACTAGCCTATTTTAAAATATCTATTGTACTTTGATATATAATCCTAAAATAGTACTAAAATTCATGTAGCATTGCATATTTGCATAATCAATTACTTGCGAGCATAGCCTACATGCCTGAAAACATGGAACTACAACATAGCACTTGTAAAAGTGTATCAAACTAAATGTTACTATTCTGTAAACAACCAACCCGGGTCAAATCCATTTTTGGCACTGTCTCGTGAAGCATGTTTACTTTGTTTTATTTAAAGGTTAAGTTTGCAACTGCCACGCGAACATGACAAGTAACAGCAGTTTCTAGCACTTTCTGAAACAATGCCGAACTCCCGGTTGTGACTTCGGCGCACTAACTGAGACTTCTGCCGTGGAGGGAGCGCCTCTGTCGGCGTAGATGTCAAATTCATGCCGGCGAGCCTGCGGCCATTTTCTGCTGTGCAAACTCGAATGCTGGGCATCTGCCTCTACTGGCTTTAAACTTCAACTTGGCCTTCGGGATCCCGTGGTTAACACACACACACACGCCTTTTTTTTTCTTCGGCTGTCACAAAACAAATAACTTTCATTATAGGAGAAAAGCCCAATCGCAGGGTAGATATCTTAACCACGTCTCAATAGCGAAAATTACGCGCCAGCATTTTAAGCCTTTCCCACAAAACCTTGTTTGGCCGAAAACCAACAAGAAAAGGAGTAACCGGCTGGTAAGAGAGGAAGCAGAGGGAAAACCGAAACACGGCGTCTTGTGTGTTGATGATGATCTCATTTGACTTTAAGAGTGCACAACTCGTGATCTCCTTAGTCTTTTGGAGCAACGACATAATAATGATGAAACTGATTTGTTAACGTACCATTTCGAAGCGAAACTGCCAACCTCCCCCCCAAAAAGTTACAGCTTCGAGGTTTTCGTAGTTCTGCAGTTCAACGCTTGGTCATCTCGTCGGGTGCTTTTATAACTCCGTACCCATGTATCTTCGCAAAGAAGTAATCCGTGCTCTTCGGATAGGAGAAATAAACCCGGACACTGACCAAATACAAAACGTCCCACGCGAAGTCTTCGAGCCTCGTCCAATCGGAAATCCTCGTTATAAGGTACAGAAGGACAAAATAAAGGATTTACAGTAATGCACGGCTTGCTGCAGAGTGCACTGGCTGAAGGTGCTGGCTGTTGTTTTGGTCGTGTATCTTTAATTTACAGTGCTGAATCGTCGGTCTCATAGCTTTGCAGCATTGCACATGCAGCACGCATAGATGTCCTTGTGTATAGAGAGGAATCAATGTATCGTCTGTTCTTTTGTTTCTTACAACACGATTGGCAACACAGACGCTGTTCTGAGCTCCATACACACATCTTACGGTCCTCACGAAGAAGGAATTGATGAAATACGGGGGTGGCGTGAGTGTGTGTGTGTGTGCAGTTCTCGGCTCGCTTAGAAGAACTGCACTTGATGGCGTAGTTTATATGTGTAGGCTATAGGCTACTTTATTTATGGGTCAACGGCGTGACAATTTTTGTCAAAAGTTTTCAGAAATATATTTTAATGTAGGCTAATGCACGAAATGGCTGTAATATATTCATCAATGCATACATTATGAGCATGCATGTCTTCAAATTCTGTTAAGGTCAATTTGAGTAGACTAATTCTATAGAAAATTAAAAAAAAAAAATACTGTGGAGATGCATGACCGAAAAAATGAATTACATTTGTAAAGTAAACACAAAGAAAAACCTTAAACATGTTTTGAGAAAAAAAGACTGAGATAAAAAGTTAATTATCACTAAATGATAGGCTATAGCCTTGACAGACTCAAGTGTATATGTTCAAGTAGGCTACTTTTTACTTGATGGTTTAAAAAATTAGAACATTTTATAAAAAAAAATACCTTAAAGCTAATAGCTTGAATAAAATAAAATACATATAACTTAATAACTTTTATAACTTAAGATATCCTTATTTAAATTGGCCACATCCAAGGCTAAGAATGTTAAACCAGTGATGACAGAACAAACACAAGTACTCAAATAACCTGATTGTAGAGTTGAGCCACGAGATAAACAATAGCTAGGCCTATCAATAAAATAAAAATCTCGGTGCATGCGTAAAACGCGCGTGTGCATTTGTTTTGTATGCCTATCTCTTTGGGCGTGTGTGTCTAACTGTATACGAAAAAGAACAATATCATTATTCTTATGTATTTGCTTTGAACGAGTTAAACTGAACAAGGTTCACTACAACCTTTGGCATGGTACCATATTGCCAGTATCCCTTGAAATTGCGTTTTAAATCATAGTGCTCAGTCAATTGAAGGGTCCTTATCACGTGACTCTACTCCCATCTCAAAGGTTTACAATGACACCGTGGGCATTTAGAGCATAAATAAACTAAAAGACAAGTAGGCCTAGAAAAAATGTGTGGTCTTTAATATGTAATAAACGATTTAGGCTTGCATGCTGAAATAAAATTATAAGCTTGTCATTGGCTCCGACCGGTAGTGTCCGATGAGGAACTCGAGAGGTTAAACATTTGGCTTAGAGTTCAGGGAGCTGTTGCAGCTTTTCCAAGGAAGAAGAAAAGCAAGGCTGAAACTTCGACAACGTTAAATGCCCTAGGTTTACTAAGGTTTACTCTTTGAGCACTGCACAGGTAGGCCACACATTGTGTGTTTATGAAAAAGCACAAAGGAGTAAAACCGCGAGTTCATTAAACCTCTATGCCAGCAAAATATTAGAGAGAGAGAGAGAGAGAGAGAGGAGAGAGAGAGAGAGAGAGAGAGAGAGAGAGAGAGAGAGAGAGAGAGAGAGAGAGAGAGAGAGAGAGAGAGAGAGAGAGAGATGAGAGAGAGAGGAGAGAGAGAGGAGAGAGAGAGGAGAGAGAGGAGAAAATGTAGATAAAAATTAAAGTCGCAGTGGGTCAATATGAAAGTATTGGTCAGTAAATATGAATGTTTATGTGTCTTTATTAAAATAATGAATATGATTTAAAAATACATTTACTTGTTATATTTTGAAAGACTCGATTTTTAATGCTATTATTTTCCTTTATTAATAGGCTATTCTGCATAATTTACTAAAATGAAGAATGAAGCTTCATTTGTATAACTTTCAGACGCAAACGTTCAAACCCATAAATTTAGATATGAAAACAAAAAATGTCTGTAGGCTACACGTAGCCTAATTTTTACTTCAAGCGTTTATTTTTAAACAAATTTAGAACAAGTTAAATGGTATCCTTTCATATGCTGTTACCATACTTATTTATTCCTAAATAAATAAAATACACTTTATTTTACTTTTAGCCTTATTTCTTAACTGAAATAACATTTCGGGCGCATGATTGGAACTATAAATAAAAATATATATAAATAAACTTAAATCTGCTATATGATACTTATATAAGCTCTGTTAAATTGAACATGTTAAAAGTTAGCTATTTTAAAGAAGTTTTTCCCTTTCCCAAGACTCCAAAATCCACATGTCCTCGTGTATTTGTTGCCAACTTTAATACAGTCGCGTATTTTGGGTATTTTGTTTTACCCACAAAACTTCTGAGTAAAAAAAAAACTTCTGCTCCACTAAATGAAAACAAACAGATTTTGTCTTAAAATTTTCACTTTGTTTATAGATCTAAATGACATTTCGGCTTACTGAAAAACATTTCGGTGCTGATCTCCCGATGACTGCGTAATTTACAATCTAGTCTTAGGGCCCGTCCACACGAAGACGCGTTTCACTGTATACGTATACATTTTTTATCGTATTGGCGTTTCGTCCACACGGATCCGGCGTTTTCGGAGAGTGAAACCGCTATTTTTTGAAACCGGGTCCCAAAGTGGATAAATCTGAAAACGACGCCCTTGCAGTTTCGTGTGGACGGCCTATTATATTGACGCACGCATGCACGCACGCAATCCAATAGGCTTGTTATATTAACTAGAGCACTTAATCTCTAGTTCTAACTTTATAAAGTTTGGTCAGAAAACACACAAGGCACATGTACAGGCTTTCAAACAGAGACAAACACACATCCCACACACAAAATCTTAAAGTAAAAAAATAATAATAATAATAATAATAATAATAACAACTTGCTGACACATAAAAATTGACTTAATTTTTTACTGTCAAACCTGAAAGCACCTGAAAGACAAAGAACAGGCATTTAATCCAGAGAAGAGTGTAACAAAACATAAATGACCAGCACCACAGCAGGGCAGATACCAGGACAGGTTTGCTGTAAACTGCCCACAGGTGCAAAATCATCTCTTCAAAGTGAATCATGTTTTAGGTGACAATAAGGGTGCTTTCACACTGGCAGTTTAGTTTGGAACGGGGCATTAGTTAGAAATCGCTAATGTGAACGCTGTCATGTGGACCCGGGTTCACACCGGGGTGCCGAACCCGAGCCTACCTGAAGGAGAGGGTCTGAGTTCGGTTGCTCCCGAACCGTGCCGCGGTTCGCATAAAAATGTGAAAGCAACACGGACTCGGGTGCGTTCAGGAAGTAACCCACGCTTTAGCTGATTATTATATATTTAGATAAATAATTCACATGTAAGGGATGATAGTGTTGATGATTTACCTTGGATACGAGCGAGAGTGAGCCAGAAGTGTAGCTATTCGTGCATATCGCGTGGAATCAGGGCAACAAATTTGGAAATCCCCTGTCTCAAGAGTCCGTTTGCAACTTGCAAGCATCAGAAAGCCACCTCACACTCACAGAGAACCTATTTTATAAAAGTCGCTGATAATAAAAATATTTAATTGAAATAAAAAAAATGTAATAGAAAAAATGTTGTGTTTGTGGTAGGCTACAGCCGTAGATCAGTTGCGCACTACAAATGCAGCATACAGGCCTGTGAAAGCACAATAGCTGCTCCTGCGCCGCATATGCAAGGCATCATACACCACACACGGAGTAGGCCAAAGCGACACACAGACAGTAAACCCCTGTTGTTCACTCAGCTGCGCATAATTACACCGAATTAATAAAAAAACAAAAACATAATATGCCTATATTGACCCGCAGTCTGTTTTCTATATCTGTGCACGTTTGCGATAACGTAATATGCACGCAAACGCACCAGGGTTCGATAGTGGCAAACAAGGCGATGCCGAGGGCCGTGGGAGAATGGCGCGAGGCCGGTGGCGTAATTGCTGATGAGCCACACCTGCTGAAAGCAGCGAACATTTAAAGACTTTAATAAATAAACACAAAACGAAAATAAAGGCAGCAGTCCCTCACAGACTGCTGCCACATGAAACAAAACATTAAATATTATCCAGGCCTGGCCTCTCTCGTCCTTCACTGTCGTCGCTCCTCCTTTTATGCTTCCGCTCCTCCGTGAGAGATACAAGACTGGCCACAAGTATAATGGAGTGTGAAACCAGACCAACCCTGCGGAGAGGGAGAGGGAGGGGGAGGGGGAGGGGGGAGGGGGGGGGAGGGTTCCAGTGTGAAAGCACCCTAAGTGACAGTGTAATGCTTTATTTACAACAAAAATGTATTATGTAA
Source organism: Chrosomus eos (assembly GCA_036326025.1). Classification (NCBI taxonomy): domain Eukaryota; kingdom Metazoa; phylum Chordata; class Actinopteri; order Cypriniformes; family Leuciscidae; genus Chrosomus; species Chrosomus eos. The sequence continues at coordinate 27,171,784 of CM070836.1, forward strand.
TTATACTCTAATTCAATGTAAGAGTGGCAATTTCATTATTTGCATCTAGTAAATGTATAAAAGACCACAAAATATGCCAGATGCCAATGTAATTATTTTTAGATCATAAATGACAGATTAACATACAACAACGTTTAGAATAATATGACATTTGCATTCTCCTCTAAATGGGTGATTCAATATTAAAATACCTATGTATAATATGTGAACTGTTTTGGCGAATTGTTGTATACAGGACAGGTATAAAGCTGGCTTGGACACGTCATTAGAGACACTAAGTGAAAAAGGGACTCAACCAATTCTCTATCCTCGTTTTCGGTTTGTGTCAGGAGAAATCATAAAGTAAACATTCAGAAATTCCAGTTAAATGAACTGCACAGGTTTGTTGTGTTGATATGTGAGAGTTGATAGGCTAGATCATATGTCACCTATACTATCTCATAAAATGTTTGTTGGGAAATGTCTGTTTTTAGCCTCTTAACTCACCCAAGCAAGCATGTAAGATATAATAATAATAATAAAAATATTTTAAAAAACAGCCTGCAGGTAAGTAATCATTCTGACTCATAAAAGTGGACATCCTCAAGAGGGCAGACCAAAAACGGTTGTGAGATTATTTTGTGGAAAGCATTCCAAAGCTCATAGGGAGATGTATACCAAAAAATTTATATTTAGATATCCTTATTATTGTAATTTGTCCTGATTATGTTGGGTAGATTTATCATATTTAACTAATACATACAAGTCACATATAATTTATCTGTGAGTGATATAACCTACCCAAGAAATTATATATTACTCATTTTTATAAAAACAAATTAAAAAGTATTAAAAAAAACTTACTATGTGATATAAATTTGGCTATATGTAGAGCTAGAAGAGTTGGTACAGATGAGGTCTCTAGTGTACAAAGACTGTACAGTGAGTACTAGGCAGGCTATAAATTACCATCTCTATCAAGTGTTCAGTGAATAAAACAGTGCTATACTCCTACTAGTGGTGAGATGGAAATACTGCAGTGTACCATGAATAAAGTGTGGATATGTCAAAGCCTGAAGATGCTTACAATGGTCTTATTTCTTTTTAAAGTAATACCAGTCTAAAATACATCTAATGGCCAGTTAATTTCCTTAAACTGCTGTTTAAGTGCCTTGCAGATCTAGTATGTCATATATATTTGTATTTTCTTCCCCCTCCTCAAATGGCATCATTGTAGTTGCAGTAAAGACTAAGCACATGTGGACTTTGCCTTGTTGTGGCCGTTTCTGTCATGAAATCACATGTGGATGTAATACATGATTGGCCTGCTCGGCTGCTCCACAGAGACGCAAATATACTGCCCGGCAAATTCGAGTCTCCGATACAGCTTCACTTTTCCAAACTACTGCAAAATGAGAGGGGGAGGGAGAAACGTCTGGAAACTCTCTCTCTCAAGACACAGATCCAAGGCATGCAGTCCATTGCCAAGACTTTGCACCTTCTTCTCAAAGAGGAACAACTTTTCCTTTACTACTCTTGCCATCTGAATGCTTACGAAGTGCAAATTGCGCTTAATTTTCCAATTTTAGATCATTTGTGGTGCTATATTACAGTCACCTTTAGGCATAAGCCAAGCAATTCTATAACAAAAAAACAAGTGGTTCAAATCAAGTCAGCCTCTCTCTCAGTGTACATTTTAATAAACGGTACACTTTCAGGCTGCAAATGAGGGGAGAACATTTTTAAATGGTGTCCTATAAGAAGCCTATTCACATAGCCATATTAAACAACATTTATATGTAGTGCTCTAAATAAAAGCTTGCCAACAGATATCGTAGTACAGTACATTAAAGTGGAAATGAAGCAGTCAGTCAAATTAACATTATTTAGTAAAGTAATTTACTACTTTACCAGGGTTGGCTTCCTTGGATTAATAAAGTATAATTTAAATTCTGGTCTTTGATTTTTCTGCTTAGTTACTTTGATCGTGACTAGTAATAGAGTGGTGCAGGGATGACGCATTTTGTAGGCCTAAACCTGTAAACAAGTGAGCATTTTAGCACTTCTGGTTCCATCATCCAAAAGTCAATTTTTTAACACAACCTCAAGACACTTTCATTTTTTATTCTATGTAAAATACATCAGAAGTATTATTTCTGAGACTACAGAGGTTGTCGAGGAGAGTAAACGTCATCAGCTGAACAGTTTAGCTCAGTTTAGCTTTTACAGCCTCTTTGTGCTTATAATTGCACTCTTACAAACTATTCTAACTTAAACTTTCAAGGAAAATGTTTTTAAGATAAAAACAAAAAAAAGAGTTGTTGGCACTTACTGGTGGTTACGTTGAAGTTGTGGGACCGTGGTGTAGTTCGTTCATAGCTTTTAATTCTGGCGATTGTATTTAGGCTTCAAAATTCAAAAAGTTTTCTTCATTTGTGTAAATTATCTTCATGGTCAAAACGTGTAAGTATCATTAACTTTTCTTGGTCACAGAGTTTTTTGTTGTTTTTTTTTTGCGATAATCCAAATAAAGCCAATGGAAAATCCTATTGGGTATTTGTCGAGGGAACCAGTGTGATGCTCTGTGTTGACCTATAAATTTACATCATCCCTGCAGCATTTTATAAACTCATAACACATGTCACTAAGCAATTGACCAATAGAGGGCTCTAGTGCTATTTGTAAGGCAATTCCAAGCTTCTCTTCCCTGAAGACAATACCAAGAATGTGAATATTTAAATTAAAGGCAAAATCAAAACAAAAGGTAAGCAGGTATCGGTATTAATTTCAGCATCAGTAGCAAAGGGCGACCCTCTTAAGATAGCAGCCCAACCCCAGCATGCAATGCGGCATGACGTCACTTTACATTCTCTGTAGGATTTGTATTACAGTACATCGACAAAATGTAAGAATCATCATTATTTCCACAAATATATCACAAAAACTTCTTTAAAACATAAATACAATCTGAAAGTGCAAGACATCCATAAATCGGCTTGAAGCGGATGTTGCGATAGTTTTTTCCTCCCTATATTGTGACGTATATCCGAGTGAAATGGCTTCTCAAACAAGAATAAATGTAGGTCGGACTTGATTTTGTCTATTGGGAACTGCTTGGATTGTTATCATTTGTTATTGCTGTGATGTCATGTGAGTGACAGGTTCTTCCGCCCTCACGCCAGTGAACATGTCATCAGAGAAGAGAAGAAATGTCGCTGCTGCAGGGAAGAATTTAAATTAAATAAAAGATTAATAATTTATAATAAATACTGCAATAATCCATAAAAACAAGAATTGTCCATTTTCTTATGTAATTCCGTTCACACTAGTTTTTATAAAGTTGAGAATGTGATTACAGCCAATGTTCAGATAGTTTACTCATTTCACAGCAAAGCCCAACATACGAACAACAAAAGTAATCAATGATGCCCACAAAGCCGATGGCAAAACCTCCAGTATTAATTGACAGAGCTAACACATGGATCCAAATACAGTAGATGCTCCCATGATGACATGATTCATGGTTCATGGAGCAGCCATGAACAAGACAGCCTGATGCTGAGAAAAGAGCATTGCTCAGCATCAAACATCCACCATTTGCATAATGTTAGAAATGAATCACCGAATCCTCTGCGGGACTCCACTAATGGCTATTAGAAAATGATTACACCGCAGTAATTTGCCAGTGATTATGCTGTGATAAGCTAATGACCCGGCACCCTGCAGCAGAGTCCAAGAACTCTAATTACATGCAGATTAGTTAGCACATGTCAAGACCTTAGGACAAGTGCACATATTCTACTGCAAAGCAGCTATCACTAATGATCTCTTCATTAATTGAATGATATATTACATTTAAAAGAGATTAGCTGCTGATATTTGAGTCAATTAGGAATTGAAATCAACATTCAAGTTTTACTGCCCTAGTGGAAAAAAAACCTATACCAATATAAACCTCTATTTCACACACAAACAAATCTATTAAAATATTTACTGACATATCGCTTGAGACTTACTGATATAATTATTGTAATTAAACTTTATTTGGTGTACTTTTTTATTGCACAATTCTTAATATTAAACCTGTGTTTTAATATCACTATTAAGATCACTGTATAATAACAGTTTTTAAATGCTAGATATTTAAGTGTACCTAGTATACTTCCAAAAGTTCCACTTTAGCACAATCAAGCATACTTATAGTATATCTTTAGTTGGACGGTCAGCACTACTTCTGTATAACTGTTGCATTAAGCACAAAATTAGTTGTTCCAATTTAGCATTTTAAGTGTATCAATTTAGTAAACCAAAAGTACAATTTCAGGGTATTATATTAAGTAGCCTACATAAATATGTAATTGTATTTGTATAGGCTACTTAGCATAAAATAAATGTATTTCAAATACATTTTGGTATATTAATTTTTCACAATATGGTGGTTTAAAGTAGACTATAGACTATAGGTTTAAGCTTGGTCTATAAAACCGGCATGAGTGTTTAATTTTAAGCCTGGCCTATAATAGCATGTGTATAGTATCATATTATGTATTTACACACTAAGATTCTTAAAGGGTTAGATCACAACGCGTTGGAGAAAAAAGTCACACGTTTGGAATGACACGAGGGTGAGTAAATGATGGCAGAATTTTCATTTTGGGTTAACTATAAGCATATTTAACATCTCCTTTAAAGATTATATACTAGAGTATGCAGTATGCAAAACCCTCTGGGAAAACTACTAAGATGTTATGATAGCGTCGCACAAACTAAAAATTAGCTAACTGGCTAACTTTTGAAATGAACTATTTGACTTCAAATAAAATACATAAAGAGAAAACTCTAGTCCTGATTGGCCGTCTAAGTTCAAATAGCACTTACTCAATTCTATTAAAATGTCAATTGTTATTATGACCTAACAGCTTTACGTCACGCAAAAATTCTGTTCAGTTGTGGTTAAGGTTCAATCATGGAAAACAAAAACAAAAAAACAAGAGAGATGTTTGACCCTTTGCAGATGTCTATCTGTGGTGTTGTGCTTTATCCCAACTATATGAATCATTTTCATGTGCTTTGTATTTCAGTTTTGGACACACCTCAAAGCTTAATTCCATTTTCTAACACAGATAAACAATGTTACATGCCGCATGTTTACAGAACAAAGATGATGCATGAGGTTTTGCCTGAAGCGGCAGTGTTTAGGGGTTGGGACTCTGTCCAGTTACTGGTGCCTTGGCTAGAGTAGAGTGGTTGGATTTGTTCTGAATAAAAACAAAAGAGTAAAGTGTGACAACCCTAAATAAAACATTATGGAAAGTACCTGTAGTGCAGGCATAGAAAGCAACACAGAATAGAAATAATAAATATTGGTGAAAAGTAATGCATAGATAAAATCAAACAACTTTTTCACCTTTAAACAATTAATTATTTAATTTAACCTGAGACTAGTTATCTAAGTAAATTTGCCATTGTACAACAAACACATTTTCTCCATTCTCTGGATAACTATCTGGAGAAATATATAGCTATCATAACTACAACAGACAAACATAAAAGCGAAGTGTTGTCTCCCTCTTGTGGTGACATGAAATATTTCAGCCTATACAGAATTATATAGGCATTTTTTCTATTTAGATGTTTTCATAAACGTGTTAAAGATTAAGGCTGATGAAACAAATGAGTTGATCAGATAAATATGTTGTATTTGAGAACCCTACAAATGATTAGGGCCATATAAAGACATGTGTCCCCTAGTGTTAATATTAGTGGTAGACTTAGATGGATTTTCAGTGTTTAATTCTTAACCCTCATACTGTACAGTTCAAAGTATCAACATTTTATGAACTGCATGTTGAATCAAGTAGATAGTATGGGTAGTGGGTACTAAAGCAAAGCATTGAAAGGGATGACCAAAGGCTGAGAGAGTATAGACACAACATCGCATGCAGCTTTCTGAAGATCCCTCACAGATGGTGTCAGGATTATACTGGACGACTGGCATGCAAATGCAAAACAAAATATTTTCCTTTTTAAGGTGGTGGATAATCCGGGGGCCAAAAGATTGCTTTTTCAGTGCCTCTGCAGTTCATTAAGAGATGAGCACTAAAGCTTTAAGATCCACTTGGCATGACAGGAAATGTTTAATTGTGAGGCATTAAGACTTCATTTAGTTCCTCTACAGTTGCAGCAGTTACAGTCCTGCTCATAAGTTTACATACCCCTTGCAGAATGTGCATTTTGAGCTGGAATTAGATGGTAAATTACTTAAATTAGATGGGGAAACATGTAAATGTAATGTAGCTTCTGAAGGGTAGTGCTAAATTAATAAATAAGGAGGAAAAATAATGTTCACCTCCCAGGTATTGTGTTGCTGCTTTGAGCGTCAGTTAATGTTTTGACCTTTTATTATAGTTATATATGAGTCACTCAATTGTTCTGTGTGAAAAGATGGATCTCAAAGACATACAGTCACTAAAGGGTTCAAATATGCAGAAGATGCTAGAAAAACAAAGAATGTACAGACCTGGAGGATTTTTCTGAAGAACAGTGGCTCACTGTTAACTGATTCATATGTGTAAATTCAGTTATTTTGTCTTGTGGATTATATGTAAACATCTTTTAAGTGATGAAAACAGCTATTCAAGACAGCATATAAAACTGATCCCTCTTATTTTGTTAATATTATCTTGCATATTCTGCGAAGGGTTTGTAAACTTGCAGAAGTGAGCTGTCAAAACGAGCTGTATTAATAGACCAACAATAAAAAATTCTATCTTCATTTACTCAAACTCATGTCATTCTAAACCTGGATGACTTGCATGCACATTACAGCATATTCAAAATGAGAACTGAGAGCTAGTGGAGATGATGATTCATGAATAATGACTGTTTACAATTTGTATAAGAGCTCAACAGCTCCTTTGATTATTTTTCTTGTGTTTAGTAATTCAATAATATGGGTTTGGAGCAACATGACAGTGAGCCTAAATGATCAATTTAATTTTGGGTGAGCTATTTCTTTAATTGTAATAAAATTGTTAGGTGCAACATTACCTGTACTGCTAGTAGTCAATAAGAAAGAAAAAAATTTCATGATATTTCCATATTTTTTGATGCAGTATTGTGGTAATGCCGAGTATGGTGTAAATATATGAATATGGCAATCATTCACTGCCATAGCATATATTGAAGTACCATTGTATTAGCATAGGATTCTCACTTGATGCATCACCTGGTCCCCGAAGGGAGTGGTAGGAACCTTGGGCACATAGCCAGGCTGGGGTTTCAGTACAACATGGTTGTTACCCGGCCCGAACTCTAGGCACGATTTGTCGACCAAAAATTGCCTGCAGGACCCTATCCTCTTGATAGAGGCCAGTGCAACCAGCAGCAAAGTCTTCATGGAGAGAAGCTTTAAGTCTGCTGATTGCAAAGGCTCAAAGGGAGCATCCTGGAGTGCTTGATGCACCAGGGAAAGGTCCCAAGAGGGTATGGAGGGGGGTCGAGGAGGATTTAGCCGTCTCGCCCCCCTAAGGATCCTGACGACCAGGTCATGCTTTCCTACTGTTTTGCCATCTATGTGGTTGTGATATGCTGAAATAGTGGCAGCATGTACTTTGAGGGTGCAGGGAGACAGCCTTCGCTCCAACCCTTGCTGCAAGGCCAATACCTGCTCAGTAGGGAGTCGGACGCGGCTTGGGAGGCTCTCTCCAAGAGGCGGATGAGAGGGATGAGGATTCTCTCCTCCCCATGCTCTCCGGGCCCTCTTCTGACGCACAGATTGAAGAAACTGCTCTTTTATTGAAAATTTGGGTACTGCTGGTTTTAAGGCCAACGGCGGAACACAAATAAAAGGGAACAAAAGATTTTCCACCCAGCCCTCTTCCGGGGGAGGGAACGGTGCGGTCACCGTCTCCTGGAGAGCAGTCCCATCCATCTCCGGCCTGCCTGCGACTGGCTCCTCGGCTCCGCTTAGGTGGAGGCTGCTGCTGCGGCACGGGAGCGAGGGCAGACACAGGAGGAAGAGGCCGATCTGGTGGTCACAGCCAGAGATGGCGTTCCTGGACCACCATAATGGACATTGCACGACCCACCAACCAGGCGGTCAACTTCGTCGCACGCCAAGGTCCGTCGCGGCACGAAGTTCTTGGAGAACTTGGGGATCATGACCACCCTTGTGTAGGTCCTTCAGTGCCTTGGCCTGATGGACCTGCAACAACTCCATGGCGTGTATGGCTTTCCCACAAGCCTTGCCGGTTAAGTCAGATGAGTACTTATAGGCCCAGGAAGGGAGACACGGTTCTCCGTGCCAAGTGGAGTTAGGGCACAGTTGCATAGCAATGGCCCGCTCCATTGGTGGGATACGCGTGTAACTCTTAGCCGCCCCGCTATAAAGGGTGGTGAGGGAGGAGGAGCCACCAGGACGGACTCTGGCAGTAAACTGTGCCGTCTACGCCCCAGTGAGCTCCTCATGCACCTCTGGGAAGAAAGGCACCGGGGTGGGTTGCTGAGAACCAGCGAACGCCACCCCGAGATACCAATCGTCCAGCCTCGACACGGTGGAAGGTTACACACGAGCCCGATCCTGTTGGCGGCTCGGAAAAGCATGGCCATCATCTCCGGGTCCGGCTCGGACACAGCTGTCACACCTCATTATATACCCACACCGCGTGGCTGAGCAGCTGATGCAAATGATTGCACACCAATGTCCATTGGCTCGTTTAATTTCACTCGAAGTAGATTGGCCTCTCTAACGAGATTCCTATTCGTCGGTCACGACATACGCCGAGAGTGACCGACTGAACTGATACTATCATTGTACCATTGTACACCCACAGGTTCATCTATACCTGTACACCCCAAAGTCATAGATCACATGATCCCAAATATGGTAAATGGCTAAAGAAACGTGTAAATGCCTGGGTTTCACCCTCCCATCTCAGCCGGTATACTGACTGACGCATCTATGAGGCCTTTTAGTGTGTCTCCTCTCCTCAATGACCATTCTCTCTAATTTAAGCCTCTCTGCTCTCTCTACTGCTGGGAATGATTCATGTCAGTTTCCAGACGTCTGAAGTCACGGGCTGGAACCACAACCCCCGTGCTGTCCCACTCTCATGCTGTAGAAAATCACTACGGGGGAAAGATTCATGGGCTCTGGTACAAATTTTGCCATCCTCTCTGTTTTGAGTTACCATCAAACTCTGCTGTTTAATGGGGTTTGGCGGTACAACCCTGAGGCGTACTTCCTGTTAAGTCTAAAGTGTTACGCATGCTGGTATTCACAATTCATGCCATGCTGATGTAAGCCTGACCACGTGTGTCACTACACCGTCACAATGCTGGATGTCAAGCATGGCAGCAAAAAAAGGTTATGTTTAATAAGAAAATCTAATAACAGATACATTTACTGCGCACAAATTGAGTATTTAAATGATCGTAACATTTTCCACAACTTTGCAGGTTATCAACAAAGCAATTAATCCAGTAATAAACAAAAATCAATTGATTTTTCGAATTCTTAAAGGGATTGTTCACCAAATTATTTTTGAAAAATACTTTAGTAAAAATAATTCAAGTTGTTCCAAATGTATAGGCTATGCATTTGTTTATCTGAGCAACACAAACAACAATATTTTGGGGGGAAAAATATAGATTTTTTTGTCCATACAATTAAAGTCAGTCAGGTCCAATGCTGTTTTGACTTTCATTGTATGAAGAAGAAAAAACACACAAGACTTTTTTTTTAAACACCTTCCTTGTGTTCCACATAAGAAAGATTTGGAACAACATGATTTATTTTTTAATTTTTGATGAACAACAATCCCTTTAGGCCTCAAGAAAACCTCTAGTGTGCCCAGAGACCAAATGGCCCTTCCCAACAAAAATCTGAGATTGTTCTAATAGCGTGTGCTCTTTAAAACCCAAAAGTTTGATTTACCCTGAGCTTTAGCTGAAGTGTAATTCTGTAAAAGTCCAACTAAGTTGTAACCATGTTTGTATTTAATTCAAAAACCCCATTAGCCAAACCTAATCTCCTCTGCACAATTTAGGCCCTACTTAAGGAAATCCCAAATTCTGAGGAGATGTTCATTTGATTAAGTTTTCTCCTCTCCCTCTTATTTCATGAGTAGGAAGGGAATCAGATTTGACCGTATTCAAACAATCTTTGGTTTCTGAGCTACAGTATAGTGAATAAAATTAATGTTTGTGAGCTGCAAAGTGCCACACACACACACCTGATCATTTAAGAAACCCACAGGTTTACATGTCACATAAATCTACATACATATATGTATATATATATTCTTGTTCCCAAGAAGACCTCCAGCACTGAAGTTACTATGAAAAGGGAGTCTATAGAGGAGCTAAGCACGCATAAACACCTCCACCCACACGTAAAATGCAAAAAAACAAGATGAATTACGATCACTTTGAAAACATTTTTGTTTCTCTCTTTTGTAAGTTGATTTTCATTTTCCGCTTGTCAGATGTGATTTCAAAAGGTTGTGGCTACAACAGCACAACATGTGTAACCCACCCACATGTCTTGAGCTGAGCACTTCTGAGTCAAAAAACATCAAGTTGCATATGCATTCAACACTTTATATGCATTACACCTGATATAGTCTTAACAAGCAACCTAATGCAACTGAATAATGCATTGAAGATGTATTATATGATAGGAGGAAATAAATAGTTTGCTAGAATGTATACCATACAAAGGTATAACTAAAAATTTTTTAGTTATGTATGTTAAACGAATTATGAAAAAACTCTTACAGAGAAAGTTTTGGGGTACGTATGGAACAGAACGAGTGAAGCTTACAAGAAGGATCAAAGCATGAAGTGAATGAGTGAGAACATGTGTGAAACACCGGCTCCGAGAGCAAGGCCATTTCTCAAACCGGGCTTGACAAACAATCAAAGCCCTTCATTTGTGATTAGTTATTAGTAAAGGCTCATAGCAAATGTTAATTGCCAAGTTAATTTAAACAAAAGTGTGGGTGGCTAACGCAGTAAAGAGTGAAAAGGAGGGAGGACAGAGAGGAAGAAAGAAAGCAAGAGGAGGATAAAGGGTGGGCAATCACTTTTGTTATAACAGAGACGAAACAGGGAACAGAATCAATCCATTATCGATGAATAAATAAGCAAAACCAAAGACTTGAACACTGAGCAAACAAAGAGCGTTCCAACAGAAACTGGCTGAGAGAAGAAAAGAGCTCTCCAACTCTGGAGTTAGGATAAGCTAAAACATAAAGCATGTGAAATAAAACACGTGGACGGAACTTAATGTGCTAATGATAATGTGAAACTAACAAAATCAGCCCATGTAGAACAGGAGCTGTACATATTGTGATATTCAAATGATATTCAGAACATTCTGCGCCAAAACAGCTTGATTTTATGCCACATGTCATTTTGGAATCACTACAACAAAGCACTGTGGACAGTTATATGAAAAAAAAAAAGTTAACGAAAAAAACTTTTGGGTTTGATAACCCTTAAATAAAAAATGAGCTTGTTTTTCACAATAAAAAGAGAGAGAAGTTAAAGAACGTCAAATTATATCTAAAAAGTCAAATTATATCTACATCTATTTTATTTATTTAAATAAAACATTTTATTGCACATAAAATCACAAATTCTCAAATATATGAAATGTTTTAATTTATTCATTCAAATTAGGTAAAATTATTTTTAAGTCAGTAAATTTCCTACAATGTCAACGAATTTTAGAAGAAGAAAAAATTCCCAGAAACTGCGCCTAGATCACAAAAGCTTCCTCTCAACAACATAGTCCTCAGCTATATTTCCAAAGTCATCTGAGGTCACCTGCTCATCACACTACAAATAACACGTCAGACCCCTCAAACATTTGCTCTGCTGCCAATTATCTCATGCCTGGTAAACAAAAGATAGATATATATGCAAAACCTGCAACAGGTTGAACATGTTAAAGCGGGTTAGCTTGAAGTTTCTTTAAAGTAGGTCAAATAATAACACTCACCATCCACCAGGTCTTGGCTGTCATATCATAACACAGCTGCCATTTCACTGCATTCTCTGCCGCGTTGCCACTCGTGTGTGTGATGCTGGGGAGCTCCATAAAGAGAGACAGATACAGGAAGCGAAAGAGAGAGAGAAAAGGAGATGTGGATGTTCTCAGAGCAGTCCCAAATTCAGCCAAACAGGAGAAACAAGAGGAACAGAAGTGCAAATCATCCTCGGCTGCCTCTTTCTTGCTCTCATCTTTACCTCCCTGTGTGGCACAGAGAGAGACTGGACAGTTTAGAGGGACAGAGAGCGAGAGAGAGAGAGAGAGAGAGCATGAGGGTGAGACCTAAAGGATTAAGATTTCAACAACAGTTCCCACTCAAGAGTCCACACTCTTCAAGCAGAACATGCATACACCCAGACCACATCACCACCACCACCGGCTGCTAGACAGACCAGCTAATGCCAGCTGTGTTAACAGTCACACACTCACACAAAACCACACTGCTTTAGTTTTATAAAGCACATGTATGAGGAAATTGGGAGTTGATGCCAAAAATTGTATGAGGATAGAGAGAACATACGTAGTGTGCAGCTTTCAAACATGATATTTTCTTACAAGCATACACACTACAAAAAGTCAATCCTACATCGAGACCTGGCCACAATGATGTCATCTAACATCAACAGACTTTTTTTTTTCTTTTGACCTTGTTAAATCACGAGTTTCCTATCTGTATGGCTGTGTATTGGAGTCGAGTTGCAGAAGCCCCGATTCATGCAGTAGTGAATCTCCTGCTTTGAGACCACAAAGCTGGCAACCAGGGCTGATTCTGTCCTCTTCATCATCTTTGATTCACACAGAGCTGTATAGAAAACATTTCTGGGAGAAGAAAATAAAAATTTTTTGCTTGCAAGAATTTGGAAATTAAAATGTTTTTTCCCACCTCCTCCATCAACCACATGGGAATGAGAAGTCCGGCCCTTGCTTGGCCACAGGAGTGCTGAGTGAGTGTGGGGGACATGTGGGCAGTGTTTGTTTGGTTTACTTGCTTTTTCTTTTCCTTTTTTTAATTTTGGAATTTTTGTTTTTATCGTGCATCAAAGAACTAAGTGTCAAAAGCCCCCTTTTAATTAAGCATATTACCAGCCACCCTATTTTTCATGAAAGAGCGGACGTGGCCATTTTTAATATGAACGACTTCCGGAGTTGTTTGCTTCCATGCAAATGAATCGGATGTCTCGAACATTAAAAAAAATTGCTTACTTCTGCGTTGCAAAGTAAAGTGGATAGACCTATTACTATACAAGTAGAAATCTCACAATTACCGATTTCAACTTGTGAAAAACATCCACGTCCTCGTAGAGATTGGTGAAGGTATGACATCACCAAAGCCCGTCTTTCTTTGACATCACTTTGGCTGTGTCCGAAATCTCCACTCAAACCACTACTCCCTAACCCCTATGTATGGGGTAGGGAGTAGAGCACTATATAGTGAGCTCACCAGCATAATAGAAACACCACTTTCGGACACTACTCGATCGTCTCTCGGCGCCGTTGATTACGGCATTACTGTCGCAAATTCGTATTGTCGCACTGCTATCCTTGACGTCCATCCGCCATTTTTACGATCAGCGCAATGCATGATGGTATGTAGGGCTTGGGTTAGTGACCATCGGTTTACACTACTTTTCAAAGTGCATTCTGGGATACATTGAGTGGACTATATAGGGTATAATAATCATCACAATGGCTGTGTCCGAAATCTCCACTCAAACAACTACTCCCTAACCCCTATGTATGGGGTAGGGAGTAGAGCACTATATAGTGAGCTCACCAACATAATAGAAACACCACTTTCGGACACTACTCGATCGTCTCTCGGCGCCGTTGATTACGGCATTACTGTCGCAAATTCGTATTGTCGCGCTGCTATCCTTGACGTCCATCCGCCATTTTTACGATCAGCGCAATGCATGATGGTATGTAGGGCTTGGGTTAGTGACCATCGGTTGTACACTACTTTTCAAAATGCATTCTGGGATACATTGAGTGGACTATATAGGGTGTAATAATCATCACTATACATTCGGACAGCACTACAAAATGGCGAACTCACTATATAGTCCACTATATAGTGAGTAGTGGGAGATTTTGGACACAGCCTATATATTCGGACAGCACTACAAAATGGCGAGCTCACTATATAGTCCACTATATAGTGAGTAGTGGGAGATTTCGGACACAGCCTTTGTAGGCCATAACGCGGAAGCGATTTAGCATTTTAGCACTTCCGGTTCTATCATCCCGAACTTACGAAATCAATGGGGTTTTTGAATGAGGTTTTGGTTAAATGTCTAAAATAAGGTCTGTGGTGAACACAAGCTCAAGACACTTTCATGTTTTATTTTACGACATAAAACACATCAATATTACCCCACTCTTGATTTTTTAAGCTGTTCCGTGGCTTGAAAAGGCGGTTGCTAAGAAAGGCTGAGGAGAGTAAACGTCATCAGCTGAACAGTTTAGCTGAGACTGCTTTTACAGCATCTTTGTACTTGTAATTGCGCTCTTACAAGCTATTCTAACTCAAACTTTAAGGTAAATTGTTTTTTAGATACAAACTGAAAGAGTTGTTGACACTTACTGGTGGTGACTGACTTTGAAGTCGTGTGACCGTGGTGTAGTTCATTCAAGCCTACCTTTAGCTTTTTACTTCTGGCATGGGCGTAATTTGCGGGTGGGATGTCCCCCCCACTCTTTGCCAGGGTCGATATTGTCCCCACCACTTTTTAAAGGTGCTCTGTGTAACAATTAGCGGCCTCTAGCGGTGATGTTTCAGATTGCAACCAATTTTTACAAGAGCGCTCGTGCTCAAACTCATAGACAATACCGTCTATTACGCAAATATCTCGGCGAATACTAGACGGATTCCGCGAGCACCGAGCTCGTTGGGACCATCTAGTCGAGCTGAAAAGAACCGTGTAAGTCCCATAGTTTTTGGTGGTGTTTTCGCGGAGATATTAGCAGAAAACCATCGGGCGCGCTGCAAAATTGCGGAAGCCGGTGACGTCACGATCTCAGAAGAAAATCGCTCGTATCTCTGGAACGCAAAGACCCAGAGAGCTCAAATTGGGCTCGTTCGAAAGGCCCCGTCCAGCACTACGAACGATTAGAGTCTTGGGAATATTGATAAAAGACTCCCTGACGTAACTCCCTCTACAATAGACTGTATATAAGGAGAGAGGCTTGAGAGCGCGCATGTACGTCACATCCGGTGGATTTCGCGGTAAATCCGACCCGGAGACTTCACATAGAAATAGGAATACTGGCCTTCAGAGGTAATAGCAAAACTCGACAAGTGGATCATTGTAATGTGTGATTACAACCCCTTCACACACAGGCAATAAAAAAAGGATTCATTTTAGTAGAATTGTTACATATAGCACCTTTAAAACATCTCAAGGTATGAATACAAATAAATAAAACATCTCCAGTTTACTAGTAGACCTAGAGCATTAATTTCATTCGTTTGTTAAATAAGAGCACTTGTTCTGAAATGCGTTGTTTTTTAAATCAAGTGATCAAATTGCTAGTTGCGGCTGCGAACAGTTGTGCGGAATCGCGGATGCAGTCTTCACACGGACGCGCGCTTAAATCTGTTGCGGAGACTCCGGAATGCGGATTAGAACCCAGAACATCTGACACGCTTGGTAAAAGTTCTACCACTGGACGATTAAAGTAGACACGCGTAAAATAGTCGGATCTATCTATGTAGGCTATTTATTCACGTGAAAATTCTCAGCACTGACAACATATATTAGTATTAGATCTCATTAAACGACTAAACCCAATGTAACCTACTATTTAAATCGATTGCTGGACAGGACATAATGTTATTGTAAATATATAGTATGCCTACATACATATCTGATTGAGGAATGTATTAGCAATAGTGTTTCCATAGAAACGCATAAGTCAGAGGAATCGATCACCGAAATTACAGTAGGCCCTATACCACATGGCGCATGCATATGACTGAATTTAGGTCTATAACAGTACATAGATAAAAAATACAAGAAAAAACATCAAGAGAAATCTTAAATATGTAGGTGACTGCAAAAAAAAGAAAGTAGAAAAAATGTAAATAATAAAAAATATCCTTAATATTAATTTAATTAAAAGTGGTTTAGAAGTTGCAATCAATACATTTAAAAACATTTGCAAATAAATATATAAAATGAATCAACACCGTTCTGCAAATGCTTAAAATAGATAACCTTTTATTGTTCAAAGTAGGCTACAAGATGCGTGTGAATAAGTCAGAACGAGAAATCCATTAACTGTTGGCAACTAGGCAAGGCGAGATGAATCCAGCTCATATTGTCATTGATTTTAATGGAGTATATATTTGTTTTTTTTTGACACGACAGTTTGTGTAGACAGGGTGTTACATTTGCAAAAATAAATAGGCCTAAGCAATAGCCTATGACAGGCTGGTAGTCGAGAGATTGAAAGCAAACCCAGCCATGCTGATATTCAAATAGATTTTTTACAACAATTCAATATATAAGAATTACAATATTGAGAAACTTACATATTAGGCTGTCACTGAATATTGCCAGTTACATTGTCTATTTTTGATCCACCTAAAACAATTGTTCCAGAAGAAGTCACAGAATGGTTTCACGTTTTCCAACAACATGAATGAATCAGTTTTTCTGAACAAATTGGTTGAGTAAATTAATCAATGACTCGCCCATAAAGAGTTACTCATAGACATAATAAATACATAGACGCCCTATTGGCCGCTTTGGAACGTTGCAGCGATACGTCAACGTGTCCGCCATTTTGCGGAGGGCAAGACTGTGCTGTGAAAAATGCAAGTAAACGGGTGAGCTGCGGTTTTCCTGGATAATAACAATAATATCGTTTACATTTATCAGCCGATTTCAGTGGTTTGTACGTGGTGTACGTTTACGTTACTATACTAATTATATAATGACCAAATACAACCAGAAAAAAATGTTCAGTCTTGTTTGTGAAAGGTAATTCCCTGAGACCTGTTTTCAATTGTGTGGCGATTTGTACAGCCCCCAGCAGCACACAAACCAGGCATTTTTCTCAATTCCCATAATTAGAGGTATGGGAAAGTTGCCCTCCTTGATATGGCGTACGCTCCAGCAGCCAATAGGGTGTTTATGTATTTATTATGTCTATGGAGTTACTTGTTTTGTTCTTGAAGGAATCAGTGTCTGTGAATCAGCTGAATGAATAATTTACTCAATGACTAACTCATAAAGGTCAGTTACACCTACTCCCGTAAAGATACCTGAAAACAGTCAGAAAAATACCCACCACTAATGAACAGACTGAGAGTCTGCCTGGAACGCGCAAACAGACAAGCGGAGTGAAATAAACACTGAAAACTCCCTGTGCTGTTGGAATCTTTTCGCATTCCAGAAACGCTGCTTGGTCAATCAAATTTGAGAACTAACTACTGAATAATGATATATAGGCCTACTGTATTCTTTATCTTTGAGTCTGAAAAATGGGATAGTCAGAACAACAAATAACTTGTTTTTATAGAAGCTTGTTGGCCTCCAAAGTAATACTACTGACTTATATTCCAGCCAGAGGGCTGTTGGCCAACCACAATTTTGTAAGAACAGGATATTGGGTCAGACACTTCAACTCACATCCAGCATGCAGGAGAAAACAAAGCTCCCTGTGATGCTAAAACGAACCACATGAACCATACTCACTCTTTGACTTTAGAAAAGGGCATGACAATAGACAAAGAGCAAACCTCAGACAAGAATATCATTTTGACTAACCTAAATGATAGTGTGAACAGCTCACTGCATCAGATTTGGCTAAATGCTAATGTTGTGTATGCATTGCTGTCCTTAATAACTTGGCCCTGCTTGTTTACAAATTATCTGTCATGGCACATCAGCCTCTACGTGGTCATGGCAAATGAGGTCTGTGTGAAATGAATCATCAGTGACACCAAAAAAGCAGCACTTAAAGTCAGAACGGCAGCTGATTCTTGACAAATTCTATTCCAGTTCCAACAGGTTCAAGCCAGGCCTTCATCCCAGCTGGGGGCTGGAAACCTCACTCATGTACATTCCTTGGTCATCCACAATGATTCGTGATCTATCCTTATTCTGACAATAATCACATGCTCTTTGCCAGTAACCTTTTCCTCTCTCTAATTGCCTTCTCTTAAAGGTTTTTCATGATTTTTGAAGGAGATGTGTGGTGAAACTGCAGAGTCACTCTGCAAGGACGCATCAAATGCCCACATATTCCCCTTCTGAGACAAAAAGCCTTTAGAAATGATTTTTGAAGGAGAGGATATGAGCAAACCTGTAAAGTCCATATTATGGTGTATTTTTGTTTGTTTGAACTGCGAGAGGCATCAATTGCCGTCATTATGTTGTGCGTCAAGTTCAAGTGTTACTCTTTTGGCGTAAATCGATGCGTGCGGCAGTCTGCCGGAAGCTAATCGATAAAGTTTTAAATATGGATATTTTTCTTACACGAACGCATCGCTTCACTTCAGAAGGCCTTTATTAACCCCTGCAGATCCGTGTCCAGCACTTTAATCATGAATAGATGCGCTTTAAAGGGATACTCTACTGGTTTTTTCATATGAAACTATGTTATTCCCTTAAAGGAGTAGTTCACTTTTAAAAAAACTTTTGCTGATAATTTACTCACCCCATGTCATCCAAGATGTCCACGTCTTTCTTTCTTCAGTCGAAAAGTAATTAAGGTTTTTGATGAAAACATTCCAGGATTTTCTCCATATAATGGACTTCATTGGGAACCAAACGGTTCAAGGTCCAAAAGACAGTTTCAGTGCAGCTTCAAAGGGCTTTAAACGATACCAGACGATGAATAAGGGTCTTATCTAGAGAAACGATTTGTCATTTAAAAAATAAATAACAAAGTTTAAGTTTTATAAGCACAAATGCTCGCCTTGCTCTGTTCTGTGATGCGCGTCGTGACTCTCCTGTTCAAACTCGTTCATCAAAATTAACAAATCTTTTTTCTAGTCATGACTCGAAGGGTCCTAGATAAGACCCTTATGCATCGTCTGGAGTCGTTTAAGGCCCTTTGAAGCTGCACTGAAACTGTCTTTTGGACCTTGAACCATTTGGTTCCCAATGAAGTCCATTATATGGAGAAAATCCTGGAATGTTTAATCAAAAACCTTAATTTCTTTTCGACTGAAGAAAGAAAGACATGGACATCTTGGATGACATGGGGGTGAGTAAATTATCAGCAAAAGTTTTTTTAAAAGTGAACTACTCCTTTAACTAAGACGAGTTGATACATACCTCTCTCGTCTCAGTGCGTGCACTAAATCGCTGTCTTGCCGCGAACCTTTGTTAGATCTTATCTCAGCCCTGTTGATTCAATACGGGCCAAGAAGAGAAGCGACCAAACACCTCAACGTTTTCCCTATTTAAATACAGTTACTAGAGTAGTGTAACTCGACCAAGAACGGTGAAACAAAATAAAACGTTGCGCTTTTCTAAGCGTGTAAAATGGATAACTATATTGTATGGCAGAATACCATAGCAAGTGCTTGGGAGCACTTCGACTCTGCGCAGTAATATCATCTCTCGACTTCCAAAGTAAAACAGCCATTCACTCTCATTATCAAGCTTGGAAGAGCCAGGACATTTTTTAATATAACTCCGATTGTATTCGTCTGAAAGAAGAATGTCATATACATCTCGGATGGCTTCATGGTGAGTAAATCATGGGCTAATTTTCATTTTTGGGTGAACTATTCCATTAATGGTTACTCCTCAAACTTTCCCTTTTATAGTTTTTTTTAGTAACCATAAAAAGTCCATAATAAAAGGCATAACTAGACAAGTTTAAGTGCCAATGTTAATTAGCATTCCTTCAAAGGCTATTCACCAAACGGGTGATGGGTTGTATTTTTTTTATAGCTAAGTTACATAACTGTCTATATAGCTTGCCTAATAATATCGTGTTCGAATATATTCTTTGACATATTGGCTGCGTTCCACATAGACACGCACTTGTGAACTTCCCTAAGCACTTCCCCTCGGGGAATCCCTGCCACCATTTTGAAGTGTGTGAAGTGGACGAGGGAAGTTTATATGACAGACCCTCGCTCCCTGGATTTTGGCCGAGGCAGCGAGTCTACTTCATATGTACACTTCAGGCAGCATATACCACAATGGAACACGATTGTGACGTCAATGCGTTTAATTTACCCCACCACAAACAACTCAATGATTACATTTTTTTTTTTATTGAAACAACTCAAACACACCTATATACATATAGGATGCTGAACACCCCCCCCCCCCCCCCTTAAAATTTTTATTTAGAAAAAAATAAATAATGAACCCCAGAGTGGATAGTAATCAGGGGCTTAGCACGTTCCAAATTCAGCCAAGTTTCGCAGGTAGTGCAAAGTAAGCAATGACGTACATCCGAGTGAACTAGACGGAGGGAAGTTAGGAAGTTAGACCATTTTGGACTGGAACGCACCGCATTATATGTGACAGTGAAGTGCATTTGTGAGTCCATTGGTTAAACAGGGCAAAATGCCGCTTGTCAAACTTCCAAGGAGGAGGAAAGGTTTGGTTACATATCATTTTCAGCCATGGGAAGAAAATAAATCATACATTTACTGGAATATCAATAAGAAAACAAAGGACGACGAACATTTAAATAAAACAACCCAAAAAGAAACTGAGTTTTAAATAGAGTCCTCAGGCTCAATGGTCACATGGTGTTGTGCCACATGAGCGCTAAATGTCAAGTTTCTGTTTATGCGAGCATGACATGCTCGTTGTAATTTGAACGCTGGTAGGATGCGTTTTTTTTTTTTGGTAGGCTAGTGTCTAGTTTAGAAGAAGATTATGATCGAAAAAGACATCCTCTCCATCCCTCCATCCAAATCCACGAAAAGCACAACGTGGAAGACGTTTTCGTTTTAATATACTTGCTCTCAAAACATTATTATGGTAACCGGCGAACTCCAGCCAAATTCACAACATTTGTTCCACCAGACATTCAAAAAAGAATGAAAAGTGTGCAAAAAAAAAAACTGGTAATGGTAGGCCTATTTGAAAATGCCTTGGTTACTTTTTTACTTATTTATTTTGCGAGTTGCTGAAAATCACAATGTGGAAAACATGGAATTTTCAGGTTCCATAGACTTAGACATTTACCATGGTAACCGTTTCCACAACATGCCATATTATTGTTGCTGGAATAAAACTGTTAACCACTGTCAAAAAAGTAAACAAATTGACATGGGGTCCAATTTTAGTAAAGCTTTATTGATTTAAAGTCACCATGAAATCAAATAGGAGAATTATTTTTATTTTATGGAATATTGCAGTATTTATTACACTCTAAAAAAACACTGGATTAAAAACAACCCAGGGGCTGGAAATAGGCTATATGAAATTCTTCTTTCAGACTAATACAATCTTAGTTACCGTATATTAAAAAAAAGTCCATTCCATGCTTTATAATGGGAGTCAATGGGTATATTTTTTTGGTAGTCCATCTAAGTGCATCCATCCATGATAAAAGTCCTCGACACGGCTCTGGCGGGTTAATAAAGGCCTTCTGAAGTGAAGCGACGCGTTCGTGTAAGAAAAATATCCATATTTAAAACTTTGATTGACTAAAATAACTAGCTTCCGGCAGACAGCCGTACGCAAGTCATCTTAACCCATAGACAGTATAAGAAGTGGACAGAGCCATCTCATTGGAACTCAGTTGAGACAGTTGAAGTCCATTTTTAGCGATTTTTGAGGACTTCCGTTCCTGACGCGCAGACTCAAATCGACTCAAACTAAGCTTGATGACGTGAGCAACCGTCTGACAGACGTAAATCTTCTAGTAGCTGTGCGTGAAAATTCCAACGTTAATCTTGCAGAGACGGGGAACTTGAGCAAAGAGTTCTCATACCGGATTATTTCCAATTCCCCAAAAACGTTGTTGAAACATTTTGTCCGGTTGCTTTTATGGCTCATTATCTATGGGCTTCTCCTTTTACGGGACGTCCCCCCGATTACCTGCGAGCTTCTCCTCCTGTCTGTACAGTAATTTCTGTACAGCGCAACAGAGAGTCGAGTGGTTATGACGCAATCGTTAGCCTATTTTTACAAAAACTGTTTCTACGGGGCCATAATGTAACATAGAAGGTTAATGGAGCCCTTTATGCATTGTCGTGTTTCTTTAGAAATAAATAATGGACAAATGGAGTCTTTAAACGCCTCAGATGTAAAGTTATTCGCTGTCAAAGTGACGCCAAAATGAATGGGAGTCAATGGAAATGCTAACGCAAGTGAAGTTCTGCTACAAGATGGCGGCACCCAGCCGGCTTCAACTTCCGGTCGATGGATTACCCCCTTGGGACTTAACCCAAAAGAGTAACACTTGATAACGTAGGATGTAGGAGTAGCGTGCTTTGAAGCCTCTCGCAGTTCAAACAAACAGGGCTGGGTGCGGAAAAAAAATTTGCAGGATGGTAGGGGAAGACTCATGAATATTCATTTCCCTAACCGTCACTGGGGGTCTGATGACCTTACCCCCCAAAACCCCGCCCCTAAACCTACCCGTCACTGGGGTTAAGACCAATCAGGGATGACTTCCTTAATGAATATTCATGAGTCTTCCCCTACCATCCTGCAAAAAAAAAAAATTAGCGGGCTGGGCAACCGCATTCATCATTACGTTGTGCGTCAAGTTCAAGGGTTACTCTTTAGGCGTAAGTCGACTTGTGTACGGCTCTCTGCTGGAAGCTATTTTAGTCGATAAAGCTTGTTTAACAAATACTTGTACTTGTAAAATACTACAGTACTACAGTATTTTACATAAGACATGCACCAATTTGACTGAGCTGCACTGCTCTCTCCTGAAGAGGTCTCAAAAAGCCCCGCGAAAAATAACTCAACCCCTGGGTAACACAAAAACTACCCAAACACTGAAAAAATAACTAAAAAAATTTGCCAAAAGGCTCAACCCAGTACTTGGTTAGAAAAAAGAACCCACGATATTGTGAAGATGTGTATGTGATATATTGTGCACACATTTATTATTTAAAAAAAAAAAAAAATCATGTGACCTCATTATATTTAATCAAAGTAGGCCTAACTTCCCTCCCTCTTGCAGCGACATCTCTTCTCTGATGGCGTGTTTACTGGTGCGAGTACCTGTCACTTACATGACATCACAGCAATAGCAAACCAAAATGAGCCAATGATCCAATCAATTCCCAATAGACAAAATCTAAATTTTTAATTTTTGTCTATTGACAATTGTTTTTTGAACTGAAATTAGTCACAATAGGAAAAACTTTAATTTGTTTTTCTGTCGACTTTGACAATAACGTGCAATTAGCCAAAATAGTTACATGTCATTTTTGCAATATATGCAAATGGGAAAAGTCTTATGTCTCAGTTCAAAAAATGAAGTCTCAATAGTATTAAAATTAAATTCAGTTGGAAAATGCAGCCATAGTAACTAAACCCCTCTTACCACACGTATAATGACTTATCTATAAAAGTATATAAAGTGAAGGATTTGGAAGCTTGTGTGTGATTTGTTGAACCTCTCTGAATCCCTCCATACAGTCATAGTGCATCTCCAGTATACATGGGTGGCAGTCCCTACCTCTGTCCCTTCACAATGTAATCTTATATCATTCACACTGCTCTGCCTCCATCCAAGTACAGGCCATGGTCCAGACTCCAATTAGTGGTCACACTAACAGGCGGAGATGACGCCTGCCCCTCAAATTACCCACAGCAGCATGTTTAAAGACTGCAAGGGGGGTATTGCTGCTGGCACACCGTGGGCTGATACCCAGGAGTCAGGCAGCTCTGCTTTAATTAAAGGGTGCTTTTGCATTTGTTTCTGCTGCTTGTGTTTCAGAAATTTATTTCAAATGGCAATGCCACCCAGTATTATGACCCTAGTGTATTCAGGTACGACGGCATTGATGGACTATCCGCAGAGCTCCGGGAGGGAAGCAGGGCTGTAATCTGGAAAAGCTTTTTTTGTAGCACAACTATGAGAGAATCCATGTGCAATAACCTCCATGCAATTGTATAGATCCTGTACTGGTATTGTAATTCTGGGACATGTAAACATGATTCAAATTAAGTTCAAAAACACATTTTAATCATGTAGCCAAAACGCGGTTTATTTTTTTATGACATAAATTGAAACATGATGGATGTCAATGTAAAAAAAAAAAGTTTTTTTTCTACTTTCCAAAATCCACAGCAGTGGCACTAAGCAAGTGGTTCTCAAACCACGAATGTCCCATTTGTCAAACACAATAATTAAAGCCCCCAATGTTGTTACGTTATTTTCAATATTTCTGTAATTTTTTGTGACGGCAGCTTTACCATGACTTATTTTGTGATTCCAGAACTTTCAATAAAAACAATAGTTATTAATGGAGAAAAAATGTGATTGCAGTCATTTTGATTTGATGTGCTCTTTAGCATTTAATTTAAAGTAGAGTTAGATTATTTGATCATATTATTATTATTTATAATAAGCTTGCTGTCTCCCTCTAGTGGATAAAAATGTAACTGCCATGTAATTGAACACCCCAAATGTGAACACAAAACATCAGGCTGACAAGCTAGTTTTCTCTTAGCAGAAAAAATAGACATGTTAGTGAATTAAGCAGTGAAGACATCCATGGAATGTAAATGCAGAACTGATGACAGTAACTGGAATGACACCAATCCTAAAAAAGCTGGTGCATAACACAGGCCTAACTGGTCAAACAAGCTTCACTCACTTCACTATTTTGATAAAAAAATATATATACTAATGCACGTGATGTACATAGAATAACTACACATTATAGTGGGGTGTAGTGGCTTAGTGTTGAAAGGCTTTTTTACATTTTTATACAAACTAGATTTGTTTCTGATCTCTAGTGGAATCTTTTGAAATGTTTGGGAAAAGATCAGCAGAGCGTCAGAACTTCCTCATCTTGAATGTGTCACATAATTGTTGTCCTGTTTGAGTCGTCTCTCCGTGTGACAGACCTGAGCTCATATTTACATACGACACACAAAGAGCCTCTTCTTGAGAATGTAAAAACAATGCAGAAACTCGCACCTCCAAAAAGCTGAGAAAAGAGCTTGTGATCACAGAGCAGCGCAGTTTGTTATCTCCCTTGTTCTTGGTTAGTTGCAAAAGAAAGCATACAGTTTCCTCTGCAGCGCGGCCTGGTCTGAATGTTGAGTGTTTTCAAGTTTTTAACACTGAATGTGTCAGTTTAATCTTCCATTGCTCCCATAGCTGCTGGTCTCATCCTTATGTGTACTAATCAGCCCTCTGATGACCGCTAGACCTGAAGAGGCACAAAAGGATTTGTAATAGAAATAAAGAGAAATCACATAAGGAAATAATGCAAATAAGTATTTGCAGATGAAAAGCTTAGATAAACGCTAACATCAAGCATACATTGTTATTACATTGTTATTGCAAAAATGCTGTTTAACAGCGGGTGAACATTTGCGGGATTTGAAAATGTTAACAAACATATAATACTTAAATATGTTAAATGCAATCATTTTTAAAATGCTACTTTATAGTGATATTTATTGTGAAACGCATCATGCAAATACATTTGAATGGGAAATGTTTTTATTCAGATTTATAACGTTACACTATAATAGATAGTAACAAAAGCTTAATACACAATTATTATTTTTCAGATATATTCCCTTCACTTATTTAATTTCAGAAAAACATGTAATGTATGTCAATTTAAATTGCAATTCACAATTTAATACAATCACCATTAAAGGGA
The DNA here is from genome assembly GCA_036326025.1 of Chrosomus eos. Classification (NCBI taxonomy): domain Eukaryota; kingdom Metazoa; phylum Chordata; class Actinopteri; order Cypriniformes; family Leuciscidae; genus Chrosomus; species Chrosomus eos. Next base: position 27,197,616 of record CM070836.1, read on the forward strand.
TAATTCACCCAAAAATGATTTTTCACCCATCATTTACTCACCCTCAAGTTGTTCCAAACCTGTATGAGTTTCTTTTGTCTGCTGAACACAAAACAATTATATTTTGAAGAATATGGGGAACCAAACAGTTGATGGACCCCATTGACAAAAACACAATGGGGCCCATCAACTGTTACAGTATACTGACATTCTTCAAAATATCTTCTTTTGTGTTCAGTAGAAGAAATAAATTAAAAAAAAATCACCCAGGTTTCTTCTAAAAATCTAGTTCCCCTTTTATTCTAGAACAAAGATCAGCAACCTTTCAGAAAATGTGTGTTACCAAGCCATCATATCCACCATTCATTCAGGCTGAGCCGGATTTTAGTGGTTAAACAACAACACATTTTGTGTAGGTTTCAAAAAACTCCAAGACTCACGTTGGCGAATTGCAATCGGCCAGATGAGAATGGTTGAGAGACAGAGAGCAGCAACGGCAGCCACACCGGCAGTGACGATCACCATGACGTTGCGATAGAACCATTTGCAGTCAGGGTCCAGTGTGCTGTCAATAAAGACCAAAATAATGTGAGAAGCAGTCAAACACTCAACACACACATAGGCCATCTGCAGCATACACATTACAACAATCAGTCTCCCTATGAAACAAGTAGATTGTGCAGTCAAGATGGTATTTGCAGACAAGAAGAGTATTTAAATATTCTACATTCCCAGCCACTAGTCAGGGGTCAGGAGACTCTTTCATTGGAGAGGCTGGATTGTACTCACTGACAGGGATAAGCCTGTATTATCATGACTCCAAGTCCATTGGCCACCTTATCAGTGAAGCTCATTGCCCCGTACACAAAAGCACAGCTTTGCTGTTAAAAGAAAGATCTTCATTAGAGCTATACACTGGCAGTCAACAGTTGGCAATTATTACGATTATTTTTACATTTTAAAAAGTAGTCTCTTGTGCTTTCGAAGGCTGCGTTTATTTGATGAAAAATACAGTAAAACAGGAATATTATTTAAAATAGCTGTGTTCTATTTGAATATTTTAAATGGCTGTTGTTATATGAACAAACATTCAGTAAATAGTCTAATGTAAGTCTCGCATTCCTAAAATATACATCACAATAACAAATTGGACAATCCTGAAAAACAGTTCAGTGAGGAAGTCAATTGTGAACTCAGTAATTATATATATATGTATACATAGATTCCACATTCAACCACTCCAGTCATGTCAATGCATCTGCCAACTTTGAACGGTCAACATTTCAGATGTTGTCAGAATGTTGTCGTCACTCACAGTAAAAAATCAAGTTTTCCAAGATGCCATAACATTGTGCACCCTCTGCTTGTAAAAACTGCCGAGATTTAAATTCCCAAAGAAATGGGATAACCTTTCACAGGTCAGAATGTGTTTGTGTTTTATATTAACTCAATTACTTTTAAATGTCATGTTAGCTAATGCCTTCATCTGTTGTATTAAATCCTTTGAAAATATTTTTCTTAAGTCTATTGCTGATATAGATATTCATACTTGCGTATAACTGATTGCAGACGCACAGTAAACTTACTCTCACGTTTTAATGGACCGATTTTGACTGTTCCAATATGGCGGACGGCTAATGTAAAGCAGCCCATAGAAACAGCCGCTAATGAGGAATCTATGTATATATACACATCTATGTCAGTAATCGTTTTGAACTTGTTACAAAGAACCAGTTTATTAATGTAACTTGTTTGCGAGTCGGACATCACCATTCGTGCTGTGTTTGTTGCTGCACTGTGTATGTTAATGAGATATCTGACGAAACGTTATATTTTAGTAAGCTTGAACAACCAAGCTGATTACCAATTACTTGTATACATCGCATCTGATGTGTTAGTTTGAAACACATTTTGTGCAGAGTCTCTCAAAAACAGTTTTAAGAATTATCACTTGATATACATTTCTGCATATGATTATGATGTCATCACATACTGTTTGATCTCCGATGAGATTGGTGGTCATGGACAGTGACATGACCAGAATGACAGCAGATCCAGCTCCCAGCAGCACAGCGGCTCCGTAAACCCGTGGACCCATGTTTGTGTCCACCAAAGCCCAGAGGGAAAACACCAGTATGGGCACAAGTCCTACAAAATAGGTCATCTGCAAAGGCAGAAATTACATGAGGCATTTTGATTCACGGTATTTGGATAAAGCAGAGAAACAGTAAAAGCTCACAGAGGTGCCGATCCATTTGTTAACAGGCTTCATAACCAGAGAAGACACCAACCCACTGACATACATGACCAGGGGAATAGTTGCAATGTAGTTCTGCAAAAAAGAGAGGATGTTCTGTTCAATTTTACATTTACTTCATTGTGCCAGAACATAACTGCCCAAACCAGCCTTACTGTACATATGTGGTATTGTAATTAAAAGTACAAATACACTATGTTAATATTAGTTTTCTTTGTACAAGCAACTAAAGTCAGTATGTAAAAATCATACTGTTTGTAAATGTATAATAAGTAAATGTATAATAAAAAAAAAGTTTGTAAATGTATAATATGTTTATATATATATATATACATATTATACATTTACAAACTTTTATGTTAGATGCAATCAATCGATTTGACAGCACTAGTTTATAAATATATTTCTATTTAGCATTGATTTATTTTATTCAGAGTAAGTTTTAGTCACTTTAGTACTTTAACTTAAACTATTTTGTATTTTAGTTAGTTGCCAAGGAACAATTTCTAAATTTGTTTGAGTTTTATTAAGTTTAGGATTTTCATTTGATTTAATTTCAGCTTTATTTCAATTAACAAGTTTATATTGAGAAGTGTCATGTTTGTCACCTTTGGCAGTGATAAGGAGTTTGTCAGATACATCGGGATGTACGTTTGGGACAAGTTTACAATCAGTCTAGTGCACATATATAATATGGCAACCTGGAGGAAGAAAACAAACATTATTTATTGTTACTAAATAGCATACTGCGAACAATATTTCATTATGAGACAGCTTTTTTACATGTTTGTAGTTTCCATAAGGCATCTTGTGTGTCTGTGTGTTTTGTTCATAGTGAAAGTGCGAGGTCTTCATGAGATCACCTGATAGAAGGCAGGCTCGATGAACCAGTGTTTCCACTGGAGCAGGGCTCCGGAGGTCTGGGTTGGAGGCCGAGATTGTCCAGTCTCTTTAGTCTCCTGAGGCAGGACTTCCTTAGTGCCCACGTGAAAGATGATGGAGGTAACAGTACCGATGGCCCATACTATGAGTGCCAGATACTGTCCCAACAAAGATGAACCCGATAATGAGAAGAAATTAACAAATATTTTGAAGAATGTTGGTAACCAAACAGTTTCAGTTGTATTTTTGAATGAAGTCAATGGGACTTCAATGCTTGGTTTCCAACATTCCTCTTTTTTATGTTCCACAGAAGAAATAAAGGTTTATAACAACATTAAGTTAAGTAAATGATGACAGAATTTTAATGTAATGAGACTATCCCTTTAACTTTGAACGTAGGCTAAATGTTCTCAGCTTGATAGACATCATACATAACTCTTCATTTTTATCTCCATTGCCAAGGGCATGAAAATATTTGCATTTGCTCACTCTGAATGTGGGAACATCAAACCAGCTCAGATTCTGGGAAATAGATGGGTCTTCTGACTGTTGGGATTGGAAGTGGAACAAGAGCCAAGCCACAGCATACACCACAATGTTTGCCACCACTGTGAAAGCATACCTGTACGGGAAAGCAAACAACTCTTAAAGGTCATATAACAAAGTTACATGAATAAACAAACTGACATCCATGAAAAGCCACTGTGCACAGATGAATAGTTCAAAATAAGATCAATAACAAAAATAAATAGGGTGAATAATTCCATGCCCACTTTAAAATAAGGAAACAGATTTCTTGTGGTTTCCCAAGACAAAATGTATCCAACAGTGTCACTGAGTAGCTTAAGACTTTGAAGTTTAGCAACAGGTTTAAGTTGGTTATTTTAATTGAAGAGGAATGATACTACCTGTATGACGTTAGTTCCACTTTGGCGTGCTCGCATGTGACCAGCTCAGGAATGAGCGACAGGTGGGATATCTGGGTAGCAGCCCAGCCAAATTGGAAGATGATGATGAATGGGATGACGTAAATGAGTGCCGTCGTCTGTGGGGTGCTCTCATCACACCCAATACAGGGGTTGAATATGAAGGGGAAGGAGGCAAACACACTGAAAGTTCCTGAGGGGAAATGGGCAGTAAACTAAACTGTGGGTGCAGTGAAACTATGGCACTCAGAAAGTGACATCATTTGGACTTTTTTTTTTTACAGCATGACACTAAATCTGATGCCATTTTGCCAACTTAGTGTTGGATGCATTTGTGCTCATTCAACCCTGTTACCCAAGTTACTGTGATAAAAAGAAAGATATAAAACCAATAATTTTGTTTAATTTGAGGTAAATATAAGTGTTTTATAAATACAAACCAAATTTTGTCCCAAACTAGCGAGCTGCTACGCAAGTAAATTTAGATTAAAAATGTAAGTAAATTTGCAATCCTTTTACCTATTCTGGCATTTTTATACTTTTTATACAATTTTGTCTATATTGCAAAATCACACAAATAAGGGGTTGAAAAATAGGTTTCTAAACAAATCTGAGTTTTAAACAAATTAAATGACATTCACTTAGAAATCGGAATAAAAAACAGCTCAAATAAAATGTTGTTTGTTGTCCTGACCTTCACAATCGTGTTTTTGCCAATTTTTGGCAAGTTTCAGGGCGCTATTTTGTACCCTTTTCACATCTAACATTTCCCTGACTACAGCTGACAAGTTTTCGCTTCTTTTTCCTGTTTGCTTATGAACCATCATGTCAGATGGAGTGTAACGTTATACGGCTGTATAAGTCTAACTTACTTTCAAGTATAGGCTACAGTTTTTGCAAGGAATAGGCTAGCCTACACCTTCTATTATTTTAAAGCTCCACGGCAACTTACTTTTTTATTATAAATACATTTTGAGTAGCCTAGGCTATATAATGCAAAATTTGAACAAAAATAAAAAATTCGCGCCCTCCTCCACACAGACCGCTTGATATCTAGTCCATTCATTTAAGTTACAAGTTTGAATTCACACTCTTACCCACTAAATGCCAGGTCTTTCTTTTACCATACTTTCCACATCCTGCCCTCCGATCGGATTCGTATCCTACAAGCGGCGTGCAGATTCCGTCCGCGATCTGTCCGAACAGTAGCAGCACACCTGCGTTCGTGTCCTTGAGACCGAGAACCGAGTGATAATACACCAGTAAATACGTGAACCACATAGACGCGCAGAGGTCGTTAAAGAAATGTCCCACGGCGTACGTCAGTCGCCTGCACACTGGTAAAGTTAACGGCTGATCGGACATCGTGAATAAAAAGGAAACGGGAGTCAAGATGAGACAGAGACGCTCTTACACGAAGTTACCAAGGAGTCAGCCGACTGAATTGAATCCCGAAAACGAGGAATATGATGCTTTAGGCTTACTGAAATAAAAGTGAAATGGTTTCTGCCAGGGATTGTTTGCATCCAGCAGTGTCCGTTTTCTGTTTTAGCCTAATTCTCCATCTTACACCCACTCTATCTCGGAAAAGGGGATGTTACTATGAATTGATTTTCATAGACAGCACACATGCATGCCCTTTTTAACAAGAGGGAAAATATGGCAAAATCACCTTGGTGTGTGTGTGTGTGTGTGTATATAGGCCTATGTCTGTGTATGTATATATAGCTATATAATGTTTTTATATAATGCTAATTAACATGATTGTGAGATTGTTAACATATTACAATGGTAAAGGTGTAATGGAAAATGTGTAAAGGCTGAACATTTTGTCTAGGATGAAACAGATATGGAGGACCACAAATTATTACAACCACACTTATTGGGGGTTTTGTGGGGGTTTTTGGAAATCTTTCTAACTACTGCATTTTTGCCCATTAAAAAAAATCTATGTAGCCTAATTAAGTCTATTTATTTATAGATTAACGTATTTGTAAACAAATGTATTAATACATATTTCAATTGTACAATTAGTTAATTAAATGCTTTATTACTATTTCCATGACACTTGTGGTCCTCCATAGTTACAGTTCCCAAAGTACAAATTTAGCACCTTTTAACACTATTTCTAATAAATGACTAAACCAATCACCTGGTAACTTTTTTTTAAACCTCACAAGATCTGACACATATGACATGACAGTCTGAACATCATATGACATGACAATACAGACACATGGCCATAAGACATTCATAAGTGTTGATGATGTCACAATGGGTCTAATATGAATGACCTGATATAATCTATTGGGATTGGGTTAGTACTGATGTTGAAGATAAAATACAATTTAGACAGTAGGTACATCGAGTTAGAAGCTCTTGAATTACAAATCCTTATTAAATTCTAATTTTGATCAATACATAGGCCAATATTGTTTTTGTTCTACACACTCAGACATGCTTGTATATGTGGTTTACGAGGACGCTCCATAGACACAATGGTTTTATACTGAGCTAATCAAATGTTATAATATCCCATTACTTTAAACACACCCATCACAGAAAACTTTCAGCATTTTAAAAAAAAAAAAAAAAAAAAAAAGTTTAGTATGTTTTTAAAGCCATTTGGTTTACGAGGCGACAGGAAGTGTTTACGTTGTAAACGTAATTTACACATTTGTGTCCTCATAAACCATATATACAAGCACGCGCGCGCACACACAGGCCACTTTATTTGGTACACCTGTTCAACTGCTCATTAACACATCTAATCAGCCAATCCCATAGCAGCAACTCAATACTTTCAGGCATGTAGAAATGGTCCATAGATATGGAAATGGTCAAGATGATCTGATGAAGTTCAAACTGAGCATCAGAATGGGGAAGAAAAGTCATTCAAGGGACTTTGAACATGGCATGGTTGTTGGTGCCAGACGGGCTGGTCCGAGTATTTCAGAAACTGCTGATCTACTGGGATTTTCATGCACAACCATCTCTAAGGTTTACAGAGAATGTTCCCAAAAAGAGAAAATCTCCAGTGAGTGGCAGTTCTGTGGATGAAAATTGCCTTGTTGATGCCAGAGGTAAGAGAAAATGGCTAGACTATGAGCTGATAGAAAGGCAACAGTAACTCAAATAACCACTTGCTACAACAGTGTGCAGAAGAGCATCTCTGCTTCAATTTCAACAAGTTTCCAGCAGCAGAAGAGCACACCAGGTGACACTCCTATCAGCGGAGAACAAGAAACTGAGGCTATTTGCATCGGCTCACCAAAAGCAGACAATAGAAGATTGGAAAAACTTTTCCTAGTCTGATGAGTCTCGATTTCTGCTGCAACATGGTAGGATCAGATCCATCCTGCCTCGTATCAACAGCTCAGGCTGTTAGTGGTGGTGTAATGGAGTGGGGGATGTTTTCTTAGCACACTTTGGGTCCCTTACTACCAATTGAGTATAGTTTAAATGTCACAGCCTACCTGAGTATTGTAGCTGACCATGCCCATCCCTTTATGACCAGTGTACCCATCTTCTGATGGCTAATTCAGCAGGATAATGCGCCATGTCATCATCTCAAACTGGTTTCTTAAAAAAGGACGAGTTCACTAAACTCAAATGGCCTCTACAGCATGGCTGTGCAAATCTGTAATACTATAATGTCAATATGGACCAAAATCATCGAGGAATGTTTCCAGCACCTTGTTGAATCTATGCCATGAAGAATTAAAGAAGTTCTGAAAGCAAAAGAGGGTCCAACCCTGTACTAGCAATGTGTACCTAATAAAGTGGGCGTTGTGTGTATATATATAACAATAATGAAATATATATACACAATAGAAATAGATATACAATATATTTTTAAACAATAATTGATTTAGAACTAAAATTAAAACACACCTTAAGCTGAGAAATATACAACATAAGCCATTCACATCCACACGTAAAAAAACAATAACAACAAAAAAACAATGCTATCACTCAAAAAATGTCAGTGCAGGACACTTGCTTAAATTTTAAACATTTTACTTGGAAAGGCACAAACTATGATTTCCTGGTAAATAAATTTTGATGTGAGAAATAAAACTGAAGTACATTTTTTCTTCTTTTCCTTTAACGGTCCTTGAACAGATATCGGCTCTGTGCTGAGACCATTCCAACATCAGTTTTCTGTCGTTTTTCTCATCGTTTCATTGCAAGCCCACTGTGTTGTGTTCTTTTTTTCCCCAAAAGTGCAATAACAACGAGAAGATAGTATCCATTTGTCTCTCCATCACCCACAGTACGTGAGGTAACTATGCTACAGAGTCCACATGACAGAAAGAAATGGAAGAATTTATATTTAAAAATAACAACAAAAAAAGACAAAAAAGGACAAAAAGAAAGCATTTCCAGGACACAACAACTGCTTTACAACCCAGGGATTCCTGTCCAAAATAAAATTAAAATAAAATAAAAATCACAGGAAAAAAAGACTGATGATGAAATGTGTCCTGTTATTTTGTAATTTGTTGGGGTTCATTCCCAGTGCAGAGGCGACTCCTGCCCTCATGTTTTTGTCAGAAATAAAAATTATTTTTAAGAAAACTTAAATCATCCATTCACTGATGTTTTCCTCCCCTGATCAATGAACAATAAAAGCTCTGCATGGAATCTAGTATACAACGTGTCAAACAGCATCTTTTTTTTTTTTCACACCACCAGGATTCTTATATATAATCAATTACTCTCATATCATCACGTTCTTTCCATCTTTTTGAATGTTTATGTGTGATTTCTTTATTTCTTTTTACACATCTTGTATCATATATCTTCATTTATTCTCTTTCTTTGAAGGAACCAGAGTCTGTTGGAGAGTCAACAAAATTAATTTGCACTCCATTAAGTGGTGAAGCATCTATGAAAGAAGTAGAGAGGAGAGAGAGAGAGAGAGAGAGAGAGAGAGAGAGAGAGAGAGAGAGAGAGAGAGAGAGAGAGAGAGAGAGAGAGAGAGAGAGAGAGAGAAAGAGGAAAGAGAGAAAGAGAGAAAGAGAGAAGAGAGAGAGAGAGAGAGAAGGAGAGAAAGAGAGAAAGAGAGATCTGTGTATTTTCTTGCATTTCAAACTTAACAGTGACCAGAATGTATCAAGTTCTTTTCAAAGAGTGAGCTTCACTTGTGCCTTTGAAGAGCTTTCCTCTTTCTTCTTTTAAAAAAACAACAGCACCTGAAAGAAAATTAGAGCAAAAATTACAACAGAGTGACACACACACAAATTATTATTCTTTTTTTAATTAAAATGTATTGATAAGTTGAATTCGGTTATAAAATGAAGAGAGCTGAGGCATAATGAGGAACATTAAATCAGTACAGGGACATTCATACAGCAATATGCTAAGACAAAATGAACATGCATAATTCATTTTCAATTAGAGTTGACGAGCTTCAGAAAAGCAAAAATTGGCATATCCAGCGTTCTGACATATTTATGCAAATGAGATCTTACAACCAATGGGAGTGAAGACAGCAGTCAAGTATACTCAAGTAGTCCATTTTACACTGATTAATTTGACTTATGATTCATTATCAATCAAATACAGGATATACAGGGATAATTAAAGAAAGAAAGAAAGAAAATAATGCATGGAAATGTGTCAGCAACTGATATGATGCATTATTGATACGATTCAAATGCTTTTATCTGTTAATTTTAAGCAAAAAGGAAACTGATTTTTTTTTTTGTTTTACCAAGTTTACATCCCATTTGTGATCATATTTCAAATCTATAGGAACCTACTAGGTTCTACTAGGAACACATTTGTGGGACTTACTTTGTGTCGTCTGCCACCTCTACCTCAGCGGGCGCAGTGATGGGAGCATTGGAGTGTCCTGCGGTTGGGTCGTCTGTGTTCAGCTCTCCATTTGTGGAGCTCATGACCTGAGGATCGCACAGAAACAATATAAACATTTCATACAATCACCACAACTGAAACATTTTCTTTACATATTTTGTGTGAAATTATAAAAAGTCAGAATTCACACCACCACAACCGAAACCTTTTCTTAAAGGGATACTCCACCCAAAAATTCTGTCATCATTTACTCACCCTCAAGTTGTTGCAAACCTGCATGAGTTTCTTTCCTCTGCTGAACACAAAGCAAGATATTTTGAAGAACGATTGGAACTTTGGCACCATTGACTTCCATAGTATTTTTTTTTCTACTATGGAAGTCAATGGTGCCAAACAACTGTTTAGTTCCAATCGTTCTTCAAAATATCTTCCTTTGCGTTCAGCAGAAGAAAGAAACGCATACAGGTTTGCAACAACTTGAGGGTGAGTAAATTATGACAGAGTTTTCATTTTTGGGTGGAGTATCCCTTTAACATATTTTGTGTGAAATTATAAAAAGTCAGAATTCACACAAGAATTGTATGTGTCATGTAATAAAAAAGTACTGAAATCTGTTGATTGCAAACACTGAAGATTGAAGACGAAAAGAGCACACTTCTTTCAGTGATATACTCTAATAAACATGCACTGACTCTTATTCATCAAAATTACATGTGATACATATATATGAATATATAAAAGAATGAAGAACATATGGAAACATCCTGCTTCCTGCACAGATGTGCACATCACATGTCTATACAATAAATGTGATCATTCAAATAAAACATTAAATTAAATTTAATTAAACATGTGACTATACTGCAACGTTCCTGTTCTATAAATACTTTAGTTTTTTTGGGCCTGAATAATATTCAACCCCTATGAAAGCCATTTTGTAAAACTTGAGCAACTGGCATTTGTGCTGAGACAGTGTCAATACATCTAGACAGCTGTAAAACTACACAGCTGGGAATTTGACAGTGTAAACCTCTGAAAAAAAATCTCTGAAATAACAGACTTAACTAAACTAAATTGAAAAGACAAATTGAAAATAAAATTATAAATCCATATTTATCTTAAGATGTGAGATGAAAACAAGACCTGCGTTTAAACAATGGGATACCATTCCAAAAACCAACACTAGGTGGCACATGTGCTTCATCAAGCACCTTTACCATTTAAGAGATTCTCTTTCAAATCTATCAGCATCCATTAGATCCTATCACATCATGAGCTGCTCTCAAACTAAAACGCTTGATGGCTTCTATTTTAAGACACATGGTATCTCCAAGGAACGCCACTACAGCCATCTGTAGCGTGTTCGGAGCCTAAAGGAGCCGAGCTGAGCGTCACAGATGAATGAGTGCGCGACAAGCAGATAGAGAAGCAGCCATGCTCACTCAAAAAGTAGCATGACGTGCAAGCAGTACCTGCACTGAGCCCCCCAGCCTCTCGGCCGTGAGATGCGACCCCAGAGTCTCCTTATTGGTCACTGAAGTGGGCTGGGACTCACTTCCTTTGAGTTCAGGTGACTGATCGACAGTGGAAGAGCATTTTGGGTAAGAAAGCGTGGAGAATGGGGCGGGTTGAGGTGGAGATTTTGAGGTATGATGGGAAGGGGCCGGTGGGTGAGTAAACAAACAAACGAAAAATTCAACATTAAAAAGGAGACATCTCACATGCAGAAGCTTGCTCAATTACTAATATAAACGTTCATAGTGAATGACTCGAGCTAATGGAAATAAAGAAAAACCAGAGTGAGAGAAAAATAAAAGCAAACATGCAGAGTTAAGAAAGGCTTCTATTAGAAATCAATGTGAGATTTTACAAATTATGACATGAACACGACCATTAACCATCTCCTAAAATTGTTTTTAAAATGCATGCGAGCGCAAGCAAAAGGGCACATACACATATAACAATTTTCCAACAGAGTGTTAAGCTCATTTTATGCTTATGTAGAGATACTCATCACCAGGGGTTAAACTGAGATTTTTAAGATAAACCAAGCAAAACTGCAAATGCACGTGAGTGGATGTAAATCAGGATGCATTTGATACATTAGAGGATGGATATTGGGAACGGAAGCAAATTTTGGCTACATTTTATTTTGTGATTTCATTGAAACATGGATGAGCGACAAAGAAAATGTATATGCCGGAATGACTTAATGAAAGCAAGTACACAATGTCTGGAAAGAGACTCATTTGAAATGTGCACTACCAGTCAAAAGTCTGAGGCCAGGAAGAATTTTTCTTTTCTTTTCTTTTTAAAGAAATGTATACTTTTATTCAACTAAATAAAATATAAATGTTACAAAAGATTTCTATTTAAAAATGCTGTTTTTTGGACTCTCAGTTCAGCTAAAACAAATCCTGAAAAAACATATCATGGTTTCCACAAAAATATTAAGCAGCACAACTGTTTTCAACATTGATAATGTTTCTTTAGCACCAAATCAGCATATTAGAATTTCTGAAGGATCATGTAACTAATGGCAGCTAAAAAGTCAGCTTTGCAGCACAAGAATAAATTGCATTTTAAAATATAAAACTTGTATTATTGTAATAATATTTCACAATATGCATGAAGCCTTGATGAGCATAAGAGTTGAAGTTGATTGAAGTTTGAAGAGGTTTCAAAAACATTTTTTGAACAGTAGTATATTATCAAGACATATTTGCCCCGTCCACATTGTCACAATCATAATTTTATCAGGACAAATAAAATCAGATGCAGGAACATCATATTTATGGCATTTTAGCATTTAACATTTATGCTCTACAGAAAGTGCAGATACCACTGCTGAACCAAAAGAATTTTGATTCAGCAGCAGGGAACTTTGTCTCTAAGCAACTGGCCATTAAAACAGATTTGTTTACACCAAGAAAGGCACAACTGACCAGCCTTCCATTCCACTAATTAATCACATGAATGATGTTCAGAAAGAGTGTTGCACAACTGTAACATCACACAAAACTTGAGCAACTCCTCTGACAACTTCTTCTGTGTCATCAATTTGTGCATCCAAAAGTGCCAGGGTTATTCTGATTGATCACATGTCAAAGGAGGAAAAGTGGGCAGAACACTTGCCTGGAGTGAGTATATTGTATCTGGCCATGAGTTCGAGTGAGTAATACATCCTGGACTCACCTACAGTGCAATGGAGTGAATGAGATGTACTCTACGACCATCTACGGTGATTAAGATCTATAGTGTACATCCCCGAGGTAGATCTATTCACCTGACAGGGAGATTATTTGTGCACCCAACTCACCTGGTTTTTGGTCTGCGGTTGTGCTTTGTCTCTGCTGCTCGGCTGGGGTGTGTCTGTGGGGATGGGGCCTATAGGTGTGGGCTGAAAGAGACAAAAATGATCTTATCGTTGAGCATGTCTCACACATGCATACACTTACAAACAAACCCAACACAGCATGACAAAGGCATTTGACAGACGCACAAGAAAAGAATTTAAGTGCCTGCGGAAGAAACAAACACTCACGAGAGGCTTGCCGACCCAGTCGTACTCGTAATCAAACACGTAGCCGTTCTTGTCGAAGAGGTCTGTGAAGAGCTTCCTCAGGTAGTCGTAATCTGGTTTCTCAAAGAAGTCCAGTCTTCTCACATATCTCAGATAAGTGGCCATCTCCTCTACAGTGTGTGAAAACAGGAATGGCATTAGTTCAGGGAAACGCTTCGCACACTACTGTACTTGTAACTTGACATAACCAAATCGATGCCACTTACCTGGGAAACTTTCACATAGCACTTCGATCGGTGTAGCTCGCTTGGTGTCGCCAATTTTCTGGTATCGCTCTTTCAGTGTGTCTGCCTGTTTGGGAAACACAGATGATTTCACAACCACAAACTCCTCACAACTGACAAAAAACCTGGCTGAAATGTAATTAAGCATTAGCAACAAACAAATCCAGGGCAAGATTTTGCCTGAGGCTAGGTTTATTGGATAGGTGATGACGCACACACAAAGCGAGATCGGTTTACTCTTTTTTTTTTTTTTTACATTTACTTTTCATTCTCACCCTTCTGTCCTGTGCCTTCCATGTAATCCAGGTAAGTGATGAATTAACAATGGTGTGAGAGACATCAGTAGGCAGAACTTCTAACACCTGTGTGCGTTCAGAAGCAACCGCTAAAGCCATGTGACTCATTACACTATGACACATGGCCGAGCAACTGAAGTACAACATGAGCAGCTGATATCTCCATTTGCTGCCATGTCCTCACTCTTCTCAGTTACACTACAGTTAAAAAATTGGTGTCAGTAAGATTTTTTTCTAAAGAAATTAAAAGTTTATTCAGCATGGATGCATTAAAATGATCCAAAATATAGAAAATGCATTTATAATTTTGGGGTTTTGGAGTATAATGCTGAAAATTAATTAATTAATTAATTATATTTTAAAAAAAATAAAATAAAATAGTAAATGGTTATTTTAAACTGTAATAATATTTCTCAAAATGACAGAATTTTTGATCAAATAAATGCAGCCATTTTACCAACCACAATCTTTTGAGCAGTAGTGCTGAAACCTGTGGATTACTTTATTAATCCCACAATAAAAGGTTGCAAGGTATAGTTCAATAACTTTTTTCTTTTTTTAATTACAATAACTATTGTAACTCTTTCTACATTGGTTTCCACAGTCTGCATTAGTTCGCCTGCAATTGGTGCAAAACGCAGCAGCAAGGCTTTAAACTGGTACTAAAAAAAGGGACCACATTACTCCCATACTAGCATCTTTACATTGGCTTCCAGTGAAATTTAAGATTGACTTCAAAATTCTACTTTTCATTTACAAGGCACTAGCAGGCCATACGGCCCAGTATATCAGCATATCTCCCTCTAGAGCACTTAATAGGTCCTAAACTTTGGAATGGTCTCCCGGTCCAAGTGAGATTAGCTAAATCAATTTCCACTTTTATATCACACTTCAAAACATTTTTCCCAATAGCTTTTGAACAGTCTTTCTTATATGCTGAGATGGTGTGTGCTTATTGTTCTTTTTTTATATGCGGTGATGGCTTTTTCCCCCCATTTTTTATTGTCTTTCTTGTAAAGTACTCTGGGTCAACATTTGTTGTTTTTAAATCTGCTATATAAATAAAGTTGATTGATTCAAAACACACACTAACATCGGGCTGTGAGAATAATCGTAATTGATTTCCGATTTGAGCTTCCAACGATTATGAAAACAAGATCATCGAGGTAAAATGATTATTGCATTCAATCCAGCACACCTTCCTTTCTTTACAGAGGTGCGCTTTCGTTCCTCCATAAAAGCCAAAATTAACATCTAAATCAGCAAAATAAGTGTGTTGTAAAATGCAGTCTACTGTTGCTAAACTGCGGGACATGTTTGATATTAAAACAAATTAAGCTGCAAAAGAGACACTGTTACCCAGGCGGCTTTCTGAGTTAGTCTTTTATTTGTCCATTTAGTTTGTAATTAGTTTCTTTGTTCTTGTTGTACTGCTGTCTTTTATTAATTGTCTTATGTAATCGTTTGGTTATTAGTTAACCTTGTAGGCTATTAGTTTTTGCCGAAGAATCAATAATTGTGAAATCTCACTGATATTTAAAATGACTGATATTGTGAAAAAAGACTCTTCACATTGCCTACTAATAATTGTGTTAAATAATCGTGATTTCACTATTGACCAAAAATAATCCTTTATGATCTTATTGATTAAGATTTTTGCCATAATCGAACAGCCCTACTCCATCATGAGTTAAAGATCCATCTCAAGAAATGATGAACAAACTGTTAGTAGGTACAAACCTTCAAGCCCTGCCAGGGCAAACTGCCTCTTAGAAAGTACATAAACATATGGCCCAGTGCTTCTAGGTCGTCCCTTCTGCTTTGTTCTGAGGGGGAAGAAAAACAACAACTGTTAGATGTCACACTGATAGATGCAACAGGTACATTTTCACTGTTATATGAGACGGATATATTTCAGACTTCATGATTAAGAGGGTTACATAAATATGAGTCACTCAGGAAACCGAAATTATGTACGTTCTTTAAGGTGGGTTGGTGGTTTTATCATTTCCCCCCTCAGAAAGCAGTTTTAAAAAGACATCCAGAAAATGAACTTAGGAATATGAAAGGAGAGGTGAGTTTAAAGTGCATGCATACCTTTTCCCAAATGTGTGTTTATACTCATATATCGGGCAGTGCCAGTCAGGCTCTTATGCTCTCGGTATGGGATGTGTTTTTTGGTCTCGGGGTCTATGTATTCTTTGGCAAGCCCGAAGTCGATGATATGAATGGTGTGCTGCCTCTTGGACCCCGGCCGCCCCACCAAAAAATTCTCTGGCTTGACGTCTCGATATATCAAGCTCCGTGTGTGAACAAACTCCATCCGTGTTATCTGAAAAAACAAGGAACATTGTGGTTGAGGACATTCTGCACCAAAAAATAAAATAAAAAAACCCCACAAAAACATCACAGAGCTGAACGATTCCTAGAAATCATTTAGAAAACAGCCAAAAGAAATGCTCAATAGGACACCATTTACCGAAAGTGGCTAACTTTCTCTCTGACCGGATGCTTACCAGTTGAATAGCTATCATTAGGACGGTCTTGAGGGAGAAAGTGCGGTCGCAGAGGTCAAACAGGTCCTCCAGACTGGGCCCAAGCAGTTCAAGAACCATAGCGTTGTACTTCCCGCAAGGCCCGAAGTAGAAGACCTGAGGAACTCCCTCTGCAAAGACAAAACGATCATTTAACAACCCAGAGAAATGGAAACATGAATCTCATGTCTCAAACTTAGAATTTGCACCAAACATTCACATTTAATAAGATTTTTCCCATAATGACAACACCTTGAACAAAACATGACTAACAAGCCCTGGGAGAGAGAGAGAGCATCATGCAATTCATTAAAGCAGCGACTATCTTACGCTCACAGAGTTTACAGAGGACTGTAAAACATCTGATCTATCCCGTGCACACAACATGTTCTCTTCCACATCTCAAGTACTCAAAACACAGACTATGGGCATGACTCTGAGGATGACTAGAACATCATTCAACAGAACTGTTTTGCTTCCATTAAGGCTTCAAATGGTATATAGCACAGTAGGGGTGGGTGATATACTGGCTGAAGATACATATGCTGGTGTACATTTTCAATTTCTACAGCAATTATGCAAAACAGTGCTTTTATGGCCGAGCTTGTATATTAAAGAAAAAAGGTTGCATACCCTTGGATATACAGCAGAGTAAATAACTTCAGAATATTGGGCCAACCAGTCATTTCTATCTAGTTATTGTATATAGTCAGCAAAACTTCCCAATGAAGTTTGAGGGAGTGAAGGGCAGGTTTGCAAACTTTTATCAACTAAAAGAGAGAAGCCTGATATATTTTTTCTTGGGTTAAAATTAAATTAAATCCTTCAAATGTGTGAATATGTGTAAATAAAAAAATATCTAAATTATAATAAAATGTTAGAATAAACAAATGAACAATGCTTTAATACATTTATTATTTACAAGAATACTGTGCCATAAAATTTTGTTTATATCCTCCACCCCTAGCACACAAAAATAAATCACTACTTAAAGTGCATTGTTACAGACTAAAGCAAATAGTCTGGTACAAATAACAGGTGTTGTGCAGGATTAGGTTTTTTTTTTTATGCTGCCCCAAAAAAAGCTGTGACTCCACAAAACAAGACCTCAAGGACACACAGTTCTTAACTGCTCTCCACTGCCAGTGCTTCCAATTCAATTCCAGGTCGCCTGTGCCAGATCCCACGTGTGTGTGTTCTTTGGCCCAATGGTCAGATGCAGAGGCACATGAGACACACTGAGACAACGAGCCTAGGAAAGCCCAGCTCCAGGGGGGATTATAGAAGGATTTACCTGATCGGCAAACGTCATTCCCACGGGTGGGGGTGCCGAACACGCGCACACACCTGCCTGCACTTTAGCCAGCCGGATCTGTTTGGAAACCACAGCGATGATGGATGTGCCCATGGCAAGACTGCAGCCAGGAAACTGACTCATCAAAGCACCAGATCCAAGGTTTTAAACCCAACGCCAACTCGGCAATCAGAGGGAGGAAAATTACAACCATGCGCAGCTACAAGACTTCCTTGAATTGTAAACAATGCCATCGCAAGTTCTTAAAGTGTTTCAAATTATACCAAAGAAATGTAAAATTTGACAAATCATTATAGTGTAAGAAAGCAGGACTATGAGAGGAAGCACAGTCCATTTTATCCATGCAGTACGCAAAATAAACAAACTGTACAACAGAGGGGCCTGTGTGGTAGTAAATATACAAAGGCCATAAAAGTATTTAGATACTTTTGTACACACAAGTCACTTATAATGTCTCAGGAATGAACGATAACATTCTAAATAATACAAATAATTTAGCAATTGTTATATTATGGCAGATAACTGATAGAATGCTAATAATAATCAACTTAAAATAAACCTAAAACTACAAAATATATTTTTTGTCAATTTAATTTAGGCATCACAACAATGTTGTACAATATTAAATATTGACAGCAAAAGTAATCTAAAAATAGGCAGAAACAATAAAACAAAAAACTAGAGTTTCTCAAAGCTATTCATTGCATCTGAAATTGGCAAACTGAGTAGGTACTACATTTGAATTTTAATATACTATGCAATCGTGAAAATAATATGTTCTATATGGTATGAATATGGCCATTTGATGAAATTGAATACACACCATGTTGCTACTGTCACGTGACCTACCAGTTTCAGTTGCGTCACTTCACTTCCATTTATAAATCCTCTCCTGTGGCCTCATGGGATGGTAAAGTGTCCATTGAGTGTGCACCTCAGAATCTTGGTCAAAGTAGTATGTCATCTGGGTAACTGTTTTCGATTACTATGTACTCGGACATACTACTCTTTTGGCATACTGTTTTTTGCATACTACATGGAAGGGAAAAGGAAGTATTTGATTTTGGATGCAGCGATTGTAAATTTTGTTGTGGCACACCGTTCCACTTTTACCAACCTCAGTGCAGTGACGCTAGTGTTCAACAAGAGATTTTCTGCCATTTCAAAACCCACTTGCTCACATCACTAACAGAGCCTGACTGAAAACAACACAACTCATTGTTCATCAAACACACGTCCTCTCAGCGCAGATCAGATGCACTGGAATGTTAGCACACATGCCCGAATGAATACTTGCATATTAAAGATTCAGCATGCAGCAGAACAACAACAAGGCCCCGATTCCATTACCGGGACAGTGGAGAAGAATCAGGGACTGAAACGTGATCGTTCTGGGCGGCGCAGGTCCCAGTGTGATTCAGGAGATGAGAGGGCTGGCGTTATCTGCCCTGCTGCATAAAACATCCACAGCCTGCACTGCAGAGAGTGCCGTGACCCTGTTTTTCCCAAATGTCAGAGATTGAACGCAACGATTGAACAGCCACTAACCAAGTCAGTCACACAATGCTAAAAATAACTCGAAAGCTTTAATCAGCAGCACAATAGCAATTAAACATTAAACACAAGCTATTTAAAACAAGCTACACAAGCGAACACAGCAGCAGCAATTTCTCCGTTGCACTTTAAAATGCCTCATGCTCTAAATAATTGACAGAGGCATAAAAGTGCATGGCATTTAAGGTGCAAAACTGTTGATGGGTAAAGCAAATATCCTATTTATGATAAAAGTGGGATCATCATATAATGGAGCGCAGTTAGAAAGAGCAATACAGCCAGAGAAGTATCCTAACATGACCTGGACTCTTTTTCCAGGACAGTAGAGAATTAACACTCTTCTTTAGCTGAGGTTTAAGTGAGCAGAGGTTCTCCGGTGGCTTAAGACGAGTCTCACAATGGCAGATCCTTTCAAAGGATTCTTTGGGAAAGCTGGAGGTCTGGTTATCTCCTCTCAGGCTTCATAAAACCTTTAGATCCAGATTTTACAACTGTGAATCACTGGACCCCACTGGCTTGCTTTGGAAAGTGATATTCACTTTGAAGTGATGGATAATGCATTACCAGAAGGCGAAGTTGTGTAAGATTCAGTCTCACATTGAAAATCATAGGTTGAGTAACTTAAAACTACATTTCAAAAAAAATTCTCTAGAACGAATAAGAAAGCAGCACAAAAATTCCTTCCAGTTTCAAGATTCATTCATCTGTTAGGGCTGAAAATCTCTTCATATTTTGTTATGTCCCAAGTCTGTATCCTGTGATTTAGGCCTTGGATCCAGGGTCAGGATGAATTACATGCACCAGGAAAAAGGCATCAGAGAGGGAGGATAATCTAACACTCACTGAACTGCAAGACACATAAGTCTGTAGCAGACAAGCAAAAGAAAAGCTAAAGTTAAGGGTTCAAGGTTTTCACGCAAAGTAAAAGAAATGTTAAACATGATGGCAGGCCATGTTTATTTTCTCTTTGCACAATCCTGGACATATGGCTTTCTTCTTGAGAGGAATCGGTCACGTGCTGGACATTCGATAATGGCAACCCAGCCGCGAGGAGTCATGAAGATATAAATATAGCGGGCCTGCCCTGCACGCCTGCACTTTCGCTGGCTATTAATGTTGCAGGGGTGGCAGCAGTGGCTCCGATGATCTGGCAGGAGATCAGATCCCGGCTGTGGAGACAGGCGTTCGGTGAATGAGATCATTGCATTGCAGGGTGGCTACAAGTCGCTGTGAATAAAAGCCGCACTTCATGCCAGTCAACCTTCCGGTTCAGTGATCAAATGGATGGAAGCACCAAGGATTTGTACAAGCTGCTCATCCTTTTCATTGTAGGGCATAAAAGGATCAAAGTTCAGCCTTCTGGCTTCGCAACATGTATGGTAATTACAATAAAAATGTCAGGGAGTAGCGGCCAAATCACACAGATTTAATCCATTATAACCTCATTCATAAAACAAACGTTTTTTTCTAATCTGGGTGGGAGACGCATTCAGTCGTTACGCAATAAACAAGAACACAACATCTTATGGTGGACTTCCCCTGGGTAACCTATCACTTTATACCTCCTTAATCTCAATCCCATTTTAGACCCCCTTTTTCACTGTCACTTGCTGCTGATGGGTGAAAAAGCCACATCAAAAGGTTGGAGATCGCCGCCCCCATGATTCTCAGCACACAACTGAACGATGATCAGTCTCACACAGGAAGAGGAGGTGGCGCTTTTCATAAACCATATAACACACGATTCTCGAAAGGCTGTGAGGCTTACCTGAATTTCCCAGCTGTTTATAAAATCTATATTCCAAATGGAGTTGAGGTGCTCTGGATTTGATCGGCTCCTAATAGAGAAGAAAAAGAAAAAAAAACTAGGCATTAGAGAAATATAGAAAAGTTATCAGAGAATATCAAATATAAACATACAAAAACATGACAATAATGCATTTTGTATAGTTTTGGGAGTGACATTTAAATGTGAAAGCAAATCTCTATACATTATAGTTATATTATAAAAGTATAATAAAAGTAGTCTATGTGACTAGTGCACAAGATATTAAATAAGTCTCTGAACAGGAACAGAACAAAATCTAAGTCAGTCTTCACTGATAATTGTGACATCTGCCCTAGCTCTGCTTGCTGTCTGATTTAGTTTTTGAATTCAAACTCATTAAATAAGTTGCAGTGGTGAACAGCTCTTTTGATATTCAAGTTTTATTTTTAAGAATAAGTTCAACAAATTGGTAAATAAATTAGCCATATATAAAATGAGATAAGGGATAGACAGACATGAAATAATCCACAGAAAGTAAATCGAAGGACAATACAGAAAGTTATTACAAATGTCACGTCAGCTATTTGTTCATATTATTTAAAATAAATCAAGTCTGTAAGAATACAAATGGCACATGTGCTCCTCTGCAAACTGAAAAGAGAGGGGGAAAGAGAAGCAAACACCAACAACAAGACTGTATCAGTTCTCACAGCCAAACTAACAGCGACTCTTCTGTCATCCTCCCACATTTTCGTTGTTATAAAGAATCTATCCCTGCACCCTGTATATAAGTCAAGAGAGAATGCTTGGAAAAAAACTTTCCAGTGGTTAATGGTCTGTAACAGAACACACTGAGCGAGTCCTCAAATCAGGTGTCACGTTACAGGGTTCAGCAGTCTGACTCTTGATCTACCGGGCCTGCTAACACCCAGAGCTCAGCGTTTAGTAGCTAGCATCCACCTGACCACAGTTGTGCTACCATACCAAAGACCAGGGCAAGAAATAGTGTAACTTACGATGCCTCTGTCATTAAAGCTCTTGGGCTGGCAATGCAAAAATCAGAAGTTTAAACGCCCATCATGTAGAATATTTATGTAAACATAGCCAATTATGACTTAAGTGAAATACGTTTTGGTAATTTTAGCCACCCCTAACCCCAGGTAGCTCCAGGTGGACTTCCTATCCAATTAGTTTACTGGAAGTTCATTTGAATGGAAAACATCCGAGAAAAATCTGGAAATCTGCTTTTTTATTTGTATGTTTTCAGGATTCTTTGACGAATAGAAAGTTCAAAACAACAGCATTTGATTGAAATCGAAATCTTTTGTAACATTATAAATGCCTTTACTGGTACTTTTGATCAATTTAATGCATCTTTGCTGAATAAAAGTTCTCTTTAAAAAGGCTTACTGTGGATTTGGAAAGTAAAATCAGTAGAGTAGTAATGGACTCTATGCTCTGGATTCTAATGGTTCAATCCAGCTCATGTTACTTGCTCAGAAAACGAGCAGACACAGCGGGGCAGAGCTGCATCTGTTGAGCTGTGATGTAACCGTGGTCACACACACGGCTCTTTCCAGGAAGAATATGAAGGGATCGGACAGATTAGGCAAACCAGAATGTCCATCCAAATCTCTCAGTTATGGGGAAGTGAAGGGAAAAAACATTGATATAACTCAAAGATGTAAGCATATGATAAACATCTAAAGAAGCTTTACATAAAACAATAGTTCAATACATAAAATAAGGATAGTTCACCCAAAAATTCTGTCATCATTTGACATTTACTCACCCTAAAGTTGTTCCAAACCTGTATGCATTTTTTTTGTCGGTAACAAACAGTTGTTAGGCCACATTGACTTCCATAGTATTTTTTCTTTTCCAAACTATGGAAGTCAATGGTGCCCATAAACATTTTGGTTACCCATTGTCTTTGAAATATCTACTTTTATGTTCAGCAGAAGAACAACTGGAGGGTGAGTAAATTATGACAGAATTTTAATTTTTGGGTGAACTATCCATTTAAGCATATTAATATAAATCCATCAATCAATTATGAGTGACTGCCCATGATGTATTCAAATCTCTGAGAATCTCCTCACACAGGTTCTAAAGGCTTCACCTTCAGTTTTTTATTCAATGAGATGGAAATTATCTGAAGCAGTTAGTGAATTCCATGCAAACTTTTGACACAGTTACCGTTCATGCAAATTAGAATCATCATGAATCACTGCTATAAACAGGATGCCCAAGGCATTGGCACAGGTTCCTAACGTGAGCACAGTGCCTTGTGCAAATACACGAATTCAGGGCCCTGTCCCAACACCAACGAACAGCTCCACCCAAAACTACAGACATGTCCAAAGAGGATTATATTAGTAGGAAATATTAGGAAGAAAATGCTCATATTTCAAACAAATAACAGCAAAACTACTCTATTCAAAACTAAATGGAAGTCAAGTAAAGGTAGGAAATATAGTGTTTGCATATGCTAATTAAACCAACAAATACACAAAAAATGGTGTAGAAACAATTTGCAGTAAAACAAAGTAAATTTCATAAATAATTACAAAGAAAGTAACACATTGAAATAAACGTGAAATTTTAAAGTAGAGAAGAAGAGAAATAGGATATTCATCAAAAATGGATTATTTTTCAGGAATTGATTGAATCGTAGTCGCTCCTATATGAAAAAGGATAGGAGTGATTGAAAAATAAGACGGCTAGATGACATTAACTAAAAACACTATTAATTACTCATTAAACATTCAATAAGAACAGAAACAAGAAATTAAATAAACAGGTCACATTTTATTCCATGTTGACTGTTTTAGACTTTATTCCATTATTTATTAGTTCACCCACAACTTGATTATATTATCATATACGGCTCATCTATGTACTGTAACCGATGACATCAACGGGTCAGTATCATTTCCTCTTCGACTTTCCAACTGGCTGAGCTTGTATGTATGTACAATCTCCCCAAATGAGTTAACTGTAGGCAAGCGAGAGGGGACAACCACGAAAAGCATTTCTACAAACTGAAGCTTTAACATCATTAAAAAGCTTGAGAGATGATAAAGCCGCTGCGCAGAAATAATTCAAGAGTCCATGATCTCATTTTAATGTGCCTTTACACCCATTCCATTATGAAACATATAATCCAAAAAAATGACTGTGAGAGCTGAACAGAGTTAATCCTTGTCAGTCAGTTGTAATCGATGATATCATCGGCTCCATTAGAGGACTTTAGTACATCTTAACATGTAGGATAATGTATCACTGGCTACAGGCATTACTTAATAAAAAAATACATTCAATGAGAGTTGTATTATGATAAATAAAGCAATGCACATTATTAGAGCTGTCATTAGTCCTCTAATAAATTTGAGTACTCAATAAAAAATATCAATTGCAATTTACCTGTGACGATTATCCAGCAAAATACAGAATGAGAATCCATGAACCGCATTTTTAGACTGTTTTCTAAGGCTGCACGATATATTAAAACAATTAAAAAATTATAACATAGCAAAGTGCTATTGTGAATTGACAAACGCTGCGATTAAATTAAATATTTGCGCTGCGGGTTTAATAGCCTCTATATGCGCTTTAATTAAAGGTAGGGTAGGCAATTTCAGAGAGGCTAGCATTAGCAAGTTAGCTTTGAAAGAATAAGATCCCCACCCCCCACGCCTCCTCCACGCACAACCAAAGCAGAGTCTGCAAAGTGTCACGAGAGAAGGCATTAAATTACCTCACGTCTCAAAGCAGATCTTACAACAATAATGAACAAACAACTTGTAGAGCTCTGACTTGTACCACCTGACTGCTGCAGACTAATTTCCGTGTTGATAGTGTTGACATAGAAAGAAATGGTTTCTACAACTTTCACTTAGGAGCAAAAAACTTGAAAGAAATAAAGATCTGACATTTATCGTGATAATTATCAGACCTTGATAGAAAACTGATCATTTTTTTGGCCAGCCCTAGTTCAAATGCTTACACGTGCGAAAACTTGAGAGAAAGAATGCAGAATTAATTTTTGGATGAACTAACCATTTACCATAAACATTTACAAAAGTCATTTTGACACACTTTCTTGCGATTAGAACTGTGATTGATTGCATTGATTATATGAAGCACATACGCGCTGCCGGAACGACACTCCTCAAAGTGAAAGCACAAACATAATTGAAATCACTGCATCACATTTATTTTTAGTAGTATTAGAGCATTAATAGTGAGAGAGGCGGGAAATAGCGAGTACTGTGCGTGTCTGTGTAAGAGATCCAAAGAATGCCTGCATTGAAAGCATGAGTACTGCGTGAGAGAAAAAAAAAAGAACGTTTACGGAGTTTCAGTGTTCTTACTACATTCAACTATACTATATATAATGTATAATATTGCAATGGGGGAGTATTTTTGGGTCCTGAAAATAATAAAGAAATAATAATAAAATTCAGCATCACAATTTGTATAGAGAGATTTGAGACATGAGAATATTGTTACACCCTTAGAAGATGTATGTAACTTTTTAAATATTTAGACCTATTCTATTATTTATTGATATCAGGATGTGTAGAGAGTTTCAACCAGTATAACAAAAACATTTTATGAACATTGCATACCCTACCTTAATTACATTTGTTACATGCGTCTCAGAGCAGCTCCGTTCACAGTAAATGCAGCTCCACACGAACTCGGTCTCTAAAGTATTAGTTTTGTTTGGGTTTCCAATAACATGCATTTGGTAAAGCATATAAAGTCTCTGGTGCGCTTTGTGTTTCGTTTTGCACTGTTGTAATTATGTATTTTAAGTCATTTTAAAAGACACTTATGCCTATATTTATTAGCACAAAAATATATCTGATTATCATCAAAATAATTGACCGATTACTCAATTACCAAAATAATCGTTAATGACAGCCCGACACATTATCTTTTAGCTATGCAATTGGCCGATAATAGGTGATGGCTCATGAAATTGGGGTCTATTAACCTTCCAAAAAGTATATTTGCAGGATGTCACGTTAAAAATATATTTTTTATTTCAAAGAATAAACAAGTTAGTTAACATTGCAGAGAGGAGTGATTTCACAGCAGTTAAGTCATCTATTGCTCTGAAATACCCTATCATTTGTGAGATTGTCCACATAACGACCTTCAAGACGGAGATTATATGTAATCTGTGCCCTGGTAACCAGCCTCAATGTTTGCATATGTTGACATTTTCAAGTAGCTAATCATCTGGAATAAATTGGTAACTCTGAAATTATATCTTGTGGACTCAAAAAGTAAAGAATTCAAGCAGGAGACGCTAGAGGAGGTGCAAAAGCAAAATTGACAAAATGTGCCAGCAAACTAAATTAACTAGCACGTCTGGGCCCCAAGGAGCATCTGCAATGCCAATTGTGTATTTATGTTTGTTTTGATGAGGTGTTAGAAAAGCCAGGTGGGGATACATCATAATTGCTGACATGGGCTGAAGGAGGAAGTTTGCACAGCCAGCAGCCCTCAGAATAAGAATGCTATGGATATATCCAGTCTAACATTATTTCCAGTAATGTTTCATGACCCTCTTTTGCCCAATCTTACTAGAATTTGCACAAAACTACTAATTCTCAAAAACAATAACTAATCGAAATAATTGACTAGTCAACTGTGGCCCTACACTAATTATTTAAGTTGCAAAATAAGTATTTTTGAGAAGAGCCACTGTGAAGTCAACAATTCAAGAAAAAATTAAACAATTCATTTCCATAATTATATATATATATATTATTATTGCAAAACAATTTCAATAGAAAATACATTATTTTTATCAATAAAGATTTGTTTGGATCATGATGATATTAAAGGTTAATAATACCATGCAGTCTCCGTTATTATTTATCAGCAGAAAATATCATTTCAAAAGCTTCTTTAGACTAACATGCACTGATGACCCTCGCACAATAACAACAATATTAAGAAAGCAAATAGGTAAAACTCATGGCAAATTTAAAAATAATTTGGTACAAATAACAAATGTATACTTTTTCATCTCAAATACTTGAAGCTAACGGAAGCGCATGATACTAGTTACGAGGGCCTTCAGTCTCAAGCAATTATGAGCAAAGGTGTCGAGGAGTCTGGAGAAGACAGAAACAGCTGGTCTGTGTCCACCTCCTTCAACCCCTCGATTTCAGATCAGATTTCAGAGTCCCAGATGGAGGGAGAACAGCTGCAGGGGTCTAAACAGCAGAGCTTCATACACGGACTGGTACCACTGTCACTAGTGCGAGCAGCCCGAGGGAAATGAGAGAGGATTCCAGAGCAGGCCGTCATTCACACTGCAGTGGAGGAGCAGATGTGACAGGCCTAATCTACTCTGATTAAATCAATCTTCTGCTTACTGTCAGGACATTACAGCAGAATCTTTCATGATACATCCATGATTGACATCTTATTCTGTTTTCTCCAAAAACAAATGCATGCAGCCGCTAGAAATCAACGAATAAATAATATATTAAAGCTGTGTAAGCGCATCCACATAAGAGTTACACATTCATGGCTAGCACAGTTCGCACGTGCATTCACAGCCTTTTGTCCAATTGTAAGTTGCAATATTTTATTTATTTTGTGTATTGGTCAAGTTAACTAACGCTGTAGTAAAACATTTCAGTTCGCTGGTGATCATCTTTAGCTTCAGCTCATGAAGCTCAAACAGCAATGCTTTAAGAACTCTGATTGGGACTGTCATATATACATCATATTATAATTTATGACAGCACACAAATACTGAACTGAGTTCTCCTTTACATCTTTTTGTGCTTGAACTGACAATTTCACACAAAATTGTCAACCTGCCTGTCTTGGAGAATATCCAGTCAGTTATGACTTAAGAGAACATAAAGAGTCGAGAAAGACAACACATGTGTAACAGTATTATGTCTTAAAGTAAAATATCAGAAATAGTCAAATATTTCTGTTCTTAATGTTAATCAAATAACAAACAAAAGACTCACAACAAAATCACTCACTGCTCTTGACTGAGTACCTTTTGTGATACGGATTAATCAATATTTCATTTATACAGTGAGGATTATGCCGTGTAATCTACCTGAAACCACTGTTTATTTCATTTGCATCTATGATCTATTTGTGGTATTGCTTGTAGTTTGATTATTTGTTCTAATTTCATTACAGACTGTTTAACTTCAATAATGTTTGAAGATTTTTTTTTCCTTTTGCATTGTTCTTCCATACCATGTAAAAAGTTTGGCGATTAAAAAAAATGACTAGCCAACGGCAACACAAGCTTGAGTATAGAGGCCTGCAATGGCCCTGTCATTATATAAAATTACTTGCACTTTGGTCATACACCTAGATGGATGAATATCTCATTCAGCTGTGAGTTACACTCTCTATGAGCAGCTTGGCAACTTTCAATCATGTGACGGAAGCTGTCAATCACGGCAATTATTAAGCAAGTGCTAATGGACATCATGACAAATTAAAACTAAACTTTTTGCCTAGAGATTGCACCAATTTATTAGTTCCTTGAGCTAATATGCCTATTTCTCACATTCCCAAGCTTCCGGTCTTGAATGATAAATAGATGAATGAGAATGCAGAATGAAGGAGGCTGTATATGGGTTGGGCTCTGGACTCCCAACTGCAGAAAGAAAGAGAAATCACACACCGAGATCACATGTCTGATCAAACAAGCCAGAGCTCTTGTATTACTACAAAAGCTGTTTGGAAGCTGTCATACATGTATTACACAACTGGGATCCCCAGCACAAGCGTGTATGAGAAAGAGAGAGAAACTATGTGGTGTTTCCACTCCTCTGCTCTGTTCTGGGTCCCTCGTGAGCCTCTCAGTATGGACTGACTGGAGCACTGTGTCGACAAGAACCAGGGAACAAAGAGAACCTTTCATCAGCTTTATTCTCTTTCCAACTACTGTTGTTTCTCCAACTCTCCTGCTTTCTTTTTTTTCTTCTCCCACTCTTGCTGTTCTAGTAATTTATTTCATCAGAGGGCAGAGCCTGACTTTGGGCTCTTTTCTTTCTCAAATGTTAGGAAACAGTGACGTTCACCTTTGCTCCAGGTGCAGATGTGCCTAAATAAATAAATAAATAAATATACAAACTAGGCTATAAAAGCTAAAAAGAAACTCTAGTAACCTTTCAGCGCTTATCAATTGGCAACGCATTTGATCAACGTTAGTTATGTTAAATAAATAAAAAAACATGTATTTGCCCAAGACTATAGCATGAAGCCCTACTGCAGAGCTTAATCCTCAACCTGCAGCAGCAAATATCAAAAATTAAGGCAGTTATTTTGAAACTTATATCAAATGTGTGCCATGATCAAATAACGAGAATGTTTAACTGACAGCACAAACTTGTGGTATACTCATAAATAAGCAGAAGGCAGCTGGTGAGGACTGTTGGTGTCTTGAGGTTTTGGTGCTCGGTAAAATGCACACATGCAACATTTTGCTCGTGGTTGCTTCAGTAGACAAATTCAGAAATATTCAAAGTAATATTTTTTTTTTTTAAATGCAGAGGTGTAAAGCGCAGGTTCAGAAAGTAAAAGTCCACCTCAGTATTTTGTTCCAATCACCTGGATTTGATCATTAGCACAGTTTTCCAGTCAGGAGATTAGGGAAATCAGCTGACTGAGTTCATGGGTGGAATAGACACATGCCAGGACTTTTACTTTCTGAATTTTTTGAACGTAAAAGTTTATGCAATTAAAATTTATATATTTTTTATGAAAACATTTCAGATGTTGTTTGGTTTGTTAGAAAAAGAATATGTAGGTTTCATTAATTCATAATTGAGCAGTCATGAGTTAGAATTTTTAAATGAATTTAATTAAATCCATTAAAGTCAATGGAGTTCATACTAGTATTTCTCATATTATGTTCTTAAAATTTTTATGTAATGATATATTCAAATAACATGCATCTAAAATATTGATAAATATATTTTATATTTTCTTGCAGCTCACTGCTTTTGCTGTCATTCTTGAAAAAGGATTTCTCAATTACTTTAATAATAAAAAGGGGGTAAATTAAGAAATAGTATGGTAAACACATGGTAACATTAAAACCTTCAAAAATGTTTTTGTGCATTCACTCATTAATGAGTTACTGTTACTGATTAGATACAATAGGGTTTTAGCTGAAAAATATTAAGTTATGACTGTTTAAAAGCTTTCATTCCATCGGAATCAACCCCTGGAATTGAAAAAGTGTATACAGTTTTTAATGCATTAGAAGGTAAATTAATTTGACTGTTTTAGTGATTACATTCAACAATTTGATTCTACTACTTTAAAATACAAGTGTATGAGTGAGTAAAGGGATACATAGATATCATTAAAAGGCTTAAAACTATTGAGCTTTTTATTAGCCATACTGACAACAAGACCTATTCAAGCCATAATATAGCCGGAACAGGGGAGAGAAATGCAGTGGCATGGGTGCATCATCATACTAAATAATTTTAGCACTAAAATTACAGTGCTTGACTTCACATTGAGCGGTTAAAAAGCACTTTGATAGGCAACAATGCAAAGATAATGAAGCCTTTGACGTTACTAATGCAGAGATAATCATATCCTTCACTGGAGGATCCGGGGAGGAGGGCGACTAAGTGTGCACATACTATCTATGACAATCCCTTTCTCATGGTGCCAAGTTACTTGACGGTCATTTCCCAGAACAGAAGACCTCCCATCAACAGCTTAAAATGATCCCTATAAAACTCCCATCAAATAATAAAACACAACATGGACTTTAAATAGCACTGGACTTTGAGCTTCTGTTTGGGTGTAGCATGAATTGAACATGTCTGAGGAGCTTCTGATATGACGTGAATGAAAATTTTAAGAAATCCAGTTCTCTATGAAAGTCCCCGGGGCAGCAAAATCTTCTCACATCTGAGAGAAGCGCCCCTGTGATAAAAATGGATTTTGGACACCCATTTCCTCAAAGGACCTTGTCATGTTTACTCATGTTTTAGAGGCCAATTTGAGCCCACAGAGAGTGTAAGTTACGTCATAACGATCACTCACCACGAGGTCAGTCAATACTTCACTGTGTCATATGGATAAACAGTCTGCCTGTTTAGAAGCGAAGCCCTAAACTCGCTCGCATTTATCGTAGTGGAACAGAAACAGCCCAAAACGTACTTTAGGTTAACTTCCATTTCCCTCTCTATGGAGAAAAGACTGTCTACCTTACATTGACAGACAGCCAAAGTTAGCAAAACGTAAAATATAATTGGTATCATCTTTCTCGCAAATGAAAACTCCATAATGCCACCCATCAATACACGTCTAATTTGCTCATTAAGAGGAAATAAAAATCGAGTAAACGTCACCAAACAGTCATAATGATTTATTGCACTTTCTGAAAGTTGAACAGGGACTGTCTGTATGCTTTCCTTATTAGCTATTACACAAATCGGTTTTCTAAAATTACACTAGCAGCTAGCTACATAAAAATAACTTGTAAGTTAGGACCAACTGATCAACAGTGCATTACCAGAATGCTGTGGATGTGCATTGCAAAGCATACCATTTTAAAATAGGGTCTACCCATTGTAATAACAGAGTTACATGAACCTTAAAGGCCTGTTCACACCGGGACGAATTTCGTGTGCGATATTCGTCAACATTTAACGCCTCGTGACTAAACAATGGGCGCCAATGTGAGTGTAAGAGTGAAAGTCAGCGAAAATCGCTTGGGTGTGAACACAAAAAACATGTTGAAAAACGCTGACGAATAACGCAAGCCGATATTCGTCCCGTGTGTACGAGGCTTTAAGCTGCAGTCATTCATTTTTCCTCTTTGTCGCCATCTCTGTTTGAAATCTGCAATTGCAGTTATTTGCGGAATTATCAACTTTACGTGGGTTGTGCCTCGGCACGGCACAGCACAGATGAATTCATGTTTTGAGGAGAATGTGCGGCTGTCAGTCATCGCGCCGGTGTGGATACTGTCATTCAGAATCACAGATTCGACTTTTTGTAAGTATGACTAACATAAGAATTTTCACCGGAAAATGTCATCTGAACAAGTGAGTAACATCCACTTTTGTTCTGACCAATTAAGGGGAAAAAGAGCATTGCAGTAAATCGCGCTGATTAAATCTTAACGATCGCTTATATCACGTCAAACTGTGCAAATTATACTTTGTTCTTAAATAGTTCATGTTAACAACATCAGCATTGCGTGACTACATTTAATGGCCTTCCAATATTTATCCTTGTTTTCGCATGCCGGTTGCAGTCTCTTTTTTTCTGTAGCCACTCCGAAGTCATTTTACAATGGGTGAATCTCCAGTTGTCACTGGTGATTGTCGTTTAAACCTTTCTGGATCCGTCATCAAATTGATACGTTTAATAATATCAAGTGCTTAGAGAAAAGGCTATAAATCTCCACCTCCAACATCCTCACACACAATATAGCCTACTAGCCGAGACTCCTTTATATGTATGTGACTAAATGACGTAAAGACATACTCGAATTTCCCGCGGAAATCCACCAGTACCACACGAATGTCTAGAGGCAAAACTCTGAAAGTCCAATAAATAATCTTGCCTAGCATAATATTCAAACAGTCATTATGAATCAAAAGCAGAATAAAAAGCAAAAAAGCTAATTAAGATGAATTCTTGCTTTATATTAAAAAGAGGACATCTGTAAAATGTATAAATATTATAATATACCCATAAATATAGGGAATATGTGGTATTTTCAATACTCTGCTTTTCACAACAGCACTCACCAATTTGATGGCCACATATTCATTTGTGTATAGGTTTTTGCCCAGCCGCAGTTCTCCGAAGTTTCCACAGCCAATCTTCTTCCCAACTCTGAAGTTAGGGCCGACCATGAGGACCCCAGAGTTGGGCCCTGTTCCCCGGCCCCCATGTACAGTCCTACTACCAGTTGCTTTCGACATCCTTTTCCCTTCCTCTGTCTCTACCTTTCCACCTCTCTTCTCAAAATCCATAAGCTTGTGATACCCTGGCCTCTCCACGGTTACTCCCCTGCCATGCAAAACAGAGAAGTTTTCTAAACAACCCCCAGGGAACGCGTGGGGATGATGGAGAGAAGACCAAACGAGTGAAGGGTTTAAAAGTATCTATATACTGGTGATTTTTGAGGAGCAGAAACCGATGTCTTCTGCAGGTGTGGTGGGTATCACCGAAAGCGCCGTCCTTGCATTAATCCTTCGGTGGATGGGACTCCTTTACTGTGCAGTTGCCCTTAGAGTAGCATGTCACTGCCTGAAGCAGGCAGGTTATGCTAGCATACGCACACATACAGACGCACATGCACGCACTCACACATCCACCCACACACGCTCCTCAACACTGACATACACTATTCCTGCTAGTGGCACCAAACAAGTGAAAGTCCCCTTGTGCTCCTCATGGTTTCCTTGAAGTCAGTCTTGGATAATACAGTGAACATTCTTCATGTTCTAACACTGCTATAAGCAGACTCAGACAGAACCAGGAGTAACAGGTTCAAGCAGTTTAGTCCGACTTTCTCTGGATACCTGAAAGACATTGAAAAGAGAAGTAGATTACAAATTAGGCTAGTATCAATAAATGAATCAATCATGCACATTCTTGATATACCAGTCATTAAACTTCAAACAGAGCCACACCAGAGCATTATTTCATGTTTTTGCTCCTACTATTTGTTAAATTTGATCAATGACCTTGCATTTTTAATTAATTAAATACATTTTATTTCCATATCAGCATCAAAGGCTATATTCATGAAAAAATTTCAATAATATACAATTATACATAAAACAATATAAAATTGTACAGTTTAAATTCTAAAGTTTTCCATGCAATTTTAAAGCGAGTCTTCCACTGACTTAAAAACACAGATACTAATCCTGATGACCGTGTATTTTAATACCTTAAATTAATTGTATTGCCATATGAACATCAAATGCTATAGGCCTATTCATGGAATAAAATAATAACAACAACAGAATATATAAATTAACATCTTATAACATTACAATGACAACTACACAAAATCTCACTTTACTATTTGGCAGAAATTGTAATAGTTACCATGCATTTTAAAATGAGTCCCTCACTACACTATAACCATGTATTTTTAATTAATTAGGCCTAACTTTCTTTTACTGCCATTATAAGAGTCAAAGGTTATATCATTATACATTATAAATTATACAATTCAATTTCCTAAAGTCTGCAAAATCTTTGTTTAATATTTTGATAGAAATTCTGTTTTTTTTCTGAGGAAATAATACTTTAGCCTGAGCAAAAAAGAATGAATCCTCCATTAGAAAAATAAACATGAAACATGATGATGGACAGAGGCATGACAGGATATTACAAAGCACAAACAATGATGCGGATCATCAATGTGCATGGAATCCATTTTCAGATTACCTCAAG
Organism: Chrosomus eos; assembly: GCA_036326025.1. Taxonomy (NCBI): domain Eukaryota; kingdom Metazoa; phylum Chordata; class Actinopteri; order Cypriniformes; family Leuciscidae; genus Chrosomus; species Chrosomus eos. The sequence goes on from CM070836.1 coordinate 27,232,218, forward strand.
GTCCAATAAACCTAATCAATAATAGCAAGAGACAAAGTATTGCATGCTAGACATGATGCGAATGCATCCTCACTGGATGAAGAGAAACAAATGGATGTTAATTTAGAGAGAAAAAAAAGAATCACTCAGTCACAGTTTTGGCAATCTAAGAAACAAGAGTCGTGAGTTTATGATACACCAACATATTTTGCTGGTCTGCCTCCAAGGCATGAGATTTTTTTTTTCCAAAGTGTGGAGAACAGAACGGTTGAGAATTACAAGCCTAACAGTACCCGTATCAGTTTCCAATTCCAACAGGAATTTTGACGACACCTGTGTGGTTGATAATGGAGAGGGGAAGCGGTGTAGAAGGTCAGAGATCTCTGCTGGACACCAACCCCCTCTCCCATCCAGGGTCAGCACTGCTGTTAATGTAAATGGAAAAGAAACTCGGAGCAGGTAATGCAAGAACTATTGGAAAGACTGTCATGCTTTCCTTCAGAAAATGCACTTAAAACGATCAATGGCTGCCTGACTGGCTGTAAAATGATACCGGACCAGAGCTGATGAGCAATATACAATCAGCTCAGCAAAAAACACATCTTTAACACTTGGGAGTTGGGAGGGATTTTCACTACTTAATTTCAACATCCAAGGCATTGTTTGTTCAGCAAGTGACAAATGCATCATCAGAGCTTCAGTGCATCAGATTACTGGATTGATTACCTGGCTGGTTTGCACAGCTCATTTTTCTAGTCTGAGGAAATAATAATACTTTAGCCTGAGCAAAAAAGAATTATGGAAAATTATGCCCTGTCATTCAGCAAAATAAATGCATCACCAATCATGCCGGCTTAGCTTTTGTAACAGTTAAAGGGTGTGCTGGACACCGCTTCATGAAAGGGACTGAATTTGTATAGGCTACATCAATCAATTCTCAATATGAAATCAATCATTATAGCAAACGCTTTATCTTAATTGCCCATTGTAGAAGCTACATAAAGGTGAATAATAAACAGAGGGTTGTGTAAGGCATTTAAAAAGCAGGAAATGACATGTCCTATTCTTAAACTATAGCCTGAAAATGTGAATAACCTCAAGTATAGCAAGCAACAGCCTTGTTTAGTCATCCACCGTGGCACATAATGCACTCAGCCGGATCAGGATTGGCAGTCTATCATGTCTTCGATGGTCTGCTGGTCACTACCCCACACGTAGGACGGTACCATAAAAATGCTGATTACAAGCTCTACAAGGGCGAAATGGAAAACCATGCCACAAGTCAGTTAGGGATCACAACAGTCAGATAGGGATCAGATGTAATTACAAGATCTGTGGACACGAACTAGTGTATAAGTACTGATTATGGGGCATGTTTCCATCTCCTACTTGGATTAGAAACAACTTATCAATGCTTGAAGGAAGTTTAACAAAGAAACCATTGCAGAGTACGCCATAACAAAATATTTCAGTTCATATTTAGAGAAAGATTTATAATAGATTAACAGATGAATCTCACAGATAACACAGGAACATCGTCATAAAAAACACCTGATACAAAAGTGCATTAGATAAAGCCAAAATGATTACTGTAATGCAGCATAATCTGGAATTAAGACTGCCTGACTAATAATGGTTGCCAAGTTAGTGTTCACAGCTGTTTAGAGCTGCTCTGCCTGCAAGAAAACAAGACAAGCCAGCTAACGACTTATTTCTGCTTATCTGAAAAAATATCAAGAGAAAACATACCAGGTTTCAGCATAACATACTAGGCAGCACTGTTTTAGCTTTCAAACAGGAAACACGCAAGTGTTAGAGGCTGCGTAAAACCCAAGACATCTACTTCTACTTTCTCAGATGGGCAAAAGAGAGAAGCTGGTGTCATAAATCTGCTTTTGTGTTGATGTAGCTATGAGGCCTTGTGTTGTGTGTTTGTGTTGATTTGGGCTTGAGAGACAAAGAGTGAGAAAGAGAGCTGCCTGGTCATTAACTTCCTTAAGCAGTCTGATTTTCCATACTAATTTGTTTAGCACCTATGTGAAACTATAGGAGATACAGTTTAACACTCCTCTATCTTGCTATAATGACACATTTCCAGCCTGATAACTGAACAAAATTGGCGCACAACTATTTTAAAATGTAAATCATGAAATATCTGTCAAATTAAACCACCATACCTTACCTTAAACCATACCTTATAATGTTTTCAAATTGCACAGATGATGCCCTTGACAAAAAAATTCCAAATCAGTTGTACAAAGTCTAAAATGTCAAATAAAAATATATTTAGAATCTATCCTGGCACTGAAATTGTATCATCCGTCCATAAATTGTTTTATTTCATGATGAAGTGTCAATTCTAGAAAGCTTCCTATCCTGGCCTAGAAAATATTACATACTTAAACAGGTCTTTAAACATTAAATATGTCTTTAAAGGCATTATGAATATATTTTTTTCAGCCCCTTCTTGTCTAGTGGCTTAAAAACGTCCTTAAAATGAGTGGCTGTCTAGCTGAGTCGTCAAATATGAACTAAATACACGTCGAAATGTATTTCATATCACATCTAAAGCAAAATATATTCCATTTCATATTCGAAAAGGTAAGGAAATACCGACAAACCAGCTAAACAACTCCAATCCTTGTTTGACAAACATGACAATAATCCTCCACAAATGAACTAGCTTAGCAACCCACTTAGCTAACATCACATTAGCCGTCTAGCAGCGAACCTTTTCAGTCTTTCGATTAAAACGAGGAGGGAATGTTTTTCTTGAGGAAACATAAAGATGTTTTTACCTGCTTTTGAGTCCCCTATGTAGTATGCCGCGACATGGTCCTTTATTTATGCTTTGGAAAGTAATTTAATTCCCCACTAAAGACTAGCCCGGCTTCGCTGTTGTCTCTTTAAGCCTACCGTTTCGGTGAGCGAAGCTCCGGCGTCACCCGACACTCCCATTGCTGTGGATACGTTCTCAAAAGTGCGTAGATAGATTGGTGAATGTGCGGCTGTGCTGTGGCGCGCAACAGCGTTTATACCGTCCCCACCTGGAGGAAAAACTCAAATGTTTTGCCTGGATCAACAGTTGAAGGGTTGTATAATGCTGGAAATATTGGAGTCATGACTACTTTAATTTGAAGTAGGCATAAGATTTGTGATAACAAGGCTGTGAAAAAAAAAATAGGTTTTTGTATTGAGTCTAATGCCAAAAAATGACAGAGGAAAATTTAGTTATAACAGAACCATTTGTTTTTATAGAGAAAATGCATCTCTTTTCCCTGTTAAATTCCATATTCTGTGTAAGCCTTTATTCTGAATAATATGTTTGGGTATTTTATGTTTTGTTTAATATATAGCTAAATAATAATAATATATAGGCCTACAGAATAAAAAATTTATATAATATAGATGATATATATATACATACATTTTTATAAGACGTGAATGTAATCAACATATAACCTCTGAACATTTCCTGTTTTTCTTTTCTGGAAGTAGCTACTAGAATTGCTCACTCTAGCTATTTTTTTATTATTATTAAACTGATTCAACTATACTTCTCATTAATATCCTTAAAATAGCACACAGGTTGTGACATTTTGCATAATGTTGTTGCTTTTAATGACTTTTCATCTGCCTGTCTAGTATCACCCAGAAAAACGTTTGTACTGGACATGCACATATATTAATGAATATTTAGTTATGGTGAATGTTTCAAATACACTCTTAGAAGGAATGTGTAGAAAAATTACACAAAATATGTGTAACACTCTAATTTACACATTTTGTGTCAATATTAACTAAAAATGTGTTGAAAAAAATAAACCGTTTTACACATATCAATGTGTAGTTTAAAATTAACACAACTTGGAATTTTTCTCAAAGCATTTAACACAATATGAGTAGACTGATGAGCTTACACACTTCATGTGTTATTTTTATAATGTGACCGTTATTTAAATTAGCTAGCTGTTGAACTGAACCAATGTAATGACTTGGAGTGAAGAGAAGAATTCAGTTCCAGTCAGTTCAGTAGGAGATTAGTCTGTTAATGACAGCAACTATTTTGTTTTTACTTCCGTAGTGTTGAATATAAAACATTTAACGTTATCTTGTAAATATCACTTCGTTATCGACAACGTTACCCCTCGCGTCAAATCTGTTCGTTACCAGAGGAGATGATTCGCGCCGAATCACGCCGGTGATGCTAGCAAGATTCTTGAGGTAAGCTGTAACGTTACTTGAATTCATATTTTTACTTATGTTTTTTTACAAACAAATATTTGCTGCTACTGTTATTTTAATACTGGTTTAAAAGCTAGGTTATGATGATCTTTTGCGGGCAAAAAAACTTCCATTGTCAATAGTGTAAGTTAACGTAGCTGAAGCACGGCTAAACCAAGCAGCTTTATTTTGATCAACGGTGCGAATTTGCGTGGAAAACACGATTCAAAATCGACATATTTTTTTCCACTTACACACAAAATTCCCGATAATGAAGAGACCTTTATGGATTTTGCACTCAAAATTTCACCAAGCAATGGTAAACGTGACTGCACCTTTAGACTACGTTATATATTGTAACGTCAACTTACTCGATTTACTGTAAACTAAATTTTACCTGTAAGGTGTATTAAAAATTGTTTAACGTTACTCTTTATTGATTTGATTATGTCTAAAATGTCGTAGTGGATTTGAAAGTTTGCTGAAATGATTAGCAATATGAGAAGTGCTCCTGAGCCACTGGTGCTGTGCAGGCTAGGTAACGTTAGCATAACAGTTACAATACATTTGCTAACTTTATATCAAATAGGTGACTTTTGCTTTATGTCTAATATTACAGCAAATGAACCAATCAGAGGATGGACCATTTTCTTTGTCTCACCAGATTGAGTTTATTCAGGTAAGCATTGCAGTAAAACTCACTAAATCATTAATTCATATCAAATCAAGCATTCTAAATAACTTTAGTTTTTATTTTTGCATTATTTTGATCTATTATTAGGCCAAAGAGTCCAAACTGACCAGGAAGGTGCCTAATATGATTTCAGGATTTCAGCACACAGGTGGGTTAACTACTGTGAAAAGAAAAAAAAGATAATCACATGGGGATTTCTTGCATGCATCTTACTGTGTATTTGTCTCAAACAGCTATCCCTTCACTACAAACAAGCTGGAATTGGCTAAATCCTTCATTGCAGTATTTACGTCTATGAATCTCAGCATTTTTGGAGAGAATTAAGGAAATGTAAGTATTAAAATTGAATCTGGTATAATTTAGTTTACAGTTCAGCTGAAATGTTTGAATATGTTGACAAAAGGGTGTTACTTACAAATATATATTCTGAATTATAGTATGATGAATATTAAAAACAATTTGATGCTTGTCTAACGTTCTCCTCTCTCTTTCCCTCTTATATTTTTATGTAGTGTTGGAACTGTGATCCTCTCTGAAGAAGAACTGAGCACATTTGTGTTTGTGGACAGGGAACAGGGGACTGATGCATGTCACACTTTTCTAGAAACACTTCAGGAGTTTTTACATATTTTTACAAAATATGCTTATCCCCAAAGGTTGGCTTTTTATAGACTGTTTGTATGATCACTTCCTATGCTGTGGAAAAGATGGAGGAGTACAGACATTGATAATAATCATAAATGTTTCTTTAGCATCAAATCATCAATTTTTTTCTAATCTAAAGGATCATGTGACAATAGAGACTTGGAGTAATGATGCTGAAAATTCAGATTTGTCATCAAAGGAATACATTTTAAATTACATTTTAAAAATATATTCAAATAGAAAACTGCTGTTTTACAGTGTAATAATATTCCACAATTGGACTGTTTTTACTGTAATTTTGTATCAAATTAAATATTTGGTGAGCACAAGATATTTTCGAAAACATTAAATGCTTAATATTTTTATATTTTCTTTACATCAATCCAAAAAACAAAATGAAATTTGGAAATAAGTGAAATTATTTTGAAGGTGGGGTTATGTGTCATGTTACCAATGAATGAGATTGTGAAAAGAAACTGTTTTGTCCTATGTTGGACATTTTCTTTGTTGACTGCTTTAAATTGTATTGTTCTATTTTGGATTAGATTTAATTGTTGATATTTCATTATAATAAATAAGATAAATCAACCAAAGAATTTGTATTTATTTTGTAAAATGCTAATATTTTGTTTAGGATTTTAAATACCTTTTTCTAACACGATGTGTGTAGCCAAGGATAGCACATAATGTGTTAATGTTACACATTTACACATCTTGTACACATCTTTACACATCTTGTACACATCTTTACACAACTTTATGTTAACCTTTCTGACACATTTAGTGTGTTAATCTCATTAACACAGTGAATGAGTTAAATTTAACACAAAACTAGTAGTCCTGGAGCTCACCCACGGATGTGTTAAAATTTAACACAGGTTGTGTTATTTTTAACACATTCTTTCTAAGAGTGTAAGATTAGTCTATTATGCCAGCAATCTTATTCAGACTTATAGAAACCAGACTGTTGGCTTAAGCTATAGTTACTTCAAACCATTTTGCATGATGCTTTTTTAATCCAAATATGACCGTATTCATATTAACATCAGAATATTGTTTTGTATGTAAACAGTTCAGTGATGGGTAACTTTCATTCATTTAAAAAAAAAGAATGAATCATGGTAATATATTTACTCTAGCAACATGAAAATGTACAAAAATCTAAATGTCATTGTTAATGCTCAGAATGATCCACATTTGGCAAAATCATTTATTACATTGACAAGAATTATGAAATCCAAGTGTGCAATACCAGAAGCTACACAGCAGAATATTACTGATTCAGGTGTTTTTCATGTTTATTTGTATTAAAAAAATTATAAAAAGTTTATAAAAATATACAAAGTGCTCAAATATGTGTGTGCAACACAATCATTTTCTTAATGCTCTAAGCTATGTAAAACAGAGCATGAAAGTTGACTAAATAAGCCAGTTTGTACAATTACAATCAAATACAAATGAAAGTTACAGGAAAAGAACCAAATCCAAACCTTTCCAATATTCTCAGAGTAAAAGTTACAATGTTGTGGCGACACAGGAACACCTGTTCCCTCTTCATGTCCTAATAAGGGTGACTGTGGCTTATTGGTTGATGATACGGCTACATGTCCAGGTGGCGGTGAACCACAGATTTAGATTGACAGGCAGACTGAAGCATGAGATTGCTGCATTTCCCCAATGGCACAAGATTGATGGCCGTGCCATGCTGCTGTTGCATTATAGGTAAATATGTAGGAGAGAAAGGCAGACCTGCAGACAGCAGCCCAAGTCCATGAGGCATTGGTTGTTGGTAGTGTTCTCCAGTAATGAATGGAAGAACAGCAGAAGAGTGTAGTCTGGGGTGGGAATGAAGGTGAATAGAGTCTGCTGAGGAAGGAATGGTCTTGTTTTCCCTAATTGAGGATTGAGATTTTGAATTAAAGGCTTTCTCTTGGTCATTCGCCCCTTCTTTCCGTTGTTTAGTAGCAGAGCGATGCACTCGGCTTTCTTCTTTGGGAAGGGGTGTGAAACGTTGACCTTTTCTAAATTTGGCACGTCTGTTTTTGAACCACACCTGAAGAAACATGTTTTGTTAATCAAAGATGTTTTAAGCACATTTAACCTGCACTCACACTTTAATGCCACACACTTTAATGCCATAAAAACCTTTTTTGGTTCCTTTCAGAGAAAAGTTTTCATATGATTAACTCTAAATAAGTTAACTTTTTTTATGTTATACAAGATTCAACTCATTTTTTAATGCAAGATAATGCATTGAAATTAAGTTGAAATCCAAGTTTATTATGCTTAAAAATTTAAGGCAACAACTTTTTTTTCTTTTTTACAATGCATAGATGTTAAAGGTTTGTCATGGAACCATGACCATCAATGCCACTAAAGAACCTTCCTACTCTAAATGCATTGTAATATTTAGAAGTGTTCTGCATGTTGGACACTGCAGATGTTCCTGTGGGTCTCACCTGGATACGGGCCTCTGGGAGGTTGATGCAGACTGCTAGTCTCTCTCTCTCATGCCTACGTCTGGATATTGGGTTTGCTGAAAGGCCTTTTCGAGTGCTTGTAACTGGGACACATTGAAGGCCGTGCGACTGCGACGCTGCTTTTGCTGGTTCCCGTAGCGTGCCTCAAGAATGAGTTCTAAACGAAGAAGATATTTAGGCTATTAGTTGTTTACAATTCATCTTAACATTGCTTGTCTAACACACACTAGGGCTCAAATGTATGTCCACATAAAAAAGAAGAAGAATGGATTCAGAATATGGAAATAAAGTTTTACAATTAAAAAGAAATAAATAATAATAAAAAATAATAATAATATAAAAAGCATTATTATTCAAACTTGTGCACTATTTTTAGGTCAACTTTTATTGTTTAAGCAAATAAATAAATGTAGCCTATAAAATTAAATTTCAAACATCTGTAATATTGAATTGCAAACATGCAAATTAAAAGCATTTTCAGACATCCTAACCTCACTGGATATTATTAAATAAAATGATGAACAATATTTAAGAAGAAGATAAAGAAAAAGCAATAAAGCAAAACACATTCCAATTTATTTGAATATTAACTTAAAACTTAATTCTATTTATAATAAATGTATTCGTGAATATAATCAATTTATTATACATTTAGCCAACACATCAAGCCTACATCTAGTTCATTTTTAATTAACTAGGATACACTTAGCCTATAGCCTAAGCCTAATGAACACTAAAGGGTGTGTAATTAAAAGCTCTACGAATTAGAAGTTAGCTACAATTTTACAAATGCTGCATTTGCTCTGCACTTCATATTCCGGTACCGGGTCTCTAGTCAAGTCCGAGCTGCATCTCTCACCTGCCAGGCGCTCCGCCACCGTGAAAGTCTGCATAGACGCCGGGCTGGCCGCTGAATGAAGCTGGTGCGGCTGCGCCATCTGCTGGTGAGCCTCGTGGAATAACGAGTTGACGCGTTGCAATGGAAAAGGCCCCTGGCCGTTTCTTGGTCCACAGAAATACACAGAATTCATTCTGCTGGCTGAGAGGATAAAATATATGATTATCGCTTAAAAATTTAAAATATCACCTAAAATGTGACGTGGAACAGGTAAAAAATAACATAATAGAAAATAAAATGTTTAATAAAACCATTTTCTTTATATACAAAAACAATGAACACTTACCTACAACTTCCAATGAACTGTGGAATGATCAGTTGCAAAAACGCTGTAAAAGCACGTGCTGCTGTTTGTTTGACTCATACGATTTTAAAATCCCAAGGAAACATTTCACAGGAGCTGGTAAAATCCCTCAAAATTTTACAATGAAGTTTCTTTTGGTAAGGCAGACCTGTAATGCTCCACGTTGACTACGGTTTAGGTTCTCTCCAGCTCGGTTTCCACTATTTAAGAGGCATTAACTTCAGCTTCCTTCAACCATTAGCCAATAGAAAGAAAGGTATTAGCCTGGATTAAGTGGGATGAGGGAGAGAAAGGGGGGTTTTGGGGGCTCAAGTTTTTGAAACTATTGAACTTGGGAGATTTAGGCAAAGCATCCCCCTTCAATGAACGGGCATTGCACTCCCCCCTTTAAAACAATTAAAACAATGTGGTCGGCTAATCTTTGGGGTTGGGCAGATTAAAATAACAGCCTTTGATTGTCCGTTGTTCTCTTCCTTCTTTCTCTGCCGTTCCCCAGCTTTTGTTAGTATTAACTCCAAGGGGGGTGTTTGCTTGGCTGGTTTGTTTTGCTAACTGGACCCATATTTTGCCCAGAAAATGTCAACTTGAGAATGCACTCTGGAAGTGGCCTATTAGGGTAATTTCTTAGGGCTAAATGTTCCAGAAATCTTTCCCTCTAATCAAATCCTCTAAAAAAGAAAGGAGGATTTAAGCTATTAGCATCTGAAAACGAATAAAATACTCAATACAATGAAAGACATGGGATCAACAAAGTCTGCAGTCTGTGGTGTGTCAAAACTGGTTGTAATTATGGAATAAATCAACAAGACGGTTATGAAGAAAACATATCAACCAATCTGAATCTCACTCCTTGTCATTATCCCATCATGCATCTCTCAACACCCTCTCTCATTGAGCTCAAGCAGCAGTTTAGCTCCAGCTGAAACCTCAGTCACCTCAGATCAGATCATCCTCAGTAAAACTGCAGCCGAGCGGCTGGGAGCGGCTCAGGAGGTTCAGAGATGTAAATTCCGCTAAATCCTGACACTGTGCAGCTCAGGGCCAGGAAGGCGAGGCATGTGGAGAGCTAGATTATGTTTCCCACGAGTATCAGGGCAGTTGCACACTCCTCGGTGTGTGTGTGTGTGTGTGTGTGTGTGTGTGTGTGTGTGTGTGTGTGTGTGTGTGTGTGTGTGTGTGTGTGTGTGTGTGTGTGTGTGTGTGTGTGTGTGTGTGTGTGTGTGTGTGTGTGTGTGTGTGTGTGTGTGTGTGTGTGTGTGTGTGTCCAAGAGGGCAACACAGGAACCAGTACAGCATCCAAGCAGGAGCTGGGCTAAACTGGCATGACACAGACAGACACACACACAGACAGACACACACACAGACAGACAGACAGACACACAGTTAAAAAATGCATAGTAATGTTTTAAAAATAAATGATTAGCCAAGGATTAGTTACTATATTTTTGATTATATAGATGCATCCTTTTTGAGCAAAAGAGACTTTCAACATTTAAAAATCTTACCGACTTTAAACTTTTGAGATGATACTTTAGTTTAAAGGTTCTTTAAACGTAATAAAAGTTATTTTTAGAATCATATGATCCTGAAGTACCCTTATGCTGAAATGGTTCTTTGTGTTAAGAGTTTAGGGTTCTTTTTCCCGCCTTTTTGTTTTTCAAATCTGTATTTGTCAAAGCCTCCTCATTACTGATTTTCTATAGAGCTCAGCCATTAAATTACAGACTGCCAACAACACAGTCAAAAGGTAAATTAATTCCTTTCTTAAAATGTCTATAAATTTGAACTTTAAATTGTTACCGGTTTCCTACTAAGCATGTGTTTTTTTCTCTCTTTTTTGTTTAACAGAACATGTAAGTGTTAGCAGCTCTGTTCAGTTAAGGATAGGCTACTTGTCTTCTCTTGTTAGATTTTTTAAAATGATTACTTTATGCATAAAAATACCAGTCACAAAAAAACATTAATTTCACTTTTTATTTTTAACATTGTAAAGGCTCACATACTGTCCATATTTTTGGACTTAACTAGGGTCTTATCTAGGACCCTTCGAGTCATGACTCGAAAAAAGATTTGTTAATTTTGATGAACGAGTTCGAACAGGACAGTCACGAATGCTCATCACAGAACAGAGCAAGGCGAGCATTTGTGCTTAAAAAACTTAAACTTTATTATTTATTTTTTAAATGAGCGATGTTTTCGCTAGATAAGACCCTTATTCATCGTCTGATATCGTTTAAAGTCATTTGAAGCTGCACTGAAACTGTCTTTTGGACCTTGAACCGTTTGGCTCCCAATGAAGTCCATTATATGGAGAAAATCCTGGAATGTTTTCATCAAAAACCTTAATTTCTTTTCGACTGAAGAAAGAAAGACGTGGACATCTTGGATGACATGGGGGTGAGTAAATTATCAGCAAAAGTTTTTTTAAAAGTGAACTACTCCTTTAATGCTTTATATCATCGCAAGTCTTTCTGATATGTTTTTTGAGCCGTCAAATGTCAACAGCTCATCTAGACCAACACTTTCCACATTTCTGATATTTTCACACCTGACTGACCTTTCAAACTATCGTGGAATTGTGCTGAAGTTTTTCTCCCTGTGTTTAAGGCTCTGTTTTTTTGTCCCTTTGCGATGTTCTTGCCTGTCAAGCTGTATTAGTGTCCTCTCAAAATAAGTCATTTAGAAGAACCTTAGCTGAGCAGCCTCTGAACCCCATTAAAAGCTTGGAGCTCAGAGCCCAGAAGCCTTTGTCTCTTCAGCCTGCGGGATTAGTGGAGATTTGCTGCTAAGAAAAAAAAAGTAGTTATTTCATGGCACTTTCATGATGAAACCTGGCCAAAGCTGTGTTGGCTGGGAGGATTAGAGCCACACAAAGACGCTGGTTGTGTGTGACCCCCTCCCCGAAAACCAATGCCCCCTCCAAACCCCAAACACACACCATCCCCACCTCATAACTCCAGCTCAGTCCGTAATGAGAGCTGAGTTTTCATCTCCTGCTAAAATTGCATTTCGGCTTTACCCCGACCCACTCGACAGCTTTAAAGAGACAACAAAGTGGTGGATGCATCTGGAATTTTCTCATTCAGTCGTTTATTTACATAGGTGTAATTGGATGCAAACCCATTAATTTGTCTTAATGCCCCGCAATAGTCAAGCTTTGGAGGTTTAGACCCTGTCTGTAGAGTTTAAGGGGTTTAGAGGATGTGTGCTAGTGGATCCACTTACAAAGACACAGATTAGCAGAATTAAAACACAGGACAGACTAGGGTAAACTTTACAGAGTTTCAAACTATAAACTATATTTAGGGCCCAAGCCCAAAGGGCGAAGGCCCTATTGTTTTCCTAAGGATTATTTATTATTATTATTATTATTATTATTATTATTTTTTTTTTTTACTACCTTTTGGACACTTTTGGAGGCCTTAACATGCTCAAAAACTCCTGAAACTTTGCACACATGTCAGAACCCGTGGCCATCAGGGCCGGGCTGAAGATGGTACCCGGGCGTGGCAGGGGGGCTCGACAGCGCCCCCTGGAACGGGGTCCGAAAACATGGTCCATAAATCAAACACGCTTGCATGTAATAATATGAAACTCGGTACACATGTAGATCTCATCGTTTCATATATACTTCACACTCTTACTTTTTACCCCAGCCCAACAGGAAGTGGGCTATTTAGGGTTGTTGGTAAAACACACGCAAAGGAATTTGAAGTACTCCTCCTAGAGAATTCAAACACACGGCACGAAACTCGGTCAGCGTGAAGTCAAGACATTGAGGATGAAAGTTTGCGAGGGGATTTTTGATATCTCGAACGGTTTGGCCGTGGCGAGGAAACAAAATTATGGCGAGAAACGTGAAACAGGAAGTGTGTCATAACTTCAGCATACATTAACTGATCTTGATGAAACTTCAGCAGTGTGTTCGTTGTAAGAGCCCGATCATATGGATGTGACTATTGTGAGTCAAAGTTATAGCGCCACCAACTGGCAGCAGGAAGTGTGTCACTTTCAAAATGCTTTGAAATCACCCTCTTATTTTTACCCGATTTGCTTCAAACTTCATTTGTATAATGTAAATACACGGCAGATGAAGACCTGTGAATGGATTCTTGATATCTTTGAAACTGTTGCTGTGGCAATCCATCAAACTTTAATATTCTTTTTGGATGCTTTTGAGACTCTTAGCATGCCTGAAATTGCTTAAAATTGCATGAAACTCGACAGACAGATCACATTTATTAGCCAGGTGACATGTGCATAGTTTCAGAAACGGGCGTGGTGCAGGGACTCAGTAGCGCCACCTTTTGACAAAAGTGGGGGGGTTAGTTTCATCTAGAGTTACAAAAATCTGTATTTATATAGTTCTCCTCCAGCCAGACAACTTTCTAATTTACAGTCATTAGTAACAACCAAGAGGGAGTCAGATATTTTGGTTTGAATATGGTCATTTCTCTCTGAGCCTACTGTCTGTGTGTGTGTCTGTGAGTGTGGGGAGGGGAGGGGGAGTGGGGCTAGATTAACCATTTCACTGCTGTGTGGTTTGGCCTTCATTAAAAAAGAAAATAAATGTCTTAAGCCTTGTATTTTTTAAATACGTTTTTTTAATAAAGGCATATAACAGACATGCTGCATTTAAATTTTTTTAATAAAACATTGTTTTTTATGTTTTTCAAGCCATTTGATTTATGAGGACTTTTGAAATGTCCTCATAAACCACCCATAAGTTGTAATACCAGTGTAATACACGTCATTATACAAATTTGTGTCCTCATAAATCACATAAACCAACCCACACAAACCAACCCACACACACACACACACACACACACACACACACACACACACCAAATTGACGGTGGGTGGCAATAGTATATTTAAAAGTGCATAATTGTAATATCTGCAAGGCACCCCTAGTCCAATCTTATTACATGTATGCTTCATCTTTCATTTTAATTTGTAAATTTGATCAATAAATTCAATTATTTAGAATAATAAGATACTATATGGCTGTTACCCTAGGTAGGGCTGATCAAATTACATCATTTACATTGAAAAATAACAATGCATTAAATGATGTTATGAGATTGTTTTAAATATGAGTCAATTAAAAATCGTTGGAAAGAATGATACTTTTAAACATAACACTGAACCGTCACTAGGTGTCGCCAGGCTACCGTCTTAATGAGCGAGTCATTGATTCATTCGTTCAAACGATTCGTTCGAACGACTGAGTCATTCATGAATGAGACAGGTATGGATTGGTCATTGAATCTAGGGTTTGCGATGTCTACCAATTTGGCATCAGACGATGTGTACAGTGAAACATCGCGATGGACGATGATATCGGAGGAGGGTCGGGGCTAACGTTTTAATTTTTCACTTAAGCAATAAGCCCCGCAAAGCCGTGTTTTACAGTGGATTTAGAACAGCTAAGGGGCGTAGGCACAACGCGGAGATATTTTCCTCTACATCTCATCAGCCATTTTGATTTCGGCACGCTCTGAGTCTGCAGCAGCTGACCACTAGGAGCGAATGTACATGATGTACAATGTACACGTGACAGAGCAGCCAGATCCAGACTGTGCTTTCGCGCTGTGGCTGGCGCTGAGCCAGAGACAGACGCGTTCAGTGCTTGTCATATTATATCACAACTATTCAGTGTTTTTAACCACATAATGTTTATTTTAGGTTTCAGACATTTAAATGCATATAACTTATAGCAAAACAATACATTTATAGTTTGTAAAATACACAATGGTGTCTATGGAAGCAGCCATAACAACCCATTCAAACATATTTGCCGACGGATTTTATTCATATCAGACACACAGTGTAAGTAACTATAAAGTTAACTCTATTCTTCTCCCAGTTTACCGGCCATGTATTTCGGGAGAAACTGTTTTTTAAACGACAAAACAAACTCACTTACACACATTTGAGAATCAGAATAGAAGATAGTTAATGACATGGTAACCAGGTTTGTTAATATTTATAAATAAAAGCGCTAACGTTACATGTCTATTTTGGCTGTGGTGAATCACGTGCCAAGCATGACGCGTCACCATGGAAACATGGGGGGGGGGGGGGGGGGATCGCGATGCTGGCTTAAAGCAAAGAGGCACAAGAGGCGAAACTCTGATGCTTTTCTGGTAACAGCCACTAGGTGGCGCTTCGGGAGCGCGGCCGCCATTTTGGGATGAATATTCCAAGGGAGTTACTGGACAACAGCACAGATAACATTTTTTGAGGTAGTTTTTTCTTGCATTATAGAATATTTCCATTTTATGCAACTTTACACATTTACTACTATTATTAGTTACCAACTCCACTTGGCCTGAATATATTTTGTACGTTTAATCCCTGGATCATGCTACAACATGATGATCTTATGGAACATTATGCATTGCTGTGTCCGTTATCCTATAATTGCCACAATTTTGTACAGTGGCTGTGTGTTTTTGTTTACATAGTCTTGCTTTAACGGTCATTAATATACGATATAAGAAGTTTACTGTAAAGTAAATAGCAGGATGAAATAGCAGTCTCTTTCTGCACAAAACATGTACCGAAACCGAACCGAGACCGTGGCCAAAAAACCGAGGTACGGACCGTACCGTGGGCTATCTGTACCGTTGCACCCCTAATATATATATATATATATATATATATATATATATATATATATATATATATATATATAAATATAGCTGCGAGCAGCGATGAAGGGCCAAAGCCGACGGTAGCGCCACCCTGGTGCACCAGGGTTGCGGTGCCACCGGCTTGGGCCCGTAATCGCTGCTCGCAGCTATATTTTTGCTTAATTTCGCTCAGTTTTAATCAGTTTTTCATAAACACAAAAATGACATGCAAAAAGATGGATGATTAAATAAATAAGTATAGTATTGAGGAAAACCCTATGGGGCACACTGTTCAGAAGGGCCGTTCACACAGAACACATTTTTGTATTCCACTGCACAAGTGTCTCGAGCATGATCCAGCTTTCTAAAAACTCGGAGCTCAAATTAAAATGAGTTCAACTTTTAAAAACCTTCTCTCTAGACCTTGCATTTTATCATTCCAGTGACCTGAGTCTTGTGATTTAAACAGTAAAAACACGTTCTTTGTGAACAGGTGTAGTACCGAATTGTGTGACCCATTAAATTGTGTGACCCTAGTAGGCGCTGTAGTGATGGTACGGTTAGGATTAGGATTGGGATTAGGAGCAGGTCGGATTTGCGCAATATAGTGCTTACTTAATTCGGTGGGTCCCTTTTAAAGGGTTAGTTCACCTAAAAATGAAAATTCTGTCATTAATTTCTCACCCTCATGTCGTTCCAAACCCGTAAGACCTTCATTCATCTTCGGAATACAAATGAAGATATTTTTGATGAAATCTGAGAGCTTTCTGTCCCTCCATTGACAGCAATGTCATTGCAACTTTCAAGGCCCAGAAAGGTGGTAAAAACATTGTTAAAATAGTCCATCTGACTGTTATGAAGTGATGAGAATACTTTTTGTGCACAAAAAACTAAAATAATGACTTTATTCTTAGACTTTATAACAATCTCTTCTCTTCCATGTCATTCTCATACGCTGTTGACGTAGTGTGTAAACAGTACAGCGCTTCTCGGCTGGCCAGCATCACACGCATCACACACAGCGTCAGCTAATAGTGAGCCTATGAGAATGACATGGAAGAGAAGAGATTGTTGAATAAAGTCGTTATTTGAGTTTTTTTTTGCGCACAAAAAGTATTCTCATCGCTTTATAATATTATTCACATTTTAACAATGTTTTCAAAAAAAAAAAATCTTCATTTGTGTTCCAAAGATGAACGAAGGTCTTACGGGTTTGGAACGACATGAGGGCGAGTAATTAATGACAGAATTTTAATTTTTTAGGTGAACTATCCCTTTAACTACCCAGCGTCTTGCGTTTTTTAAATGTGAGATGTAAGCAATGGAATGGATTTTTTTTTACTTCTTACTTGAGCGCTGTGCTTTGTGCACAAAGACGTGAACACAACCATACTGGTCAAACACGTCCGTCTAGCATATGTTTCCATATTAGAAAAACAATGGAAATAGCATAGTGGAACGCAAAAACAGGCCCTCAGGATGTAGGCATTTGATCAGGAATATATCTGATGCAATACAAGTGGATATTTAAGTAGATCACTTGCTGTGTTCATCCAATCAATGAGACTGACCATGAAAATATGAAAACAAGACCGCAAACCCGGGGTTTACGCATGCACATTGTGATGACAAGAACCATAATTCCTAACCACTGAATTTGTGAAACATGGATAAAATATCCCAGGAATCTGTTAACCAAGTTTTAAGGGCCAGATTTTCTAACCTTTCAGATGCAAAATTTATGGGAGGAGAGAATTTAAATGCAAGGTGATTTACTAAGGCTTGCGCTAGTCAATTTACTGGTATTTGCGCCATTATTTACCGACCCCCCAAAAAAGCATGTCTTAAACCAGACGCTAATTTTCGCAACTTTGGTAGATTGCGCTGGTCATTATGGAAATGATCCGGCTGAGTCTGTGTTCTTTATTTGTCGCATCATCAGTATGCCGCTTTTATGGGATTGCGCTCTTGAGCCAATTTGCCCTGTTCAGTAAATCTGACCCTAAATGTGAAAATCCTTTAAGTTTGTAACAGGGTTTAAAATTTATATAAGAACTAAATGTGTACAATACTGTTATTGATGGTTTGGAGTGCTAGTAGCGCTCAGATTTTGAGTTTAAAGAAACCTTTGCTCTTTTGTGCTGCAGAGTGGCCTTTATGACAGAATTGGACCTTTTATCTCAATGGATGTTCTAAAGCTGCAGCTAAGTGAAAGCGTTTTAATATGATTTGGATTGGTTTAAAACTACAGGGGGGCTTAGAGAAGGACCGAGGGGGTTCATTTAGCCTTTTGAGAGGTTTTGTTTACAGGTCCTGTTTAACAGATGTTGGACTGAGGAGCAGAATGCTCTCCCTTTCTTTAATTACTTATCAATAGTGGAAATTTGTATTGACAAGCGCCTGTCAAGAGGAGAGCTTTGTAGTTGTCAGTTATCTGAGAGAGAGCCGCTTAACCAAGAGGCCCCTCGGACACTCGCTGGATCGATCCCAGCACAGCACAATTGGCTCTCTGGGCAGCTCTGTGTGGACAGGAGTGTGTGAGGGGGGCCTCAGAAGAAGTGCTGTGGGACTAAAGACTTCTTCAGAGGGGGAAATCGATGTGGCTATAGCTTGGCCTCTGACCCTGCGCAGTGAGGGTCCAGAAGCGTGAGGTCAGCGGCACAGTTTAAGCTCCAGTAAGAGGCACCAAGAGATATTCTCAAAAGAGCCTCTGAACATGCAAACACAAAAGCTATCGAACATAAAACAAAACAAAACAAACGCACAGCAGGAGTAAAAACGTGCACCAGATGTTTACACTGATAATGGACTGATCCTCACTTATCAACTGTTTATCTACCAGTTAACTCATGAACTTCTGTTGAAATGTATTAATAATAATATATAATATTTGCATGATGAAGACCCAGTTAGTAGGAAAACAGGAGAAAAAAAATCTATCTATCTATAGATTTTATTTCAAAATTTCACTTAAAAAAATAGGCTAATCACTTATATAGTAACTATTTTTGCAAGTAATAATTGGAAGATCAAATAAACAATAAAACTAATATGCTAAGAAAGGTTTTAGAGCCAAACACTTTCTCAGAGAGAAATATTATTAACAATACAAACAATGTCCAATAACAGAAATAGAAACACATTGAAATAATCTAGAATAAAATACATTAATAAACTATTTTACTTGTAAAATATTTCATCCAAGACAACCAACCATGTTGGATGCACATTCAAAAATGTAGAATAACGAGTTGATGAATGATTCAGTGATCTCTCAGACTAAACTGCATATGCAGCCAAATACAATAAACCCTACAATAATATTTGCAAAATTTGAGTGTGAGTGTCACCAAGCAACCCATAAATAATGACAAAACCTAAAAATCAAAATCATGCTTTACCAACAAGGACCCAACGAACAAATCACTGCATGTTCTGAAATAAAGTATTAAAAGATATACTAAAGTAATTGATCAGATTCGTCTCATATACAAATAAGAGCGTGGCGTTACACACTGACATTAATTTGCACTAACAAGACAGCATTAACCAAAGACAAGCATCAGACACTCAACTGAAGGCTTTTTTTGAGTCTCTGTGGACCCAAATTTAACCCAAACCTTTTAAGCCCGACCATGGCGTGAGTCTGGCTTATCTTAAGTCTTATGGATCAATATTGGACATAACTAGAGGATCAATCGCCTAATTAGGTGACAAGATTGTACAATGGGCGGCTAATGACCTATGATATGCGATTAGCATATACTATTCTTTCAGGTTGGAGGGGTAACAGGTTAACGTTTCTTGCTTAGTGTTGCTCACAAAATGCAATAATATAAAAATCTCTTTATATAAAATGAATGAATGTCATTTTATGAGATGTCTAAATATCAAACCAAATTGTAAAACTACAATTTGCCCATGAGCAACCCTCCTCTCTTGGGTGACCCCCAGCAGTCAAAGGTGATCAGAAGAGTGACTGATCGAACTTGATAATGAACACGATTTTAAGCTGTTTCACTGCACATGCTCAAATCTTCAAATCACTCAATAACCGCAGTGAGAGCCGCCCCCCTTCCCAGCCACCCCGACATTGTGCGAGATATTGATCCTGCCGTTGTTTTTAATACCTGGGGTCCGGGACTGTGACATGAGATGGCTGGGGCCCAGGGTAAACACATGGGCCTGGGGTGAGCGGGATACAATAGACCTCCCCTCTACGCCTCCACAAGCTCTTTGTGTCATTTTGTTGTCCGAGAAAACAGCTGCTGAAGAAAGAGTTCTTAGCCAGGCACCTGCTGGAAAAGGTCTCATATATAGACATACAAAATAACTGGAGGAAGATGGTGAAGTGGAACAGACAGGTCAGGATAAAAGATCAGAGAACATTCTCAATCAAAAGCTTGACATCCGTTTGTGTTTGGAAATTCACTTGAGACACTGAAATAAGTGTCTTATGCACACCAAGTTTGCACTAATGTGATAGAAACACAGTAAAACAGTAATATTGTGGAACATTACTATATTTAAAAAAAGTTTATATTTTTAAATTGTGATTTATTCCTGATGCAAAGCTGAATTTTCAGCATAATTTCTCCAGTCTTCAGTGTCACATGATCCTTCAGAAATCATTCGAATATGCTGATTTAGTGCTCAAGAAACATTTCTAAATATTATCGTCAACGTTGAAAACAGTTGCGCTCTTTAAAATTTTTGTGGAAACTTTTTTCTGCATTCTTTGATAAATAGAAAGTTCAAAAGAACAACGTTTATTTGAAGTAAAACTTTTTGTAACAATCTAAACATCTTTTGGTCAATTTAATGCATCCTTGCTAAATAAAAGTTCTAATTTAAAAACAAAATCTTGCTGACCATAAACTTTGTTTGGTAGTGTATATGTTAGTGGTGGAATATAATTTTTTATAATGTGCAATATATGAATGCAAAGGTGGGAATAATTTTTTTTTTAAATAAAATTTGCGATAGTTATAGCTTTTAATAGAAATAACTAAACAGCTACAAAAACAGCTTAGATACAACTTATTTACAGCTCATGGTATTAATGTCAACTAATTTAACAACATTACAAAACACTGTACAGCCATCTTGATCTTTAGTTTTGACAATTATTGAAAGTTGCATTTTTTAGGAGCGGTCTGATGTGTTGATGTGTTTAAGGTGGCAGGCTTGCACAAATGACATAACATTTAGTGTGTCAATTTACAAAGTTTTATAGCTTAAAGGACCTAATACAAATTAAACTATAAAGTAAAGCAAAGTAAACTGTTTTTTTTTTTAAATTGTCCTGTCAGCTCATGAATTAAGTGAACAAATCACTAACAAATCTGAATGTGTAAATAAATTGTACTAATTTGAGTACATGTAATAATACTGAGTCTGGCTTACAAGACAGGGTCAGGAAAATGACAGAATTATCTAGTTTTACATATTCGCAGCTACATAGACAGCGATTTTAAGTGTGTGAATTGCTATACATTATTACTAGAGGAAGTGACATCACATCAGTGCTGAAAAACATGGTTTCAAGTATAATTGTGGATTTAATATACAACTATATCTGTATAGTGCAACACATTGACCTTCCAGGAACGACACCTGGAGTCACATCACTTAAAGTGAACATTAAAACATCAAAGCTGATGATTTGGGAGGGCCGGGTTCTTGAAAACAAAAAAAATACTGCTGAAAAAAAAAAAAGAGAATACTTTAACTCAACAAAAGGTCAATTACCCTCAGCCCAATCCATGTCCACTTGCGTCCATGATAATTATGGTCATAACGAGGTCTGTTTTAGCGTGGTGCGAATTAGGATTGCTTGTTTCATAGGGCACTAGCTCCGGTTGCTAGGAGCCATGGTGGTCCGGGCTTTGCAATCTGTCACATTATTCCCACAGGTCTCCTCCCCTTTGTGTTAGTCCTTCTCTTTCTTTCCCCATCATTCAAACTGCAGCATTTACTCTGACAGAGTTTATCCGACCCATGTGACGCACGGTCCATTATGAAGAGCTTCAGTGACTCTTCCTCTATGACACTCTGTTCATCGAAAATCATTCCAGGTCATACCATGGTGAGAGAGAACTGGCAGGGTCAGAGGTCATCTCTTCACCTTGGCATCTTCTTTGATCTTCCAGATCATGAGTTCCATGCAGGCCCGGGCATCCTCACTGGAGTCATGCCCCTCCACTGTAAAGAGACAGGAAACACATATACAGCCCAGATATTATTATTAAAATATTAATTATAATATTATTATTATAAAACATTCCTTCAACAGCAAGATAAACTAAAATTCATCTCATATCCAGGCCAGACTGGCCATATATATCCTGTTCATTTTTTGGTGTTTGACCTAAGAAAGCTGATACTGATGATGCAGATTAACATCCTCACCACTGTCCTGTATGATGCGTTTGAGGTAGTCGGCCATAAGGTTTCGCAGGGCACGTTTGTAGGGCAGACCCAGGCGGTGAGGAAACACAATGGCGGTGTCCACGACCATGCTGTGGATAAGCTAGTAAACAGAACAGACAGCACAATTATGTTAATAAATATTCAATAAAAGATAAAAATAGCACTGTTCCAAACCCTACTATGCTACATAACTGTATTTTTTCTTTCTTTCTTTCTTCCACACACATACATGCACTACTGGTCAAAAGTTTGGAATAATTAAAGCTGCAGTCCATGACTTTTTGCGCTCTAGCGGTTAATAAACAGAACAGCATGTGTCTTGCGGAGGAACATTGTAGCCAGAGCTAGTTCTCTCTGTTTATGTCTATGACCAGTCACGCGGGTGCTGGGCTACTCCGCAGTGGTACTACCCGAACCAGTCTAAAATAGTCTCAATATAAACACTTACTATAGGTGTACCGTAGTGATTCAGGAAAAGACAAAAACTCAGTTTTTGTGATGGATTCATGATGTAGTACTCGATTATTATATACACTTTTAACACACAAAAAAAAGTTAAGGAATGGAGCTTTAAGATTTTTAAATGTTTTTTGAAAGAAGTCTCTTATTTTCACCAAGGCTGCATTTATTTGATATAAATACAGTAAAAACAGTAATATTGTGTAACACTATTACAATTTAAAAGCACTGCTTTCTATTTTAATCTATTATAAAATGTAATTTATTCCTGTGTGTAATAGCAAAGCTAAAAACTGACATTCAGAAATCATTCTAATATGCTGATTTTTCTTATTTCTTATTATTATATATTAAACCATGATTGGAATAAGATTTCTATTTCACATAAATGTTGTTCATTGAAGTTTCTATTCATCAAAGAATCCTAAAATAAAAAACGTATCATGGTTTTCACAAAAATATTATATTGAATATTTCTTTCAAAAACCTAAAACAAATCGCTATTTTTTCATGTTAGTGTGTGCATATACATATGTATAAAATAAAGCAATCCCAAAATGCATTGCAATGAGAAATAGAACAGACTATATATCTATGATATCACTAAATATCTATAATGTAATATATGACATTATATAATATAATATATAGAATATTTATATCGAATGTTCTCTTTCTTATCGCAATGCATTCTGGGACTGCTTTATTTATGAAGTATATATTTAATACCACACATTGCATTCTTAGAATTTTTATCTTATGCTTTTTGGAGCAGCCGTTGTATCACAAGCACACTTCAAATTCCTAAAAATGCTATCTAGGGAGTCAGCACATTAGGTTTTGGATCATTATAAAGACAGTGTTTGTGTGAACCTTGAGCGCAAACAGGTCACTCTCAAGACTGTGTCCAATTAGAATGGACTTAGCACTGAACATGCTCAGCAGCACCGCCTGCACGTCTCTCAGGGTGATGGTGGTGTTCTCCAGATCATCCTGTGTCACACCTGAAAACCTGAACATGACAGACAGGTGTATTTGAAACTGGAAAACTGAAAGGCAAATGAATGGCAAATCTCTTAACACAATTCCTACCGTGTGTTGTAATCCACCACTTTGCTCCCTGGCTTGACAAACGTGTCATAGACAACTTTGAGGTCAGAGTTAATGACAGTCACTCTGGTCAGCTCCAAACCTTGCTTTGTGTAGCACTACAAAACAAGTATTGAGTTGAAAAAGGTTATAGCATTTAATCAGATTAAATAAAGGTTTAAAGCTGCTTGTAATATTATCAGCTTTATAAAACTATAAACTCACCCACAACCGCATCCTGTTTCCTTCATGAGGCTTTTTATTTCCAACTTAAAAAAGTGTGGGTATAATTCAATAACTGTTATTCTCACCATCTCACAGTCCAAGGCGTAGACACCAGCATTTCCATCTACTGGCAACGGTTTGCTAAAAGTCTTCACAAAACCATCCAAGGACTCTTTACGTCCATCTTGTACATGTTGCTAAAGAAAAAGGGAAAAGCAAAAACAGTTATTCTAATCCTTCACAGACTTCATACACATTACTGAACATAATACTTACTCTTAACACCTTCTTAAAAGCTTTGCCTGCTTCAACCAGTGGATTTAACTAAAAAAAGACTTCTAGATGCCTTAAGGTAGTGTGAACAACCTTTTTTATCTCATGTATGCCAACAAAATATGTTTGTCATCAACAAAAATATAATTACATATATAAGTAAATTCATTTATTTAGCTATTTATGTCAATATAAAAGGCTATATTCATGGCAATAATAAATAAATAAATAAAATAAAGTTTTTTTGTTAAAAAAATAAAACCATTGCATAGTAACACAAAAAACAAGTGCAAGTATAATTTGTTATATTATTGGAGATTTGCAATGATTTCAGCATCTGCATTTTCCAGAAGTTTTGATGCAGTTTGAGAAATGTAAAATCTGTGTTCTCTATGTAACATTACTAATAAGTAACATTTATTCGATATTATCTATATAATATATAACTATTACATTTGATAGGTTTTTACATTCAACTATTACTATTACATTTACGTATCTAAGGGCATTTAGAAGAATATCTCATTTTAGATTTAAGAAAAGTTTTTTAGAGAAGATGACCAAGATGAGACCTACTTTACACACTTCACATCCAGGAGAACCAACCGCACCAGAGCAGCAGCTGTAAAGTGTCTCCCAACCTCCTGGAACTACATAAGACACACAAACATGGCACTAAATATGCACCGAAAAACATGAAGCAGTTGTATGGTCGTTGCCGAATCTCCTCCCTTGTCTCATACGTACACAATACACATACCCACCTCTGTTTCTGCGTAATCTTCCCCAGTGGTGACTGCACTCCTCCTTACGCACACAGCTGCCGTTAACATTTATCTTGTACTCTGCGCCACATCGACTACAGATTTTGGAAAAAGCTGAGGAAGACATACAGGACAATTCATCAAAATCAAAATTGCAAATGTTATGGGCAGGGAAGATATTTCAAATGTAATTAAGTGGGAGGGAGAGCTCCGGAAGGATAAAAGGAGGAAAAGACAGTGGAAGACAAGAGAGGACCAGGCCTGGACATTTTAAGTTGTTGTTTTGGCTTTGTTTATGCCGCAGTAGTCCTTGAGGGGCTGCGGCTTGACTTTCACTTTGTTGTTTGTTTATCTTTATTGAACGTTTGCTGGTTCCCGCCTCATTCTACCTTAACTATGAACTTCATTATGGTCATGTCATATTAAATGTTTAAAGTCCCCCTCTGGTCAATAATTGTATCCCTTAAAACTCATAGTTGATCATCAAAATTACATATTTAAGCATTTTTTCCTCGAAAAAAAAAAATTCTTAAATAGCTTGAATGTAACTCTACACCCTTGCCTCATTTAGTATATGCGGTTCTAGGAATATGCAAATTAGCCCGGCCTTCACTCCCTCACACCAGCTCAGAGATCCACTCGTTGACGTGATTAGTTACAAGGCAGTTTGTGAGGGATTTCATTCCTTGTTTTTGAGAATGTCTTTGGTTCACTGCAGTTTTAAGGAGAAAATGTTCAGCAATGGTGTTGGACATGAATTTGCACATGGTTTGGCATATAAACAACATTAAAAACTTGTTTTCACCACAGGGGGACTTTAAGTTATGCATTGTTTCCATGAAAAATAAAACTATATTAGCTAATGCCGGGGTGATAAAAGTTTTAGTGTACTGCCACCTAGTGGTTTGGCTCTGTGTTATAGGGTGAATTGTGAAAAATTAGCATCAAAGAAATGGTCAAAAACCATCAAAATGGAACTTACGGTCATTGTTTTTCTTTACTGGAAGGTTATGGACGACAGCGTGACCCGACATCTCGGGGTGAGGTCTGGGGTAGCCATGCTCCTGCAGCTGTTCTTCAGTCATTCCATACTTTTTCAGTATTTTGTAGAGAATGGCACCTGAAACAAACACCTATAAATTGATCTGTCTCTGGAAATACCCCATTAATATCATTCAGACTGTACAGCGCTATGAAAATGATCACCTAGACATGGGAGAGTGACATTAGAACTGAAAGTGTTGTTATAGGTAACTAAAACTGTTAAAAATATTTCCATTAATTGAAATAAATCTGAAAAACCTAAACGAAAATTTGAAATGTTGCTTCCGAAAACTAACTGAAATGTAAGTTAAAGTACTAAAATGACTAAAACTAAACCTCAAATAACAATTAAATCTAATAAAAATATGAACTGAAGTAGACTGAGGTACCTTTGAGGTCCATATCCTGCTGTTTGCCGGAGCGGTTGATTGTAAAGCTGGTTGTGGCAGCAAGCCGTCCACCAAGTACGTCTTCATGGGATTGAGCCTTTCTATTCCCAGATACAGCCGGGGTCTCTGTGGAACAAAGAGCATAAGAAATATTCATTAAAAATTAAAATTATATTCATATATTAAAATATATATTATTAACTATAAAAAAATGCATTTCATTTAAAATAAAATGAAAATTGAGTGCAAAGTGTATTTTATCTTAATTTCACGTCTTCGTATTTGGTATGTCAATATGACAAAAGCACATTAGCTGTATGTACTCCACAAATTTGCTTATTTAAATAGTGCAGAATGTTGCATTTTTTATTAATTTTATATCACAACATTTCTTAGTTTTAATTGGGTCAAAAAAAATTCTAACAAGTTTCTTATTTCAAGGTATAAATTAGATTTACATCCGAGATTTTCAATCTGGTCTCAGACTTTTGAACTCTTTCATTAACAATAACAGTTTAATAACAGAGACCCCAAACAGACAAATACTGTTATTCTCTTGAGAAAGGCACTTAAAGTGATACTCCACTTTTTTTGGAATAGGCTCATTTTACAACTCCCCAGAGTTAAACAGTTGAGTTTTACCGTTTTGAATCCATTCAGCCGATTTTCGGATATTTAGAAGAATATTAATAACCAGACAGTTTCTGGTCTCATTGACTTCCATAGTAGGAAATAATATATACTATGGGAGTCAATGAGACCAGAAACTGTCTGGTTACTGATATTCTTCTAAATATCAGAAAATCGGCTGAATGGATTCAAAAACGGTAAAACTCAACTGTTTAACTCTGGGGGAGTTGTAAAATGAGCCTATTTCCAAAAAAAGTGGAGTATCCCTTTAACCCCAGATTTCCCCTCAGTCATTTTAGACGAATGTCTACTAAACAATAAATAAATACAAAAGCAATAATGACAGTATAACAGGAGTACTGATCTGAGTGTGTGTGTTGGACGCACTGGGGACAGGGGACATAGGAGTGCTCTTGCTGCGGAGCTTCTTCAGCGTGTTCACAGCTACATTCAGGTAGATGTTCTTACTGCTGCTCCTGTCATACACCACCTTCTCTTCCTCCAGAGCCTGGGAGCAAAGAAGACATACACAATACACATCAACGATAAATCAGGGAGTTGACATTAACTGAAATGAAATTATGGATGTTGGACGTCTTACCATCTGAAAGGCTTCCTGTTCAGAGGAACTGAACTTCAGGCACTCATCAATGAAGATATTGAGGTAACGCTGACGGACATTAGTGGGCACCTTGGCCCCAAATTCAGCAGGAATGACAGGACGCTTCATGGCAGAGCTCTGTGATGGGCAGAAAAGAAGAGTGTTTATTGGAGGTATGCAAAAAGACCATTACATGACTGTTATAGGGTGACGTTACCTTCATGGTGGGGGTGTGAGCAACTCTCTTCTGCATTGTAGTGGATGTAGTCTTTGACAGGATGCCTGCCGACGTTTGAGCTTTGACTGAAAGCTGATCTTTTGTCACCCTGGTGGGTGACAACACCTGACTGCTGGCATCAGCTAATCCTAAAAAACAAAATGATGAATGTGTTTTTGACTCCTAAAACTTAATTCTGCTGTAACTGATTGGATGTAGGACCCATTCATACCAGTGTTTGAGGAGGGCAGGGAGGCATTTGGCCGGTGCGCCACCCGTCGTTTTTCTCCAGGGAGCCCCAGTATTGGGTGGGTGGATGCAGACGCAGTCTTTACTGCAGCAGCCAGCTGTGCCGCCTGCTGCTGGGCCTTCTGCATGCGCTGGTAACAGATCTCCTGCGCCGTCTTCCTCCGCTGCTGCATCGGCACAGCGTTCATCGATGGCTCTGACTGATTTAAGAGAATTATTAAAACAATTATTAAAAAACTGGACTATGGATTCATCATTTAATAATACATGTTATGAACCCTATTTAGTTGAACTTACTTTTTTCGCCTGACTTCTTGATCTAATTTGCCTTTTTTTATGTTTTTTAGGCACTTAAAATGAAGTGTTGGGGAGTAACTATCAAAAAGTAGTGACACTACCTTGTCTACATTTTTTAGTACAACAACCCAGGTGTTTTCAAAATAGGGAAGCTCAATACAGTAATGACCTACTTTTTCCAACAAGTAAAGGTGCGTGACAAAACGCTATAGCTAATTTTTGGCTTATGTTAATGCTCTTCATTTAAGTTATGGTCTTTTAGGTTTTATCTGTAGTATTTTGTATATCTGTTAAATGCTGTCAATTTAATATATTTTAGTGCCAGATAAATAATGCTTTTAAGCTTTGTGTGTGTATTATATATATATATATGTGTGTATGTATGTATGTATGTATGTATGTATGTTAGGGCTGTCACTTTTTATTCGATATTCGAATATGCATTCGAATATGACGTGAAATAACCGAAATCGAACTATAAATAAACTATCCGGTTTTTAAAGTGCCATGTTTTGCGCATTTTTTACACTTTATCATTTGCTATTTATTTATTGTTTGCCATCTCATCCAGTAGCGGCCGCTCTAAACGTATTGTAGCGTCGGCCCATGAGTCCAAATCAAGCGAATAATAGCCAATATAGCCAGCTTGTTTTGAAAATGGAAGATAAAGACAAGACGAAAGAAACCGCGCTATAATTCCTGCCTATTACACACACACACACACGACCCACAGAAAAGACGCGTGTTAAGTATCGAGTTCTCTTTCGGGCTTGAACAAACCATAACACACAAATTATGTCAAATGAATGTAAGAGCAGTCTTAAATTATTTAAATAAAGCCTTAAATGAACGTAGAGATTTGCGAGAAAATGGGACGCATGTCAGATCCATCTCTGTGTGGTCAGATCGCGTCTCTGTCAGCAACGGCTGGTCTTAAAGTGTCAAAGAACAAAGGTAAGAGAGTAAATTACTCACCCAGACCCGGCGAGAGGAGGATTATTATACTGGTATGAATGTGTGTATCATGAATCATGAATGTACTCCGCTATCTTTTAACACATCTCCGGCGAACGGCTTCTTCACGCAAAAGAAAAACTCTTCATGAAGCACAGTTAAATTCAGCGACCATATGTGGCGTTTTCCTGGTGGATCGAGGCTGTTCATTAACTTTTACATTTTACTCGTAGATATTCGAATATATTCGAATATATTGCTTGATATTCGATATCCGTTCGAATGTGATTTTTCTCAAAAGTGACAGCCTTAATGTATGTATGTATGTATATATATATATATATATATATATATATATATATATATATATATATATATATATATATATATATATATATACAAAAAAATACAGACAAAAATGCAGCAAAACCAATAATACTGTGAAATAGTAATCCAATTCAAAATAACCATTTTCTATTTTAATATATTTTTAAAATGAAATGTATTCCCGTGATGCAAATCTGACTAGTTTTCAGCATCATCACTCCAGTCTTCAGAGTCACATGGTCCTTCAGAAATCATTCTTAAGTGCTGATTTTGTGCTCAAGAAACATTTTTTATCGCAGTGGAAAACAACTGTGCTGCTTAACATTTTTGTGGAAACCATAATTACATTAGATATTTTAATAAATAGAAAGTTTACAAGAACATAATTTATTTATTTGAAACAGAAATCTTTGGGAACATTATAAATGTCTCTTTTGATCAGTTTAATGAGTCTTGCTGAATAAAACTATTAATTTCTTCTTCTAAAAAATCTTATGAGCCAGAATTTGTGAATAATAGTATATAGTATATCTATTTACGTCTATTAAGTTTAGAAAATGTCACAGATTTGGTCACAACTTGTTTATAGTCTAACTGTTGCACACCAAATACAGCTAATATGCTAACATGAAAACCAACACAAAGAGAGAGAACATGTAAATCTGCATCCCAACACTCACCTTTCCTTGAACTTTAAAATGCGACACCCTCTTCTTCTGACCAGGAAAGAGAGTAGTTAAAGTGCTTTCTGTTTCTTCTTCCTCCTCCTCATCCTCCTCCTGTTCCCTTGAAGACTAAAAGCACACACACATGAAAGTGAAACATGAAACACACAGCGAAACTGTCAGTTGCAACGGAAAACCCAGAAATTTCCACCACCAGCAAAATGTTGAATCACATCCTCAAAAGCCCATAAAAGCATTTTAGAGTAATTAAACTGATTATCAGAACTAGAGAAATAAAGAAAAACTCAGGTGGTACCTGCTTAGCTTGTCTCCCTTTGTCTTCCATCTTGACCTCTTTGGATTCATTAAATATCCGCAGACACTCCTCCATGGGGTCCGAGTCATACATCTCATCCTGCAGACAGGAGTAGTCCACTGCTTCATCACCACCACCACCATCACCATCATCATTATTATCCTCATCCTCTGACGATGATGGAGTATCTTCAGAGGTTTTCCTCTTATTAATCATGAGGCTTCCCCGTTTAAAAGCAGAAGCAGACTTCCTCACTATCCTCTCGTCTTCCTCATCATCCTCTTCGGCACTCTCAGCACCGAACAAGTCCTTGTGGCTGAGATTCCTCTGTTTGGTCTCTCTTGCCTCTTTGTGATCAAGGATCGAGCTGCTTTTTTTATTTTTATCTTTAGTGCTACTGCTATTGGAACTGCCACTTCCATGGCTGCTTTTCTTTTTGCACTTCTCCTTTGAGCTGCTCTCAAGTTTTCCGTTCTTTTGGTCCTTGAATTTGGATGGGACCTTATCGTTTTTTACAGGTTTGTCTGTTTTGGGTTTCTTGACGTCGCCACTTCCTCTCTCTTTTTCCCTTTGGCTGTGTTCACTCTTTATTTTAACTATCTTCTTGTTCGTTTCATCATTACTCTTTGACTCAGCTCCGTCTTTCCGCACCTTTTCCTTTGACTTACTGCTTCCATCCAGAGTCTTACTTTGGTTCTTCTCTTTTTTACTTGAATTTTTTGACGTCTTGTTCACACCTGAACTTTCCAGCCTTTCTTTTGGATTCTTCTTATTGGGGTCTTTCTCCTCTTTTTTTGGCTTATCAGATTTAACATTTTTCAACTGACTCACAGACATATTTTTATGCATCTTTTTGTTTGTCCTGTCCACATCCTGGATGTCATCCGATTCACTCTGTGAGAAGCCATCATCTATTTTAGACACCTGCTTTCTTTGTTGTCCCACCAAACCCGACTCTCGTTCCTGTTTCAAGCCGATGTTGATCCCCTTGCGCTGCAGACGGCTTATGGACTTTGGCCGATACTCTGTCCCTGAACTTTCCTCGTCGGATTCAGACAAACTTGCAGTGTACTTCGGGATATCTGCCTTAGGTGACAACGATCTTGGTTTTTTTGCCGTTGGAACATATTCCTCATCTTCCCCTTGTTTTTTAGGGTAAAATCTCTTCCTCCCCTCTCCCTCTGAACACAAAGTTCTCTGTTCTTTAACAGTCGGCTTAGCCGAATAGTTTGACAGCGGGTCGTACTCCATGTCTGTTGTTGGTTTGGAATTATCCAGAGTGTATTTAATCTTGACACGGGATGGTGGCGGCGATAACACCTTTTTAACTTTTGTTTTGGAGACAGCAGTGGGCACATACTCCAGCGCACTGGCGTTGTTACTGCTGTTCTCCGAGTCCAAAGTGTATTTGCTGGAGCGAGGGGACGGGGTGTATTCACTCGCTTGGCCCATCTGATGGCTCCCAGGATCATAGCCCTGATGGGATGATGCAGGGGGCTTCGGTTTCTTAACAGAGCTCGTGGTGGGTTCATATTCCTGATCTCCAATCCGAGAAAGCTTCTTCTTCTCCCTTTCCATCTCATTGCGAACAGCCTCAATGGCCCGATTGACCAGCTCCAACTCCATGGTCCCCAGGTCCACATCCTGACCCGCCGACAGGCTCGATGGTGGCTGCCCATTATGCTTTCCCGGTCTCACAACCTCCGGACTGAATGGATCATATCCTTGATCTGTAAAGAAGTCACAAAATTTGAAAAATCAACCGCAGAATCATGACAATATATTCCACACTATATATATATAACATATTACACTAATGTCAAACTAACTTAACATACTGAAAAAAATTGTGTATTGCATACAACAAAAACAAATATTTCCCAGTTACTACCAACATTTGAGGAATAAAAGGTTACTGTCAGCAGTAAAAGCATTTGTACCTAGCTATAAAAAGTGTTTATTAATAATACATCAATTGGACTGACTGACAGATCCACAATTGAATTCTGTTGTTTGTTTTTATTTCTTTGTTCCACAGCAGAAAGCGTCTGTGCATTTAAATGTACATGAACCAAAAGACTATCTGAACAAAAGAAAACCTGTAATCACAAAGACATTTGAATTCACCGTTTAGACTCGCAGAAAGCGCTTTAGTCTTTTTGATGTCGTATATCCCAGAGGCGGCTCGTCTTTGTTTGCTGTGTCTGAAGTGACAGTAGGGTCTGCTGCACCCATCTGCACCGGCTTTCCCTTTGTTATTCTCACAATAAAACGGGCAGTCAATCCCACGAAAGAACCCCGTAGATCTCAACATGGCGGTTCATAACCACTGTCACTTCATCTGCCTTTTAACTGGTATGTTTTTGACAATACATGCGTGGTTATTTGCATATCCGTATGTTGCCACTTTCTTTCGGACAACAACAGACTTCCTACGACGCCATATTTTATGAGCGACAGAGGCTCGCGAGGCCCCCAGCTAGCGTCGCGTTCTTTACGTAATATAGTTGCCTGATCACCTGCCTGTGGGAATTAGCGTACTCTCTCTGCGTCGAGGTTTTTCAGTCGAGTAACTGCTGCCTTTTGTACGAGTTTGGCTTAAAACACGTTAAAAAGCTGCTTTAGGCTTTATTATTTAGCCTTAATCTTTTCTTTTTAAACAAATAACTTGTGAGTTAATTTTGAGTGACACGTGTTACTGGAAGTTTATAGGTGTGGTTGAATGTTATACAATTTTATTGGTGAGGTGAGTGTGAAGGAGTGCATACATGGAGCATTGTTCATAATAACTGACACCACACAAATCGCTTTATTTTAGAAATGAAAAATAGCCTTCAATTCAATCATCCCCCACTAGAGCGTCTTTGGTCGGCAACAAGCTGGAAAACAAGAATAATTTTTAACTAGTGTATTATGAAATTAAAGTGTATACCTTACTATTCAATTGATATGTATAACGGCTAGAGTACCAGGTCCATTACAAAAACATACAACCATACCAGACTAGAATTTAGCTGTTTGGAAAGTTCTTCCCAATTTGACAAGTAAAATCTCTAAAATAGCCTACTTAAGTAACCAGAGAAAACTAGGGGCCCAGCCAGGGAGGGACAATAAACCATTTTAAGCTGATTGGAAATATTCTGTGAGAAACTATACTCACCTTGTACATACAAATATGCATGGTCAATGGAGTCCAATAACAAAAGAAATCTGTCCAGTGTCATACAGTCCAAATACACCCTTCACTCAAATAACACAAAATCTGATTTCAAAAGCTAAACTCTGTTATAATAATGTTTGATCAGGTGCGCACACCTGAATCTCATCTCAACTCTTAATTGCAGGACTTCTATTAGAAACAAGATATAATTAGAATGGATTTGAAATTCTAACTTATGACTGGCAAGTGACATACATTGCTACATTTCTTAACTAACAGATAAATTCCCACTAAACAGTATCTAATAAGATAGCATTGGTATCTTTACATTGCACTTTAAAATAGATCTAGTGTTAAGACATTATGATACTAAATGAATACGTTTTTTTTTTTACACAAATCAGTTTCTGTGAGAGAAACTATACTCACCTTATACACACACAAATATACATGCGCAATTGAGTCCAATAACAAAAGCAATCTGTCCAGTGTCAACACGGTCCAAATACACCCTTCACTTAGATAATAACACACTAAACTTGATTTCAAAAGCTAAACTCTGTTATAATGCTTTTGATCAGGTGCACACACCTGAATCCAATCTCAACTCTTAATTAGCAGGACTTCTCAGCCTATTAGAAACAAGATATAATTAGAATATATTTGAAATCCTAATTTATCACGGGCAAGTGACGTACATTGCTACATTTCTTAAGTAACAGGTTAATTACCACTAAACAGTATCCAATAAGATAGCATTTGGTCATTGATGAAAGAAAGAGCTTTTCTAACACCAGAGGGAGCCATACCATTATAAAAGTGGGAAATATGAACCTCTGTTATCAAGATGCAAAATTATGGGTATGTATTTTACTTAATTGTAATAATAATAATTGCACACACCTGAATGCTATCTCAGTCAAATTTTCTAATTAGTGTACATGCAGTTTTATGGTCTCATTGTAATTAAAATATTTGTTATTACACTGATATTTGTAATTACATATTTGTTAAAAATATTTTGTCAATGCAAGGTTTCCCAATGCAAAGTTAAATGATTGTTTTTTAAATTTACAAATAAAACATTTTAAAAATTTATTAAAATGGCTGAAAAGTTTAAATAAATGGTGACAAGTTGCAGCACCTAAAATATCTGCTTTACCCATTATGCATTTTAATCTAAAATCTTGATATTGAGAAAAAAAAGTCCTGGTATTTGTCAACTACCCATTCTAGTATTCAAACTTATATTATATGTATACTATCTAGATCAATAATGTTAAAATATACAAACAAAATTAAAATGGTGGTTGATTCATTCTCGCTCCCACTTGTGAATCCAAGGATACACAGTGTGATCCAAACGGTTTGTTGACTCACTCCCTCTGCATGTTCATGTTCAACCCACACTTTTACAGTAGGCTGACAAGCTGCTCTGAGATTTCCATGGCAAACGTGGGCTGGATAACTTTTACTGTGTGTTTGCATCAGACTCTGTAAAGAAGCATTCGGCCCTGGAAAGTTCAAGTGAAAATCAGCATGTTTACTTAGTGAGGTGATGCACCATGTGACCCATGGGCAGGTGACTCCGAAAGCCACCATTATGTCAACAGCATCAGTCACTCCAAGAGTACCTTTTCTAAGAGACTGAGCTTTATTAGAAATGTCAATGTTTGCAGTATAAGCATGTGAGATGAGGCTCGTGATTCTGTGTGAACATAAGCAGAGGTGGGATTGATAAGACTCGACTCAAAACAAGAACGAAAATTGTTCAAAGCATTTTATTGCATTTTTGTTGGTTTGTTTTGTACAAAACAATACAAAATTCTGCCACAACAGTCATAAATTTAGCTTCGAGTGAACTGCAGTCAGCCACATGGTACAGTAAAGTGCTTCTTTAAATCAATACCTATGTTGTCCCAAGTGAGACCCCATATCAGATTTTTCCCAAATTATAATTTTGGACAGTTTAATTTTGGAAATTGACAAACAGTGCTCTTAAAAACAATAGCCTTCAGAGTTTAGACTAAAGGGTCACATTAGATTATATAAAGAAAAAAAAATTGTGCATCTGAATACTTTTATCTCAATAATCTTTGCATTGGTGGGAAAAGAATAAAGAGTTGGGGTGGGGGGGGGACTTCATATTACAATACTCTACACTTGTTTATAATGGCAAATATTGGCCTGTGTAAAACAGGAACATTGAATGAGAACTTTTTACACACACACAACCCTGGAAAAAAAAAAAGGTTCTTGAGAATCCAAGTCAGATCTGTTACTACAAGGCAACCCATAACTACCATATGGGTAAAAGAGTTGTGAATATTTTGTCAGAGGCACAGGGGCTTCAGAGGACCAGCCAAGCGCCACAGACATTTCAGAAAATACAAACCCAAACACTTGGGATATCTGAAATATACCAAAGCCAAGAAGAAAGACAAAATACTGAACAGAAGTGGTGGAAATGTTACTTTCCAGACCAAAGATTGCTTTAAATCTCAGCTTATGAACATTTTTGTTTGCCATTTGTACATTGTAGCAAAATTAGTTTCCTGAACAAAACATGAGGAAACTTTAGCACATACAATTCAAGTCTTACTGTAAGACATAAAAACCCACAAAGATCTGTAAAAAGATTCTTAAAGAAAAGAAAGACCAAATCAATAAAGGTTACAATCAGTGTCATAATAATAATCAGCATAATGGGCCCTTCAAAATCAAGGGCTGCCATTAGGTTTCTCATATCTCAGAGCAACAAGACAGGTGAGTGACACTCTGAAGACATTCAACAGGATCATATGCTTGGGTGATTTGAACTCCCATTGGTGACACAAATTCATAAAGACTTAATCTGAATCCAAACGACTGGGTTCAAATGCATGAGAGGAGTGATGGTCTGTGCTCAGCTCAACCAAGTATGCTTCGTCTTATGAATTGGTATGGGAAAATGCTAAAACTGATCCGAGATCAGCACTCCCAGATACCTCAAGTGCATTAGATTTTAGAAACGAGCGCACTTTGGCAAAAATGGTTGTATCTTACTAGAAAGATCAAGCCAACCAAAGAGAAAAAGGGAGTTTAAACAACCCTGAAGTCACTTCCAAAGCAAGAGCGGTAAAATATCAGATCTGTATGCCTATATGACTCCTTTTTTTTTCCTGCTTTTTTTTTCCTTCCTTTTTCCCCCTCTAGCTCATCACATTCACTCTTCTTGCTCTTTACAGCATATAATGCAACATTAATAAAGTAACAAAACTATATAAAAAAAGGAAAACGTTCCACCTGAACAGCACCTGCATAAAAATAAGATAGAAAATATTCTTTCAATAAAAAGTTAAACAAAGCTCAACTAAATTTGAAACATCCGTGTGGCACACTCTAAATTGGAGTCAACCATTAACGTATATGTATATATAAAAGAAAAAAAAATACAAGTAAACTTTCTTAGACCATTTCACTCATACAGCTACATTTTCTTGGAAGACTTTTTTTGTTTAGTTTTTTTTTAAATCCTTTTTTTCTGGAATGTTTTTTCCTTTTTAATTTTTTTTACATTTTCAGTTACTTGAAAATAATCTCTCCTCCACTCTTAATATTGATATATTTCGCTTTTGGTGGCATCCACAAGCTAATCGTAAATTGCCGTACCATAATCACCCCCCTTTAAATTGGGGAAGAAGTTCAAAGCCTCGACTCCCTGATGCCAACCATCGTCATTCACCTAGTCACATTGGCAAACGTGTGCTCGTGCAACCACCTGGTTGCTTCCCAGCATGCACTTAATCCCAGTTGTGCTCAGAAATGTTTGTATTCACTCTTGTCAGTTCCCTGACAAGATTTTGGGTGAATTTTACAGGAAACTTATGTTTTCCTAGACATCAGGTTGAATGCATCTGATGCTGCAATTCCAATTTGAGTCTTGCAAGGCAGAAAACCTTGCGTTCAAAGTAAAATGCAGCATTTTTGCTGGTTCCTTAACTAGGGGAACCCATGTCTCAAAAGCAGACTGCTGGGCTAGTCTGGCTAAGTGATGCAAAGTCTGTACTGGAAGGACACACTTTGGAAGTGCTCGAGTAAGAGGAAAAAAAGCTAGCTATTTCTATTGATAAGGGGATTTTCTTCTTGGAATTAAAAGGCTGTTGGGAAGGACAGTGATGCATTAAGTAAGGTGAGGCACTATTATCAGAGTTTCGCTCCACTTATACAAGATCTCTGCTAACGTAATGCAAGTCAAAATAGCCTTCATCAGAGTTGCATAAGCACATACCAGTATCTTCAGTATCTGCTGAAGGGGATGGGGAGATTTGCACACACACAAACACTCACTCACACAGACACACGCATACATACAGGAAGAACGTTCCTGAAAAACAAATGCAGTTGTATCTCTCACAGAGAAAATTCACAGTGGATCCAGTTGTAATGTTGAAGCAGCACATAAAAAGGTTCAGGTAGGGGGTGGGGGTATTAGACCTTTGGTGTTTGAGCTGGTATTTTATGCTCTACCTTTAGACAAATTTCCAAATGGCTTATGTAACCCAACCGCAATCCTAAACAGAGTCCAGTTCATTCGCCTTGAGCTCTTAAGGTGATTCCCAAGCTGCCGAAAGTTGATCAAAGTGCTGTAGGAGCCCTAGCTCCAGTGCTTGAGGGAATTAAACGGATTTACAACAGGCACAAACTGAACCACGGTTTAGGAAAGGACTGGGTCCGATTCAAGTGGGCAGAAGAAACGGAGAAGGATTTGCACAAAAGATAGCAGATACTTGTTTGTTCGTCCATTTGAACTTGGAAAATTGTTCACTGGGAGCCCAGCTCAACCGATTAAGCGCAGTCTCCCACAATGACCAGGGGTGCCAGGAGCTGCCTGAGCTCAGATGCAGAGACGGGCGCTCCTTTCAGCAGGCTACTCCGCTGTCTGCGCTTCGCCAGTTTGGAGTTGGAGGGAGGGGAGAGGCGCATGGATGTGCCAGTGGCTGTGATGACCTGAAGGGGGTCCTGCTGCTGCTGCTCTTCCAGGTCGTCTTGCTCGGCCAGTTGCCGGTTCATAGCAACAGCCTTGCCCGCAAAGAAAGTCAGGTTCTTAGCACAGCTATTCCTGTGAGCGTGGAAGGAAGGACAATGTTAGCCTGATGAGGGATGCTACAAGCTGCATATACTATTAGAAAAGCTTGTACCAACTCAACTCACCTTTGTGGCAGGATAGAGGAGGGGGAATAGTCAAAGGCACCCTGGAGAAAAAAAAAAGTACAAAAAAACAAATTCATGAAGATATGGTCTTAAAGTTACAAAAAAAATACATTTTTACAGAATTGTAGTGAAGACAACAAAACATTCAGTTCCTTACCCCTTGTACCCAGGGTGCTGGAGAACCTGAGCGGCGCTGAGACGTTTCTTGGCATCTCGCACAAGCAGTTTGGAAATGAGGTCTTTGGCGCTGGAGGATATATGAGCCCACTCTTTCTCTGGAAACTCATACTTGCCCTCCTGAATGCTTTCAAACAAGGTGTTCTGGGAGAAAAAAAAAAGAAACAAGAGAGGAGTTTTATTATTAATCCATTGAACAGCACATGAATGTAATACTTTTGCCTTGGGTTTATAAAGGTGTGCAGTGGCTGGCATGACTAGACGAGAGCAGGTTTTGTACCTGGCACGCTTGACAAGGTTCTCCATTCTCCCATCCACAGTCACTTCCACAGCGTCCCACGAAGGGAGGGTAACCGCTAAGCATTATGTAGAGGATGACACCCAGGCTCCACAGGTCACAGCGCTTATCATAGATTGTGGCCTCCTCGTTGAAGGCTTCAACAACTTCCGGCGCCATGTACTCAGCAGATCCACACTAAGGTGAGAGTGGAAAAAAAGAGGAAGGAGGGGTAAGAAAAAGGTAATCAACTGCCATGTGATGAGACAAAAACATGGCAGTCACATTGAGAACAAAGAAAACAATGTGCATGTGTTGGTTCTGTACAGCTGCATTTCAATTTCTAAAGCGTTTTTTTCCCCATCAACATCCTGGTTTACATTCAGCTTACAGTGTCATGTGTTCTGTGGGACCTCTAAGTACGTCTGAGACAGACAGCATGAGAATCACATGGTAAACAGCAGGTCGCACCAAGCTGGGGGAGGGGGGGGGTGCGGGGTTGTAGTTGGCGACAGATTAACTGGTTGAATGATAAAGGATTCACTCCCGGTTCTTGCTCACTTAACGCATTTCTGCTGCAGTCCATATGGAAAATGCGATGGTGGCATACAGCACCTTAAATGAAGTAACTGCACTCAAAAAATTGTTATGTCACAGAACAGGGGTAGTGAGTCATGGAGTGTTTTGAAGGTTCAGCTGCATGCACAGACTGCTTTGTTGGTTTGAGCTCCGACGCCTCTGCCAGAAACTAGGTCCTGCGTTGGGACACGAAAAGGAGGATTGTGTGTCCCAGAAAACCCACAAACTGCAACACACACTCGTTTGCAACCTCAACAGCACACAGGCCCACACAAATTTGATGCAAAAGGATAAAACCTCTCTGGAGACACAGTTCAGTAGTTCAGCAGGACAAACAAAGATTTCTAGAAGGATCTGCAGTACTGGGTTCCTTTTATCCTTAGTGGGTTGGGCCAACCTGCTGCATTAAGCACCTCTTATTATGCAACGCCGACTTAGGTCAGAGTTACAAAATAACTCGCTTCAACGTTTTTTTTGTTGTTTGTTTTTTACAAGAGATCATGAATCCCAGAACACGTACACTACAGTTCTAAGCCATCTATCAAAGGCCAATATCTGAACCCAACATGAAAACGCATATTAATTTGCCCATATAATTATTAACTATAAAGTACACTTACATAGTTACTAAATACATTATTGAATGAGGGTGAAGTTCAAAAGTGGCCGTACAGCAAACTAATGTCGCAAATCCAACGACGGGTATGAACCAGCCCCCTCTGGATGTTTTCACAGATGTTCAAGTGCAACATGGTCATGTTTTGGTTTGCGTCTCTGAGGTTAAAGGAAGCAGTCGGTCTGCTCTGCTAGTCTCTTTTGTTATCCTCAACCCAGCTGCCGTTGTTGCTCCGCCTTCCTGCACTTATGTAATGCTATTTCGCAGTGCAGGAATCCGAGTGCAGACAAAAGCTTCCACTGTTGCACCCAACCCCCCTCGACACGGCTGTTTTTGCTCACCGCCTCTCAACACCCTCACATTCAAGTGAACACTTCACAACCACCCCCACTCTTGAACAAAAAGACTTTCACAAAGCACGACCAATCTAGAGCAGCCCAGCTGATAGCAAAAACACTGCTACAGAATGTAACTATTCAGTTATTCAACTGTACCAGATTTCTAGAAACAAGAGAAACCTGTAATTAAGAAATGAGGGCTCACGGTTTGCAGCAGTTGTTCTGTAAAGTCGAAGTATATTCCTCTGGCTCACTCGCCTATCTCTGGGTCTTTGATATAAGAGTGAGGGAGGGGGTTTCAAATGATAACTGCGTAGCAGATTTTCACTTTCAAGACAAACTTCATCTGTAAGACTAGCATAGCATTGCATCAATCACTTTAGAGCAATGTAGATACTAGCATCTAACAAGTTTTGAGATATATATATATATATATACACATATATGGGGATTTCCAAGAGGACAAACTGGCTCGAGCAGCCGTGTTGGTGTTTTTGTGGTTGGCAGTGAGGCATGCATCAGTTGTATGCAGATATGAATTTCCACTGTGGTTATAAGTTTACAGTATAGAAGCACATGCAGTGCAAAAGCATAAAGAGAACGCACTTTTCTACGTGGTTCGGGCAGGAAGGTACACATACTTCTCAGAAATCATGCCTTTTTAGAAGCATTTGTTATGATCAAACTACACGCACACACAAAAAGCCTGCAGTAACAGTGGAAAAAAAGGGAAATTAATCTCATAAAAAGCAAAGCAATCTAGTGACAAACAAAGAGTTAACATCTAGCTAGCTGAAAAGAAAAAAAACGAAGAAAAAAAAAACTGATAAGATCCTGGGATCCTGGCCAAGAAAAACATGTTGAGTGCATGACCAGAGAGTGCACGAGATGCTCCTCCCCCTTTCATCCTCCCTCTCACCAAACCAATCACAGAGCAGTTGCTAGGTGTGGGGTGGTTACACAGATTGAAAGACTAATGCCCAGACAGGATTGAGGAAATATCCACAGAGACAAAAACAAAAGAGAAATGAAGTCTAAAATGTGCTGAAGGGAGAAGGTCCGACAGGAAATTGGAGCAAAAGGCTAGAAATGTTTGTTTGGGTTGAATTCTTGTTCTCCTTAAGCCGTCCAGAAGTAGCATTGGGGGAGGGAATGATAAAATTGGAACGCTCTAAAAACTAGCTCAAAGTTAAAAAATCCTTTCCTGATGAAGTTAGTTGCATTTATGTAATGTAAGACTGAATGTTTTCATTTCATTTAATTCTAAGGTTTACCTTTTAAATGGATAGTTCACCCCCGAAAATGAAAATTAACGTTTAGAACCTGTATGACTTCCTTTATTCAGTGGAATGCAAAAGATGAGATATTGAAGAATGTTTTAACCTTTTGAAAAACAATATTGGACTTTCATTGTATGAAATATAATACATAAGGGTGAGTAAATGACAGCATCATTTTATTTTGGGGGAACTCTCTCTTTAAAAACATGCAATGTATTAAATCAAACCCTTTCCCCTATGGCAGAATCACACAAGATTATTGGCAAATAACTTTTTTTTTTACAGTCTATGGCTAATAAGCAAGCACGGGGCATAAAGACAAACCCCACATTGTTTACCTACTAGATACACAAGAACCTTTACCCTTTAACTATTCAGTCCACAAATAGTCTTTTCAACAAGCTGATGGACCCCACTCGGGTTACCCTGAAAGCCCCATGCTGAGGATTTCTCACTGTCCACCCCCAGCAATATCACCTGTTCTAAGCCGTCTCGCCCCAATCATTCAAATCTATGAAGTTGAAGACAGATCTTCGTTTACACATACACACCGCAGAGATAAACGCAAGAGCTTCAAATATTTTGAAAGAATAATTTGAGATTGTAAGTTTGTAAGCCATCTTATCCACAAGATGGTGAAGTCGATAACTACAGGAATGTAGATAAACAAAGAATGACTCGATACTGCTGCTCCACTATTTCACAACAGGATTTGGCCTCTTTAAAAGTTCCATTCTACTCATAAAACCATTCCTTGACCTCAGCACTGTTCTTAGAATGATTAAATTAGCCAATCAGAATGAGCTACATCACTGACACCACCCTAAGTCAACCAATTGCATTAAAGCAGGTCCTGTTGATAAGAAACGACAATGACAATGTGTTCATCTTATCCATAGACTTCGAAACATTAGGGAGGAGGCTGTTAACGGCTTATCCTGTTTGTTTCTCAACCAAATGCTGTATTTTGTTTGGGCGGATTGGTGTTCACAGGGTCACAAAGACACTTACTGGAGTGAGGAGCTCTGGAGTGGAGATGGGGGAACTGTCACTGTTGAGTTTAATCCCACTGCCAAGATCAAAATCGCAAATCTTCACAGGCGAAATCTGCAAGAAACAAGTGAGCAGGAAATGCTCAGAAACGACTATCTGCAATTGACAGGCATGACTATGCGTTTACAGTCTGCCTGGAAACCTCAAATCATTCTGATCAAACTTTTTAAACCTTAAATGCAAAGTGTGTCTTGAATTTCTGACTAGCCAAACATGCTGTCGTAAAAGACTCACCCTGTGCTCGTATTCACACAAGATGTTTTCAGGCTTCAGGTCTCTGTGAGCCATACCTACAAGAGCACAAACAAGTCATGCGTTAGTTGTGTGGTATTCAGGCTAAGTG
Source organism: Chrosomus eos (assembly GCA_036326025.1). Classification (NCBI taxonomy): domain Eukaryota; kingdom Metazoa; phylum Chordata; class Actinopteri; order Cypriniformes; family Leuciscidae; genus Chrosomus; species Chrosomus eos. The sequence continues at coordinate 27,276,030 of CM070836.1, forward strand.
AGGATTGTCGATGGGGGCAAATGTTTCCATCACAGCTTGTTGCTAAGTGCTACTAAAATTACCTTAGCATCCCCTCACCCAACAGTACAGACAGGAATAAAACCTTTCAGCCCACAACTTAACCTAGAAATCCAGTGCGCATCCCTCAAGCTAGTCGATGAAATATGATCGAGTTACAACTAGATACGATTTCCAACAACCCCCATAACCTTCCCTTTCCCACCCCCCATGTGTAACACCATCTTCTTTCCTCCACTTTTCAGGCCTAAAGAACCCATCCCAATCGGATTTCTCATACCTTTATTGTGAAGGAAGTCCAGCGCACTCGCAATGTCCTGCACCACAATGCTGGCTTCCTGCTCGCTAAAGTATCTCCTCTTGTGAATGTGGGCCAAGACGGAGCCTAAAAAACCCCACATTGTTACGCATATTAACACCAGTGCATGCGGTCTTCACATTTAAATTAAATTACTCAGGGCTGGTCTTTGGGCCCAGGGGAGGCTGGGTAATGTTTCTCAAAAGTAACAACACCACAGAAAACACACATACCTCCTCTGAGCTTCTCAAACACAAGGTAAAACTTGTCCTCCTCTTCAAAAAACTCCACCAGCTCCAGAATATTTCTGTTGGGTGGACAAAAGATTAAAATTACATTGTAAAATGTATCGCATAAAAGACTTATTGACCATTTACAGATAAAGATATTAAAGAAATGAATGGGTTACCTGTGGCCCTGACACTGGTACAGCATTTCCACCTCTCTGAAAACACGACTCCGGCTGTGTCCTGGCCTCTTCTCAATGATCTATGATGTGAAAAAGATACCAGGTTAGGATCAAAGCCTAAATGAGAAGCAACATCCTGAGGTGACAACCACCCTTTAAAATCTCAGTGACCATTTGGTTACAAATGACTAACCTAAAGCGATAAACAGTTTAAGCCACTTCAAAGCAATAGTTCACCTAAATATATAAATTCTTGTCATTCTAAACCTGCATGACACTCCGCTTTTGTGTTTATTTATTTGTCATGTATCAATTCTTTCTTTCTTCTCCAAGGCTTTGGCAATTGTATGCATGTTTGCCAACGTATACACATGTTAAGTGTTTTTTTGTATTATTATATGCATGCATGTTACATGTGTTGCATATAATAAAATTTGATTAAATTAAAATTGAATTACAAAAACAGCTTTAAAATATTGTGTTCCACAGAAGAAAGAATGTCATACATGTTTTTCTGTCTAGGCTGAACTATCCCTTTAAGACAGAAACCCACAACTCTAAATATATCCTTTTTTTAAGTGACAACGACTCTGTTCATTCAACCCCCCTGAGTCCAACGACTAAAAGTACAAGCAAGAGTTACTGTTGACATTGAATCATATCCTCCCCCATTCGAGACCTCTGTGTTTTCCTGATTGTGTGCGGCTCTTCCAGCTCCCTGGATTAGCAGCGCTATTGAGAGCGTGCAGACGAGCACATAATGCGTATCAGGGTTAAGAATGAGGCCTGTGGACCAGCGCATTCCCAAAAACCCCAGCGCTGCCGCCACACGGCTGAGTCAGCAATCAGTCTTCTCAAAAACCACAAAAAATTACAGGGCATAATAAACGCTTGAGGGAACCTGAGGGATGTGGTGACAAATTTCACCTAGTTGCTGAAGTCTAAACATGTTATTTGTTGCACAGAAATCCTTCACAATATGTTGGCAAATACATTATACAGTAGGAGTGAGAGCACCCATAAATCTCCATGTTAGCTTAGAAAGAGGCCCTATAGAGTCTGACCGCTGTCTGTAAATCAAACCACTCTTGTAAACACTACCCAGGCCCAGCTGAGGCGGCTACTGGGGTTGTTTTCATTCAGCCTTTCCTTTTGTTCAGACTAAGACGCCCCAGATCTCAACCCCCCAACCCAATCCAAACTACACAAAGAGGGGGTTGGCAGGACATCTGGTGAGAGTTGTCTGAAACCCATCCCAGCATAAACTGACCTAATGCTTGTAATGATCCATCCTCCTCAGGGATTGAAACACATCCCTAAATAATCGCATTATCTTTGTGTGGCTGGCTATATTGAAAGAAAACATGTTATGAAATCTAGGAGGATGATTTTAAGTATGACAACAACACATAAAATCAATGCTGTCTTTGTGACAATAAGAAAAATAGTTTGAGAAAAAAGTTTTTTTTTTCTTTTAAAGAGATAATGTAAAAACTTCAAATGCTTTAAAAAAAAAAAAAAAAAAAGAAGTTGCGCATCCAAAAAGTGAAAACAAGACCATTTTCTGGCACACAACGTACATTTCCTAATATGCTTTTGTTCTAGATTCCGCAATGTGCGGGAAAGACAAAAAAAAAAAAAGTAGGTAAACACTTCAAGGATTTAACTCCACCCAAGCCCCCCTTTTCTCTTGAGGTTTATGTTTCGGCAGAATTGCCAGTACATAATGTTCCTGCCTCGGTTCAATCTACCAGCCAATGAGAGCAATGAATGGTAAGAGCATGTAAACCGCTCCACGTCTCTGATTGGCTGGCCTTCTATCCGGTCTAAAAAAAAAGTAACAAAGACTTTCCGCTAAGCCTGCTCTGTAACTTGTACAAACTACAATAACATAACAGAGGTTGTTCAAACATCCGTGTTTGTAAATAAGAACATTACTCTGATAAAAAAAAAAACTGCTCAAATAAACTACACAGACAGTTCAGTTTGCAACGTAAATACACAAATAATAAAAAAATAATGTTACATAATAAACTCTGTAAAATTACCATTTTTTAACACAAGTGCGAATTTCATAAGTATGGCCTAACCGTGAACTTCGCTTCAACACAGCTTGCAGGAATCTAACATGCCCTCACCAATCACATGTAACAGTGCCAGTCAGCACAAAACGACTGCAGTCACGTATGCTTGTCAAAGAGGGAAAAATCATTCCTGTTACCCATTTGATTTAATTTCCAAGAGACAGCTTCAAAGGGAAAGTCCTTTCTAACAATAACCTGCGAATGCCATACCTGCACGGATCCTGCACGGATGCTGCACATATAGTATCGGTTTGTTTACAACAAGCATATGCCATTTTAGGTTACACTACCCTAATGATGTGCCTGAATTGTTTCAACTCAGGTTAGTTCAATCAAATTTGACACATTTAAACTATAAAGAATCTTACCTTCACAGCATATTCTTTGTGGGTGATTTGGCTAATGCAAGTCTGGACCCTAGCATAGGCCCCTTCCCCCAGCACCTCATCTTGCAGTTTATATACATCTGAAATCAAAACAAAAGTTATATTAATAAACTACTGAACCCATTTAGACCTTTCATACTTGAACACCTAAGCCATTCAAAAATAGAAAACTTACCCTCAAATCGCCCTGAGAAGCTGTCTGTTGCTCGGCATCTCTTTTTCTTCTTGTTTCTCTTTTTGGCATCTGGGATGTCGATGGGTCGGCTGGATGGCATGTCTGTATGTCACAACAGAAAGAAAGTTCTAATTAAAAACCTGATACGCTGTGGTTAGTATAAATCAAGCCACTTTCTGTGGGTTTTATTCCTAAGAAAAAAGTAAGCGGATGTTATTTGTCCCATATCTTTAAAAGTAAAAAATGTAAACATTGGTGTGAGGTCACAAATTACATGCAGTGCTTTGTCAAATTTCAGGTCTTCATACTGGTTTCTCAGGAACAGTTGGATTTAAAACAACAACAACAACCAAAACTTACCAGGCCGGGCGGAACAATCAAAATTGAAGGCAGATTCAAGGAGATGGGATCCTGTTTTGGAAAATTCATCAGATTCAAAGGGATTTTGCCCCTGAACTAAAAAAAAGAAAGAAAGAAAGAAGAAAGAAAGAAGAAAGAAAGAAGAAAGAAAGAAAGAAAGAAAGAAAGAAGAAAGGAGATTATTCCCAATCTGAACAGTTCACACACCGGTTAAATGCCCAGCAGATACTTATTATGAGAGTTCAAATGGATAACTAAGAACTTCCTGGCATTCGGTTTAATATTTAAACGGTCTTCTGTGATCTCTGATACCCTGGCCTATGAAACCGTGCCAATTATGTGATCCATTGCCTAATGCCAAAGCAATTAAACATTCATTCATGCAACAGCAGTAGAGACTAGCGAGATCGCACTCACATTGAAAGAGCGATGGAATCCGGTAACTTCGGTGATCTTGTTCTGCACCATTTTGTCCTGATTTTTGTGACTTTGTTTGAACTGGTGGAGGGCGGCAACAACGGTGGTCTTAGCTTTAGTGATCAAATTCACTTAGCTAACCCAATGTCTTGGGAACCGTGGTGCTTTAAACGGGAAACCTGAGAGGGAAAAAAAAGTATTTAATTCCATATAAAACACTCATTTCCTACAACTAGTTTACAATAACCAAATGCATATACAAATAGATCATTTTATTATAATTATTTTATTATAAAGTTTATTACTCCTCTTATATCGTTGCAAATTACTATTTTTGTATATTTCTGACTATGATTTTTTTTTCTTCTGCAGAACTGCTTCTCATGCAATGAGAACTAAAAGATGTCAAAAAGACGATGCAGAATCACGATAAAATTATTGCAAACAAATACCACGCTATATTGCAAGTGTTCTTTATAGCATTGTGTGAGGATAGAACAAAACCAAGTAGTTATTGACTATTGGTCTTCACCGGTGATTTGGTCATTGAATCAAAGAGTTGAACTCGTAAAACGGATCAGTTCTATTCGTGAACAAATCATTCAGGGCTAGCCCTAAAAAAAGCGTCGTTAGATCGTAAAATTATTACCACCAATTATCTCTACGATCTACTTGTGCTTACTGTGCTTTTGTGAGATGCAGCCCTGCCTGGTGTTATAAATTGTATCAATAGAGTAGATTTGAGATTCAACAGATTCGTTCAAATGAATCGTTCGTCTACAAATCATACATCGCTCCTTCTCTTGTGTCCGCTTATTTTGGAGTTTTCTTCAGTCACTCCGTCGTATTGCTACAGATTCAGACTTGGAATAAAAAAAAAGTAGTCGTGTGGACTTGTTTAATGCTGATTTTGCGTTCTATTTGTAGCCTGCCATTTTTCGTCACCCCCACCATTCATTAAGATTGAAATGAAAGGCTTTCTTCAAAGTGTCTAAATTGTGTGTCAGCATGCATAGTGGTTTGTAATGACATGAGAATTCTTTCGCTTTACGTAAAACTCATTTTTGAGTTAACTAGCCCTTTAAATACTTACTGCAACAGACAAAATAAGACTACAGGCGCAGTGATAGCAAGTCACGTCACAAGCAGGGACTTGCATTTACATGCCTCGGAGACTTGAGCCAACAATAACTCCGGTAGAAAAGCTCGCTATATCCGTCCGTTATCCACTCAATGACATACGTTATTTTCTTTACGCGACTAATCACAATGCACTAGTGATGTTCAAAATAATTTAAATGAATGATTCAAAACAACATACAAAGAGCGAATGCAAAGAGTCCATCAGCATTTGGAATCGGTGTGAAGAAACACAAACCTCAGAAAGGCAAATGACAGCACAATAACCGACCTAAATGTAATTTCTAGACTTTTCCAATCAGCCAAAAAATAAACAAACCGGACCGTTGCGCAGCATCCTTTTAAATCAAAACGTGGAGTTTTTTTGTTTAGTCCGCTGACTCCGCTCATCTGTCAGGCCGATCGATCTATCAGCTGAATGTAAAGCTCGTCCTTACCCCGTTGTTGTCTTTAAAGCTCCAGGCTTGACGCCGTTGTTTGAGCCTCTGCTTCGGGAGCAGCAGATGGTGGCCGTGGGCGGTAGGACTAATGTGTGGAAGGTACAAAAAGATATACGGCGGTCCTCGGTTTTATAATCTCACGCCCCTTCCTACCTACCCACCTCCTTTCAGTTAGACCAGCCCCTTCATCTCTGTCTGTAAACACGTACCATACTCCACACAGAGAGAGAGAGAGAGAGAGAGAGAGAGAGAGAGAGAGAGAGAGAGAGGAGAGAGAGAGAGAGAGACGAGCTGGCGACGAATGTTATGATTATAGCCTAGGGTGAATAGATAGAAAGGCTGTAATGCTTTAGTCTGTTTGTTCGTTCTTTTTCTCTAAAAAAACATTGTAAACTAACACCGGTATAGCAATAAGAATCCACTCGTATGTATGATCAAGCCTCCAATGTCCATAATCTTAATCGTACATGACATGACGTCATTAGGCTATAACTAGTCGAACTAGCTAGCATTCATTCTGCCTGATGCAATATTCTGCAACAGACAACTGAATCGTCAAAAACCCCAAATGGCTAAGCGTGAGTGTTTGAGCAGCTGGTAAGATCAGGTTTTCTATAAAGGAAATATCAAAGCAATAGCTTTTAATGATGTATTAAAAAGTTTTTTTCTTAGAACTATATTAAGTAGGTAGGCCAATTCATTTATTAGTTTGTATTTATATTCTACAAAGAAGTCTGTTTCTTACTAAGGTTGCAAATACAGGTACAATTTTACAATTTCATAATAATGAAAAAGTTGGGATCTATACTTTTGTGATGTAAATAAACCAGGTTTAATTTTAAAAAAAAATTACTGCAGGAATTCCAAAACATTTTTATCAGCCCAAATTTATATATAAATAAATATTTATTTGAAGTGCCCCCCTGAGATTTTAAGTTAATACTTCAATAATTTACCCCCAATTTCACGTTCATAGTTCTCTGATCATTCTCTTGTAGATTATTAGGAACAATGCATGCAGAACAAATTTTGTTACATTTTGAAACTTAGTCTCATCTTAATTAGAACTCTAACACACCCTTTCCTTAACAGGATGGAATCTTGACACAGACAGATGGGAATGTCGGAACCCACCGGCACGTTTTACAGACACGCTGAGTCGAGATAGGGAATCAGGAGTAACTGATCTACATGCTGGTGCTAATGAAAGCTTTGATGGTTTCGACCCCTTCAATGAGCCAAGTAAGACATAGACTGGTTTTGATACCAGAGTCATTTTCAGATTTGATGCAGGTCATTGTACATCTTGTCAAACAAAAACTTATCCTAAACGCACAAGGTTGTGTCAATATAATATATTATGTTCTCCGATGGCTCAGGCTTTATTTTCTCATGTGGTCAACTAATTCAACGCCACTTAGGGCCATTTGGGTCTGAGGGAGATCTTGTGACTCCCCCCCCCCCCCCCCCCCCCCTCCCTCCCTCCCTTTTGTCTATCTTTCTAGTTGCCCTCTCAATGTGTTTTGGCCTATATATTCAGCCATGAAAACAGCCCTGAGATTACGCAAAGTTCAGTGCAGGGCTCGGGAGGAAAGAAGCACATGATGAAATGCCAAGTTATGTTGAAAACAAGCCACGTGATAGAGGGAGGAGTAGGGGGTACTCTGGGTTAACAGAATGTGGCCTTCGTAAAAGGGTCCAAATGGTATTCTAACTCTCCATTGGGTGGGAATGCATAACAGAGTCAATAACAGCACACACACATGTTCGGCTCAAAGAGTGTTTGTGAGGGTGGAATCTGATTGGTGAGGTTTTATGGGTGTGTTAGGAAGAGTACTGTCTGCTTATTCTGTGTGAGAGATGATTGCACTGTTTATCTGCAGTTGAATTTACAGTGCAGGAACATGTGACATTTTTTATGAGGAGGAAAAGTGAGGAGGGCCCTCTTTGGTGGAGAAAGTGAGAAAGAAAGGTGTTTGTGTGTATGATGACAGTGGAGTGTGAAAGTGAGAGCGTGTGTGTTTGGAGAAGGATAGACAGACGAGCGTGCAAGTGTGAGTGTGTGTGCTTGAACTGATCTCTTTGGGAATTCTGTAGTCCTCTTCTGTTACATCAAGGGTGTGTAGTTTTTCAGAGGAGTCAGCTAGAACATACACACATGATGAAAATGTATTCACAGTGCTGTAGCACCTAAACTGTTCCTGGAATCAAAATCCTTGCAGCAGGAAAACATAAACAGCTTACGCCCATGGTGATTGTCATTAGATGCATCAAGCATTGACTGCAGGAAACACCTGACACTGCAGTACCTGCTTAACCTGCGAGTGAATGGCAGTGTGGATTACATGTTATGACTGTATGGGTGCACTGACTGAACAAGATATAGGCCTGCACAACTATCTAAAGTGTGGCTAATTAAAAATAATAGGCTAATAGTTTGTAGCTTAACAGTGACGGTGGGGGAAACACAGACTTCCTCTTTCCTCGTAAATAAAGAATATTGTCCATCCCAGAAAAAGAAGTCGGAGTTTACAAAAGAACATAAAAGTGACGTGAATGCATGTTTTTTTTTTTTTTAAAAAAAAAAAACTTAAAAATTCAATTCCATTGAAATACTCTTTATGTATTCAATATGAATCATATCCCAGTTCTTTATAATGTAAAAACAGATCTAGTTATGTAGTAATATCTAAGGATATTTTCGTTGTGCATACTGATGTTTTGACCATAACCTCGATTTTTTCACAACATTATAAGTCTGTATGCATTTATTTAAATATTTATTTTAGTGTATGAAGAGTCCCAGGGTTACAGTAATCTAGTTAACAGTTTAAAATAGAATATTAGAATACCAGGATATACTTTACAACCTTAAGCAACATTTCCCTGCATTGAATCAGCTTGAAAGTACCAATGCGTGATTGCAGTGCGCACGCGCGTTTTCATCTCGTCCTGCACGTATCAGCACTCTAGGAACATGAGGTCAAACCCCGCCCATTTATGTGTAATTTCCCCCTTACACGTCACTCTAGTTCTTCTGGTACATTCCGAACAGTATCGTTATTGCGGACACATCCAGATAATAACACGTAACTCACGGCCAGGCGTTTTTGTTTTGTTGCTGAAAGCGAAAGAAAACGCCTGTCATAGTGCGGATCTGTTTATCACTGCAACGGAGCAGCAGCCGTGTGCAGTCTGATGCAACACACTATCTAACCATGACATTTGTAATTCTTCCAAAAACTACATTTAGAAATGAATACATTTATTGTGCGTGTATACATACAGCTTTTGTGCAGCTAAATTGTTTTACACAGCGATGCCCATATCGTGACAGAATCACTCTTTTCAGCCAAACGGAAATGCTTGGGATCAGTTCACTGTCGCATCGATTCCTTTTTGGAGTGGACATAATTTAATGTATGGTAGTCACTGCTTTAGCCTACATAAAGATATATCAAAGTACCATGGTATTTCCATCTAAAATCACAGTGGTACTGCCACAGTGTACAGGGCATAGAACTTAACATGGTGCTATGTCCTAAAAAATCCTAATAAACATGTATTATATAAAATTACACAGCTTATTTGTAATATTTATAGTTAAAAAAAAACGAATTATCAGAAATATATTTGAGTGTAGGCCTACATACTTTGTCGAAACAATAGCTTTCAGTTTAGCTGTTTTTCTGTAGAATAGTTGGCAGCTATGTGCATGAAAACGATTTTTATACCTATAAAAAAAGACCATGGCAAAGTAAACACCCTTTTAGCTTTTTGAATCGGTTTGAATCTGTATTAACTTGGCTTTTAAAATGGGTACGTACATAACAAACCAGCGTGACCTTTTTGTCACACTGTTCAACGTCAGTGTTGGATGACACTAAGGCACGCCTACTCATTATAATGCAGAGACTACTGGAAAAATCTGGCTTCTTCTGGCAGACTGAAGAAAGATTGCGACCGAGGGTGGAGAGCGACTACAGTTAACGATTTCATCATCCAAACAAACTGAGGCTGAATAAATATTTCCCCTAAACGTCCAACCCAGCACTTATTCAGTATGTAGGCTACTCCACAACAGAACAAATCTCTATAAACTTAATAGTATAAAACTAAAATACTTAATAATAAAACAATTCGCTGACAGTTTATTAAAAACGCTAAAGAAAGCACAATTATAAAAGAGCATTTTATAATGAAAACCAGTTGCATAACCAAATTGTGGACCTAGTTTTAAAATATTAATGACATCAGTGATCCAACAACTCAATGCATTTCATCATCTCTAGGTCTTGTGTTGTGATGTGCCTTCATTGCCATCTAGTGGACAGAAACAGATGTGTGTTGCCCTGCACGTACATGGAGCGGCAGCCTAAAAGCACAATTATTTCTGTCTGCCTTTAACTGCTATTTGATTGTGAAAATTATTAGAAGGCTGAGAAAATGAGACTGAGACAAAACCATCAGAAAAGACAGTGAGCTGGAGAAACAGGATTATCTTTCATTTAGGTCAGACACAGAGAAATTATCAAAAAAAAAAAAAAATCCACACATAGCAGGTGGTGAAATAAAATGGCAGGGATTATGTACTAAAAATATATATATAATTTTTGTTGTAGTAGTCAATACAGTAGTCAGTACTATTTCATCAAGTTTTCAGTCAGAATTAGTGATGAGAACATGACCAAAAACCAAGAACAGAACAATGACATACATAGACAAGAGGAAGTAGGTTTAATAGCTCAACCACATACATAAATAGTCAAATATAATCTGCATGTTAAAGATTATAACAGTTAAACAGAACAAAAGGAATGATTCAGAACAAATTTGGAAAAACAAAAATATCTGATAATACTGATTTCTAATAAAAAATACTCTCCATATGCCTAAACATGAGAATACAGAGAGATGTACATGTCTCTCTCTAAATAGATTATTACAGTACTTTAAAAGTGTATAAAAAATAAAGTCTTTGAAAGTTTGTCTGCTTTTAAATTGTAAATTTGCGTGGTCCTGATCTGACTGAAATGTAAAGGTCCGCTCTCTTTTTCAGTGGCACATCCGTGACGTCATTTCCTTCTGTTGGGGGAAATAGCACTGCATTAGCATGACATAAACCATCACAAAACCACAAGTTTCAATCATCACATATGTTCAGGCACCTACCACATATCTGCATTCAAAAAGCTTTGTCTAATAAAAATAACCTGCCTCTGATATTCAATTATCGTGAAATTTACTTTCTTATTTATTTAAAGACATAAATGCTATGTGTTTATTGTGAAATACAGAAAGATCGTCTTTCCTTGTTTATAAACACAGATGTAAAAACTTTGGAAATGCATTATGCAAAGTGACTGAGCTCCTGATGTCAGTAATAGGACCTGTGGGTGTCACCTGATCCCACATCACCAATTCAGCTGTGACAACTGAGAGAATGAACTGCTGCAGCTATAGAACGAAGGGTTTCTCTGCCTGTGATGAAAAAATGATAGAGGCTGGAATATAAAACCTGCTGACTCATTCTGTCCTAGTGTGGCCCTACCAATTAGCAAAGCCATTACAAAATGGGCTTGTTATCTACTAATCATGAGATGACGCATTAGTGCTCGTTTCTGTATCTGTCGCTCTTTGTTTCTCGCTTTCTGCTCTCAAGAGGTTATGGGAACTCACTTTGACATGTTTATAAACCCACACATACAGTACACAGGCATATGACATTATTTAATATAATACAATAAATGTTGTCCTGTAGCATTTTACTGCAGATATAAAGTTTTCCTGTAGCAATTTATTGCAGATAAAAATATATAATATGATTTAATATAATGTTTGCCTGTAGCATTTTCTGCAGATAAAATGTTATGTAATGTTTTCCTATAGCAACTTAATGCAGATATAATATATCCATTTTGCTGGAGATAAAAAAATGCACTTTTTGACCGTTGTTCTCTATAACACGTATGCTTACCAGAGGTTCCAGCTCTTTGTGGTCTATGAGGTTGAATTCAGTAACAAAGTTATAGAAATGTTTGTAACAGGTGTTCACGTGGGCCTCTGCTCCCATCTGGCTCACGCGGTCAAAGTGGTGGATGTAGACATGGACGAATACCCGGAACAAACGAGACAAGATCTTCTTGGCTACCTGCATGAAGGTCTTAGGAAATGGTGTACCTAAAAAAAGAAACAACACACGAAAATGAAAATAAACCACAAAGAGAATGAATAACCTACTTGTTTCGATGAGAAAACAGTCTCAAGAGCAAGAATTTCAAAAACTAAACTTATTATTAAACTAAACTTAAAATACATAATGGTAGCATACAAAATTTTTGGGTCAGTACACAAAATTGTATTGGGTCATTGCGTGTCAAATCAACCAAATTTCGGAAAATTTCCTGACTCATATTTTTGCTATTCTTCATATTTTTTTCCTGAAGAAAGACAAACATGAATAGTGATGAAAGCCAAAATATTAAATGTCATCGATAAATATTAATTGAGAAATCTATTTTAGATTTTTAAAAAATTTAAATTTGCAATTTTGAGTCAAATTACAGGGGTAAAAATGACTTTAGAAAGACAGCAGCATCATTACTTTGACATCATAATGTTGCATCACATGCCAACGGTGAGTTTAAAAATGTGAAAAATCACTTCTTGTGTGTGTCCCCCCAAGAACTATTAAAGATATCTTAATCGGCATATTAGAATGATATCTGAATGATCATGTGACACAGAAGACTGGAGTAAAGCCTGCTGAAAATTCAGCATTTTCATTAAAGAAAACAACATTTTCAAATATATTAAAATAGAAAACATGTTTCACAGTGTTACTGTTTGCATTGTATTTTTGATCAAATAAATACAGCCTTAGTGTTTATGATAATTTCAAAAACATTTGAAAAAATCCTACAGAATGGTAGAGTAGGTTGAAATTCAAGTATTATGAGGGTTAGTGATTTCTCATTGTGACTTCTCATCCTTAACAGGTTCTAAAACAACATACATCAGACAAGTTATTTGTAGATTAAAAACAGAACTGAGATGACATCGAGTCTGCTGATATCATCATGGGAGACAAGTGTCTCATATCTCTGGATGAGAGAAAACTCATTTTCATTTTCACTTTAAAACTTAATTTTCTCATCTGCACATTATCACACCATACATTTCTTATCTGGGACACGTGATATGATGGATTATAAATTGCAGAATCATATTTCCACAGCACCATTTATTAATAGAGTCCTGCGATCTGGGATGTATGCAGACAACCATGTCCTTATACATAGCAGATTATGCAACCGTCTCATTGCATTCTAAGAATCTGTTCCATATGCAGACTTAGTCTATTTATATCCCACTGTAAATTGTGTGACCCAATTTGAAAGGCACCACAGATGTCAGATGGCAGGTTGGAGATAATGAGACAAAGCCAGGAAAGTCAAACACTGCACTTGACCATCCCAAAGGTTTCTGCATGTTTGACAAACTACGTCTTGATTCATAGTTTATTCATGTCTTAAATGCTGCTTCAAATGGTCAACATGTTATGCTTATATGATGACCTATATGATGGCCATTTTGAGACATCTGTGCCATACTAGAATTATCTTCAAATGTCTTCAGCATAGCTCATTCTGATGACCTAGCTAGGTTTAGGTTATATATATATATATATACAAAAGGTACAGTATTTTGGGCATTTAAGCTACATTTTACAAAGTTTGAATGTTATTGTGTTGCAAAATGTCAAATCAAGTGGCATTTATTTTAAAGAATAATGAGCAATGTTTCAAGCTAAATATTTCACAAAATAAAGGTTTCAATTATAAAACAATTTACATACTAACAAAAGACATTTTCTGGGTGTCAAACTTCTGAACTGATTTCACTAAAAAAAAGGTGTAAAAATTACTCCAAAACATTCTAAGAAAATGTCTTGGATAATTTGTTTGTAGATACCATTTTGTTTCATACTTTGCTATCTGAGCAATGTATCTCATACATTTTAAAGTGTGACTTTGGTGTCAAAATACATTTTGGACTAATATTTAATTAATTCACTCCTTCTTAGCAAACTAACTTGATCCCCAAATCTTAATGTTAGTAATCTAGCAATATTGTTATTCAATCTTCAATGAGGAAAACTGTAAGTTACCAGTAGACTTAATAGAAACTGTCAGTAATCTTAAGGTATGTTTACAGAAACAGAAACGTTTTTCCTTTGCGCTTTTTTGCATACATACACAAACGATCCCTGCTCACACGGATCCACAAAAACACTGTATTATTCATGCCAGGCCAGTTAGTTGGCAGTCACTTTGTAAAGAAACACTACGTGCCTATAGACTGTAGACATGTAGTATGCATGCGCATGACATCACCATTTTCACAAATTTGTTTTTTTGTAGTTTACACGGAGAAGATAACATTATCTTTTTCAAAAATTTGCACTTTGAAACCCGTTTTCAAAGGTTTGCATTTTCAGGCCCACAAAAAGCCATTGTCGTGTAAATGAACGGCCATACCGCATAAAAAGTTTTCAGTTTTTAGTTGAAAATGGTGTCGCTAAAACAGCTCCTAAACCTTGAGTTCTTTCTGTTCAGTGTCCAATATTGTCTATGTTATGTGTGGTTGTGTTAACATGTAGCTCCTGTATCTAGTGTTCCGTTGTTAGTTTAATACTGACTGTTTGGTAACACTTTTACAAAGCCTAAAGAACACTTCTGTTTTTTAAAACCTATTCAAAGTATACTCCGTTTGATAGTGTGTGTGAATGCAGGCGGTTGGCACATGTGCTCTAAAAAGTTTCATCTTTGTCCAGTGTCTGCGCTATTTTTCTCCAGAAGTTATGACAGATAAAAATGTCTTCGTATTCTCATAACCCCCTTACACAAGAGCATGTCAATGCGTGCGTCTGTTGTTGTTGCAGTCTCCGATATTTCAATTAAATTCTAATGTGCGACCTGTGCGTACAAAGTACGTATGGTTACAAAAACTGGGCGTCTGTACAATTGGTTACAAAAAAAATGAAATTTGCATCACGTGCATTGTGTGAGCTTGCGTACACGTAAAAACTGAAGTATACTTTGGGCTTTTAACTTTATTAAAAACTAAACGCATCCAACAAATCAAGGAAATGTTGGTCTTGGTCAACAACAAAGTGTTTTGGATTCTGTGGTCCTTACCAACATTAGTGGGGAAGATATGTTCATTGTTGATCTGGACTTCAATCCAGTCCATTAGCAGGCTCATGTATTTGGGTGCTGGGAGAGCGGTGGGCTTCTTGTACTTCTGTTCGTCCTGCCAGCGGTACTCGTACTTTGGGCCGCCGGACATAATGGGGCAGGTCTGGTCTGTGCAGGAGTCATTGATTGTGCCGTAGATGAGGTTGATGCGGTTAAAGAAGTCTACCACGTGAACGGCCACCCAATCATTGAGGTCTTCGCCATGCGGCAGCTGCACCGCGTGCTTCAGGTCCAGACCGGCATTTAGAGACGCCTGTGCTTTCTTGTGCAGCTCAAAACGCTGCGTTCCAGGCTCAAACTTGCGCTTGGGCCGGAATGTCCTGTCCTTGTTGAAGACTTGTTTTAGGGCCATGGACATGGTTGGCGGAGGACGGGATTGTTGTGTAATGCGTTTAAAATGAGCCTTTTGATAGCAGGGGTGCCTGAAATGACAAATTAAAGGATGGATAAACAATGACAATATTGTGTGGAGGCTTCTCGGTAATCAGCGATTGTACTCTGAGGGAGGACGGATGCTGAATGCGAAAAAGGGAGAGAAAATAAAACTAGGTCAAACTTTGTCCGCTCCCGGGTTCCCAGACCTTTTGGATAATGATTTAATTTTAAGATGAGAACATCATTTCATAACATTGCACATAAAGAGCAGTTTCTAGTCAATATTATATATATTAAAATATATATATATATATATATATATATATATATAATATATATATATATAAATATATAAGAGTGTTTTTCTTAATTTTCATGACTTTTCCAAGACATTAAATATTTCCAGGTGGGAACAAAACACATAAAAAGAGTACTTGCGATTTTCTTTCGGCTGTGACACTGAAATAACTTCAGTCTTGCATTCTTTCATGCATTTCTTACATGATTATTTTCTCAAACTCAAGGATTAATTCCAATTTGATGTGCTTCCTTCAACATCAAGTGGTAAAATGTAGTGAGAAACAGAAAACAGATGTTCTCAGTTTAACATGCTGAACAAACAATATAATAAAATATCATATCTACATGTTAAAGGAATGTTGGTCACTGAACAGGTTGCACACAGAGGCATTATATTTTGAATATTATGGTCATTTCTGAGTAATTTCCTGTAGGGCACTATGGGTGGCATTTATTGGCCAGGGGGATTCCAGCATCTTCTATAGGCTAATATACAGTATGTTAATTAATGACATCTATATGCCTCTCACACAACACACACACACACACACACACACCACACACCACACCACACACACACACACACACACAACAACTTAAATATTGTAAACATGTGAATGTGTATTATTTTCTTAATGAATGGATAACAGTAACACACACAACAGCGAAACAACATGTTGCGCGAGACTCTCGTCTGTCTACACGCTAATTCCGTGTGACGATGTCGTTTTTAATGGCGTGAGCAGGACTGATAATCACTTGAATTTAACTTTCATGTAAACACATAGGTGCGATAACAAAATAACCTTTGTAAAAATCGCGAATTAAATACCCAAAACGTATTTAAAAAACGATTTTGTTAAGGGAATGTTTTCGAAGCTTACAGTGAAGTTGAAGCAAACTTACCGCGAGCAAGCGCCTTTCTTGTTCCGCTTTGATGTGAAGCGCCTTTTTACACCGCCCTCTATTTTGTTCGTTATTCAAGAACGTTCTTCGTTATTGTAATCACATTGTATTTGCAATTGTTATAGAGTTAAAAGGAACGTGGCCTTCGCACTGTAACAATTATTAAGTCCACACTTTCTAAGGAAGCCACAAGCCCCTCCCTGCTGAGCAAAGTACACTTCCTCTATTGAAACATCAGTAAGCCTCTTCTGTCTGCCACTGAACATGAAGGAAGTGTATTTGAAACACTATGGTTACACACTACTAACATCAAAACATTTCATGCATTGGAGATATTTATAGCTTAAAAGTTAAAAAGCAGCCTTTTAAATTCACATTAAACTAAATGGTTACACTTTATTTTAACATTGTTACAGTGTAATTATTTAAGTAGCCTACTGAGTAATATTAATTAGGGTAAGATTAGTGTTTGGTTGAGTTAGTTGCATGTAAGTTATTACTATGTTAAGTACATGTACGATATGTAAAAAGGACACTGTAAAATAAAGTTTTACCAAGTAAATTATTTGTAAACAAATGTGTTAGGGAGAAGTAATGAGGCATGTGCAGTTTATTGCAAGTTTGAAAACTCAAGAATTGTTACAAAATGAATTAAAATACAAAAGTTTGATAACATATATATATATATATTGTTAGACAAAAGGAATGTCAGGAAACATACAATCACAGAAAATGTAACAAATTTCATTGACTGAAACACTTTAGTTAGATAGTTTGATAGACATAATATTAGGTAGTTTGATAGACATAATATTACAGTCACATATATTTTAAAACAGTTTATTCGATGTTTTCATTCTGTCCTGGCTTGAAATGTTTCCATTTGCCCCTCTGATCACTTAGGAGGCGTTCCATTCTCTGTTTTCATGTAATCCGGTATCTTTTTGCAAATGGAGTAATAGAAAGTTCTCATCTTCTCCTCCACTTTGACAAAGCCTGGCCGTTCTTCGTGCCTGCAGAAGACAAGAGTCAGACATCATTCAGATTATTCATATTTGCTTGAGTCCCTCATCCACACACAAACAGACAGACAAGTATGACTAGTAGTTTATAATGTCAATAGCTATGTTTCCACCCACCTATTGGGATATCATATAAAAAAAAAACACTGTATGGAAACCCAAGATGCGCATAAATACTAAAAATATGCAACGTATGCACTCAGTTGAGACAGATAAAAAAATGACCAATAATACATGCGCATAAACTACGATGGAAACACATTTATCAAATAAATCCCCAAATGTGCAAAAATAATAAATAAGTAATAAATCACACATGACTGCCTCAACAGTGGATGTAACTTGATAACAAGTCTAACAAGTGAATCAATTTCATTGCACAGCATCTCAAATGTTGGCTTGATCATTCTGAAATGCCTGACCCAAAGTCTGTCATCAGAATAATTTAGCATAATGACCTGCCAGAAGTGTCTCACATGATTGCGCTCCCAAACACCAGGCATCCGAACGCAGGATAACATAAAGGGTATATTGTGTTTCATCTGCGCACTCTGAGACGCAAGTCATTTATGATGTAGAAAAACAGAGCCACAGTGTCTTCCCCGATTGCAGCAACTTCCATTTTTATTACAGATATTGTGTGCCAATTTCCCAGGAAGTGACCATTTTGTTCTCTTGAACACATGAGATGGAAACGCTGCTTTATCTGCAAATGTTTTAAGCGATTTTCCAATTTTGCGTATATGTTTTGTCACAACTTTGGATGGAAACATAGCTAATCTAAGAAACTTGATGGCATTAGATTAAACTTACTTGTATGTCCAGCATTCTTTCATCAGTTCATACATGGTCTCAGGACATCCAACAGGGCAATCCATACGGCTACCACTTTCAAGAAAACTCATAACTTCTGGGCCTTTCATTTTCTTCATGGGGAAAATAAATGGATGTCAAAAGTCACATGAGCAACTCATTTAAGTTGGTTGTAAGTAATGTGACAGTGTAAATGTTTACCTTATAAGGCTTCCCTCCAAAGGAGAAGGCCTCCCACATCGTAATGCCAAAGCTCCAAACATCACTTTTGCTGGAAAACTTGTGAAAATGAATGCACTCTGGCGCATACCACTTCAGAGGCCATTTTCCACCTGTACGGGCCTATAAACATACAAAATCATACTCTGAATGACTATTCTTTAAACCTTGTACATTCACCATCAATTGGTCCAACTTGTTAGACATTATCCCCCGGTTTCACAGACAAGGCTTAAGTCTAGTCCCAGACTAAAATGCATTTTTATTTAACTGAAAGCAACTTGCACTGACAAAGCCATTGTTGTGTCTCAAGATGCACACCATTAATGTTTTGTTCTAAGGCAAGTTTATAAAAGCTACTTAAATGTCCTAATTGAACTGAGGTCTAATCCTGGCTTAATCTAAATCCTGTCTGTGAAACCGGGCCTATATTGCTGTAATGGGCCACTGATGGTCATGTGACTAGTCATGCAACAGGAACAAGGAACTGGTCCCATTGTGAGTATATTAACAGTACAATATAGAAGATTTACAAATGTATAGAAAAGATCAAATTTCTCCAAGACCACAATAAGTACCTAAAAAAGTGTTTACAAAGTGCTATATAGAAACATGGACTATAATTAAAATGTAATTGTGTTTCTCCTGCAGAACATCTGAGAACGCCCACCTTGTAATAGTTGTCATCTGCACCCAGTGCCTTTGAGAGGCCGAAGTCACTGATTTTGGCATATTGCTGGTTGACCAATAGTACATTACGTGCAGCCAGGTCTCTGTGCACAAAGTTCCTTCCTTCTAAATACTTCATCCCCATTGAAACTGATGCATTAACATCACAATGTTTTCCGTAGTGATCTGGTCCCTAAAAGGAACAAAAAGTGTATCAGTGTAATCAGCTCAATGTTATTGAGCACCGTGGGTATTTTCTGATATAGTCAGAATGGTTTTATTTGATGACTTTCTGATTGGCTATCTGGTTCCATAATTCAGATTAGAGTTTTCACACTTTAACACAAAGGGAAGTGGATCAGGAATCACTAAATCACTTCTATTTTGGAGAAAAATATATATACATACACGTGTGTGTCTATAAATATATATATTATTTCAAATATATTATTTATTTCATATTATATATATATATATATATATATATATATATATATATATATATATATACAATTGATAAATAATAATATATGATTAATTAATTTGCTTATATAATTCAGATTAGAGCTTTCCCACTTACTTTCACACTAAGCGAAGAACAAATCACTACTAAATCAATTCTATCACAGTTTTTTCAAGTGAAAATATAAATGAAATTATATAAAAAATAAAACATACAGTAATATATAATTTAATAATTATATATATAATAATATATATAATCTAATACATATATATGAAGTATAGCTATATATATATATATATATATATATATATATATATATGACATTTACATAATATAAAATTACATATAAATATCAAACTATAAATAAAAAAATCAATATAAAAATAAATTAACTTTTTATTATATTTATTATAGTTTATGGTCACTATTTATAAAAATCAAAATTTCATACACTAAATTAAATTTTATTCATACAGTATATATATTATATGTTTTAATACATAACAGACTCGATGTAGAAAACCATTTCTACATTCTTTGACTATATATTAATAACACACATAAAAGAGTAATTTATAAATGTTTTATTCTGATGAACTCACTTCTTGCTAGAGAGAAACTTGTTGAGCGGGCCCCCAGGGGCCATCTCCATCACCAACATGAGCGCTTCGGCCTCACAGAGTCCAATCATGCGCACGATGAACGGGTCACTCAGCTGATGCATAATATGGGCCTCTCGCATCATTTCTTCCTTTACTGATTTTTCATTCTCGTTCTTCAACACTTTAATTGCCACATCAATCTGTTTGCTACACAGGAGAAGGAAACAACTTAGGTCAAATTTTATAAAAATGAAACTGTCACACGTTTGTATTCTTTTCACCCTTGGTACTTACCTTTCCATTTTGAAGACACCTTTCTTGACACAGCCGAAGTTGCCCGAACCAAGCTCCACCTCGTCGACCATGAGTTTGTCTCTCTTGATGAACAGGGTCTTCTTTTTGCATTCATTTGGATCATCATAAGGACTGGTGAATGCATCATGGTCCATAGGCAAAGATGGACGTGGAGCATCAGATCCAAAAGGCACTGTGGAACATCACAGGAGATGTTATTAGCATGCTATCATAAATTTGCTTTAAACTAGATTACAGCAGGTCCTCTAACTTCTATTGTTTTTTTTTTTTTTTAGAAAACACGTTTTTTTTGCTAGCAAGGTGCTTCATCCTACAACCGTTTTTAGTCACATAAACGTCCTCATAGTAGTTCTTAAATAGCAACATGTTAGCCAATAAAAACGTTTTAAGCGTACAACGGAATGTCTCTTTAGGTATTGTTAACACAGACCTTATTTTACTCATAAATGGTAAACCAGCATTTTAAAAAACCCATAGAAATTCCAGCGGAAACAAGAGGTTAATGCAAGCAGCTCTGTAGTAAATATTTTAGGCTGTATTAAGCCAGTAATCCTTGTTGTTGCAAAACTATGTGGTCCAATTCCAAATGGTTTAGCAGTATTAGCCAAAAGATTATGGATTTTTCATTGAGACAGCTCTGTGACTCTGAGACTTGGACTGTTTTTTGACATAAATTTATAGGCATTTTTGTTGATTTTTTATCACTGCTGTTGGATTGTTTCAACTTTTATATTTTGTAACACTATAAACGTACCCATAGGGGGCGGTGTGTATCCATTACCTCTCTGCCTCCTCTGCAACACATAAACAGAAACCCAGAAAAAATTAACCACATGCATTATATTATTAGATGTGTTTAAAAAAATTGATGTGTTCTGTCAGCTATACTTACCGGAGCATTTACAAGAGCTAAAAGTGAAAAAAAAAAAAAGAAAGAATCTGTTTTCACTCGCGCATATTTCTTATACAGAACTGATACCTGTTCATATGCATATGTCTAACAGTATTTTGCAGTTTTGGGAGATTATGTTTTATATAAATCACAATGCTATGACGAATAAAAGTTCATACCTGCTGGTGCATTGCTTTGGTTGACACACGGTTCTCTCAGTACAGTCACAAGACCATCAGGCTTCATCTTTAAATATTCAACCAGCTACCGTCCAGAGGAATATGATTAAAAAAAAAAAAAAAACATCAATGACAACTACAAAAATAAAATAATAATACAAAAAGGTTTATGGGTTAAGTGATTATGTAGAAATCTTTGTATATCTAAATTGTAACATGGTCATATATAAATTACTATTGTACTGTCCTTTAGATGTTTTAGTTAGTTTTTCTGACCAGATTACAAATTTATATATTTTTATATTTAGAATTAATATATTTTATACATTAAAATATTTTAATATTTTAAACCAACTCAAAATGTATTTATATGTTGTGTGCAATACTTTATTCAATTAAATTAATCTTTAATTTATCTTTAAATTTACTTTGTCTTCATTTTGGCCAAACACCACAGTATGTACAAATAAAACATAAAGATTTGTTTTGTGCAAAACATAAACATCTATGTGAAAATGCATTTTAAAATGTTAATGGAACTAAATTAATTACATTAGAAAAATGTTAAATGTAATTTTGTAAAAGCAGTTTCGTCTGGAGAGATTGTGAGAGTATAGAAGACATTGAGAGTATAGAAGAGTATTTTTTTAAAATGTAATATGAGATGACAGACTCTTTGATGAGTAAAGCATACCTGCCACACAGTGTCAAATTTAGTTCCTTCTGGCATAGCGTATTTCCCTGATTTGTCATGTAAGATCTGATAATGGTATACAGTTTTTCCATATGTCAATGACAGCGCATAGGTGCCAAAATCTTCTCTCTCTCGAACTCTAGAAAACAGATTTAGAAAATTAGAAATCACAGCCCAGCTAACAAAAATATATTCTAAGAATGTTTTGCTAACGTTTCGTTCCCTGCACGTTCAAACCACGTTTTTTTTTTAAATGTTTTAAAAGCTTTTTGTTTTGGGTTATATGACTGTTAAGGGAACATTCCATTTCATCATTTTACAAAGACTATGGAAACTTTACTTTTGAATGTTCCATGCAAGAACGTTCTATTAATGTTACTGAAAGTTTAAATAACGTTGAGAGAACCTTGCCAGAGCGTTAGCCAAAGTTCTGCGAATGTTCCTAGCTGGGAGTTCACATATTTGCATTCCGATGTGCTTGCTGATTGGCCTAATTTATGTTACAGGACTAAATATGTGATTGACCAATCCTACTGTCTATCTTTAGTTTAGCAGTTTATGCAGGCCATGATGCAGAGGAAGCTTTTTGAGGCAATGTAGATGAGTAAATACAGCATTGTAATCATCCACACTGCATTGAATTTACTCACGACACCACTGAAGACCCAACTCTATCTTTGCTACAAACAATACTGATCATCTGATCTGCCTCTAAAAGCAGCCCATGTGTCATCATGACCTTTCCACTCTAATGCTGCAGGAAAACTTTAGACTGTCACGTCTGATGAATCAAGCTCTTCACTCACAGGAACTTTCCATCCGGCTGAGAACCCGAGTAGAGTAGTCTCTCACCCTCCTGCCGAGGGATCTTGCCGTGGAACCAGGGCATTTTCTCATGCGCTGTGGTGGCAATCAGTTTTTCTAGCTGTGGGGCCTGGCTTATGATAGCTTGTTCCATAGCCTCACCCTAAAAAAAGGAAACATAAAATCATAAAAAAAAGTTAAAAGTTAAAACTCATCAAAAATCTCCTAGCATGGAAAAGTGTTTCCACTGTTGGACAGTAAAAATGCATCTTTTTTTAAGAAACCCAAAAATGGATAAAAAAGGGAGTAAAACATATATTCGGATAAGGGGAATTGGACAGTTGTGCATCTAAAGTGTCATTTGCAGGAAAAAACCCTGAGACCTCTTCATGTGCAGGCAAAGAGAATTTCTGCAAGTGTCTCTGTGCAAATGTCACTTTAAGAACCCCATTATACGGTTAGCTATAAAAAAATTAAATGCATGCTTATTTAAAAGATAATCCAAAATATGTGCAAATGTATTTCGGGCACAACGTAAAGCTGAGTAGCTGAGTATAGCTGTTATGCGTCATTTTTAAGTTACAAGAGTTCTAAGGTTTAGAGTCAATTATTCCACTTTTAACTATGATTAAAGGGATAGGTCGCCCAAAAATAAAAATTCTGTCGTCATTTATTCAGGCTCATGTAGTTCAGGTATTTTGAGAAATGATTCGGTGTTTTTTGTCATTCTTCAAAATATCTTCTTTTTTCCGCAGAAAAGGAAACATGTTTAGAATGTCTAAATTGAGGGTAAATGATGACACAATTATTATTTTTTTTAAAAACTTATAAAATGCTGTATCATTTGTGTGAATCAAACATTTTTCAAGTTTATTATGTTTTCGTTCTGTGTTGAACTACTTCCATATATCACTGATTATGTATTTTGCTAAAAACATACAACACTGAAGAGAAAAAAATGTTTAAGTGATATGTAACGATAATGTAGTCATTAAACCTATATTTCATAGGGGTGTAACAACATATCATGTCACAATGTATCGCAATATAAAAATGCAACAATATGTATCGTTGGGGATGGGGGAATATTTGAGGGTCCTGATTATGCCAAATGTCTTATGTTACCAGTAAAAACCGGCCTACGTTATTTAAACATATCTAGTCAGTGAGCGCAAGCATATTCATCTAAAATAATTCTATATTTTCGGCTTCAGAATCATGAACATTTTTATTGTGGTGTCACCATTGTCCTGTGCTTTGGGTTACCAGCACCAAGTCCAAGCCTATTCAAATTCTTGGAGTATCGCAATAATATCGTATCGTGATATGTATCGAATCGTGACATGAGAGAGGGTATCGTTACACCCCTACTATTTCATAGCCGTGCAGTTACCAAATATTAATCAACACTTTGTGGGTCAACGAATCAAAATCAAACCTGTTTTGAAACCCTTACCTCCAGGTTCCAGGTGTGACGCACATATTCCCTGAGCATATTGTCCCTCAGGCTGTCAAAGACGCCCGTCTTGATTACTGTTTCGGCCGATCGCAGGCAGGGTTTCCTCAGGGTGCACACGAGCCCATCTGGGTCTTTGCTGTAGTACTCACAGAGCTCAGCAGGTCCGCAGTGAGGCTTCCCACCCGAGATGCAGTACGTGCCATTCAACTGTTTCTCTATGGAGTAATGGTAGAACTCAAGGTTCCAGACCAAGGACAGGACATAGCCACCCAAGCTGCGGAGACACTGGCGCAGGAGAAAGAGGCCGTCTCCCATGCCAGCCAGTTTCAGGTGTTCCTCGGCCTCCGAGCGACTGATGCTGCCATAGAAGAACGGGAGGTCCGCGGCAGGTTCGGTCATGATGGAGACGGCGAGGGGTCGAAGAGTCTCACTAGATCAGAAGCTGCGGAAAATGAAGTTTTGACAGAGAAAGACAGAGAGCGAGACAGATTGAAGTGGCTGATAAGGTCAACAAAATGGGGAAACTGTTGTGAGCATGTGTTTTTGCTGATGTGGGATGTGGGAGGATGTTCCCCGTCTGAAAGCATCTCTCCCTCTTTTTTCAGTTTCCCTCTTTTTATGACTTAAACATGGACATTTGCATTTGACGGCCCTGTGTGATCAAATTATTGGTGTGTAGATGAACATATAGTTAATATAAGGACAAAGTAAAAGTTGGTGTGGTTGACGCTTTAGTGTTGCTTTGCAACCGGCAAAGTCTCGCATTCGGATCGAATCACCACAACAGGAAACTCAGACATATCCTTCCCCGCCCCCGCCAGCACTTATACGACAAGCCTCCACTCTGTGCAGGTGCTGATGCTTCAAGAATGTTCCTAAGCTTGTCAACAGACACATGCTTTATTGAAACATCTCTGGAAGTGAAAGAAAATGAAGCAGCCGATTAAAAAATACCAAAAAGGCAAAAAAGATGCAAATGTGGCCCCAAGTGTCTATAATGGATTCTTTATGTAGTGATGAACATTTTCCAGTGGCTGAATGCTAATGCTGTGTAGGAGAGTAGGAAGTCTATAATGAAACATGTATGCATCATGTTTTCACCAGAAAGTCAAAACTGCACACATACACGCAAAAAAAAAAATCCCAACTGCTTTTCTCTGCACCTCACACTTTAGATTCCATAATTTTATGCAAATTATCTCACAATGTCTATCAAACCGAGTTTGCACATGCTCTGAGGTGGAATCACATGTAGTGACAACAAATGGAGGACCCTAGCTTTGATTTAAACCACAGCTTCCTGGACACAGAGCTGCCCACACTTAAAACAGTTAAAACACAGAGAAAGACCCTGCCGCAGCCACACACACACACACACACACACACACACACACACACACACACACACACACACACACACACACACACACACACACACACACACACACACACACACACACACACACCACACACACACACACACACACACACACACACACACACACACACACACCTTGTCTTAAACCACCACAGGCCACAGCAAAGACACTGGGGGACATGTGTCTGAGAGTAGACATGAATCTCATGAGGCAATTTGAGACTTATCCATTTTACATCTGGAACTTAATGTAGGTGTGATGTTGCAATTTTCTACTATTATTATTTAATATTACCCCTAAATGTAGCATGAAGGATTTATACAATATGATTAAAAAGTAAATGCTAAGTTATTGGTTAGCTGCTTCATAGGACTGGACTTTTAAAAAAATATTGTAACTATGTAAACTACATAAATGTATATTATTATTTAAATATTTCAGTTAGGCTACAGAATCCCTGTGACAGAGGATAAGCATATTGGAGATGGATGGGTGGATATTACTTAAATATTATATTAATATGAACTATAAAATGTATATACATTTTAACTTTTAAATCTATATAAATTATTCATTATATATATATATATATATATATATATATATATATATATATATATATATATATATATATATATATATATATATATAATTTTGGGAAAGTAGGCTTACTTAGGCCTATATTAGTAAGCCTACTAATCTGAATTTGTATTTTAAGCAGTCAAAGATGTAACTTCAAGATAGATTTGTCAATGTTCAGCGGAAAGTGTAATGGAACTTAATAATTTGTTTGTCTAAACATTATTTTCCGGTGTGAAAAGTGGGTGACGATATTGCGGCTGAACCTCATCGTAAAATCTTCTCTTCCGTACTGCGTGAATTTTTTCATTGCGAACAAAATGTCTCACAGATGCATTTAGAAACAAACAAACATCTGAGATGAGTGTTCGCTGTAGTTAATCTATAAAAGGAGCTTTGAATATGAGCGTCTTTGAAAACTATTCAAGACAGAAATAAGATCAAGGCGCTGAGGCATACGTTCATTTTTAAGGTTGTTTAGAAGTAGGCCTACATGGAGAATTTAAAGATGAATTTAAAGCTAAGAAAACTTGAGTTGTTACAGATCTTTTGATTGAGTTCAATAAAATGCCCTAACAATGGTTTCATCGCATTTACATATTTTCCATGTTCTGAATACAAGAATCTGAACTATGTTGCTTAATGACGCCCAAAATATTCACAATGTTTATGTCCATAAACCCAAACTCAACTGCCTTGAATGGAAACTAAGTTTATTCAAAAAGGCCAAGTAGCCTACAATGGAAAGTAAAACTTTCTTTTTCCTATACGTAAAAGGCTATTTGACCCCTGCCCTGTTCAAGACTGCTCACTTTGTTTTATTTTTTTTATTACACTTTTTCTTGTCCAACTTTGCATGATTTTGTGCCCATATTTAGATGGTCTCACAGGACCACTGAAATATCATGGGCATTTGGGCAGTGAAACAGTCTGGATTCTTGCCACCAAACTCACAGCAGTGAAACCTTTGTGATTCAGTGCTCCACATAGTGTGTATAAAGTTTTATGGTAAAATAATGAAGTCTGGTAAACATTAGTTTCAAACCAGTTGAATTAAAAGAAGTGTTACCTTGTTTGTGCTATGACACAAGTTGTGCAAAATAATTCAAATAATGGGGCAATGTGTTAGTAATATCTAATTGTCAAAGCCACACACACACATATTAATTTATAGTGTGTATATATATATATATATATATATATATATATATATATATAATATATATACACTGTAACACACACACACACACCAACACACACACACAACCAACACACACACACACACACACACACACACACACACACACACACACACACACACACACACACACACACAGTTTAATGGTCTGTATTTGGAAATTACAATTGTATATTTGGTTAAAACCAATTAACATCATCTGGGGTGAAACTGCAGATCTTTTGCACCTGTTTAGCAGCTCAACAACTATTGTATCTTTGTCTCTGAAGCCACAGATGATATATCTGCTACTTTGCAGTGCAGGTGATGCAATTTTGTTTGCAGATTGACATATTACCCTTCTGGCTAAACTTCATGTAATTTTTTAAGAACTCAAAAATGGCATTACACTATTTATAAAAATAATTCTACACTGTATTTTAAAAACACAAACGTTAGCAGTGCTTTATCATAAAAAACAATATTTAAAAAATAGCTATGCACAGCTTAAAGATAAGGTTTTGAAATTTGCACTTGACTTTTCCGTCTTAAGAACATGCTTTACAACACGCCACATCTGCTCTGACAGCTCGCAAAATTGTTGCTTCACATGCATACATGTGCCAGCAAGATGTTACATATTATATCTACAATCTTAATTTAATGCAATAGTTATATGTCTGTACGGTATTTGACCTCTGCCGAACATTCGTTTGCTAACATCTCTCCTCATTTGCACATGTTACATGTCTGACATTTTGATCGACCTTGAAAGGTTGTGAATTTGCCTCGGGATAAGATAAGAACAGACGGTCTTTGGCAGACAGAGCCAAAAAAAGCCAGAATAATCTTATTAAACACTCACCGTGGCCTGTAGCTGAAATCCAGGAAGAGAGGGATAGAAAGAAAGAGAGAGAGAAAGAGAAAGAGAGAGGAGACACGGCACGGATGAACTGGTGAAAAGAGTTATAACAAATGTATTTAGTCTGCCGAAGTGATGAAGCTCTCTGATCTGGCTTGTACGCTAGATGGCTTCTATGCTTGCCAAGTTTTAGTGTGTGTGTGTGTGTGTGTGTGAGCTTGAGAGAAAACGTGAGCGCTTATGTGTGCGTATGGGTCTGTGTGTTTCTGAGAACACAGGTGAACTGTGTGGGCTGCTCGAATCACTCAAATTTGTATTCCCTTCAGGCTTCTCAAAAACTGTAATTTACTTTCTCACCCAAGTCTTGGGATGCAACTTCTGAATGCTTAGAAAAGCTGTGCTGCAAACTAGAAATTGGTTAATTTATTTTGCATTCAGTTGGTTTAGGGACCCATTAAGGCATTTGAGACATTTATTTGGAACAATGCACAGTGAAAACTCATCATTACATGATTTTATTATATTATCGCACACATAAAAATAATATAATCAATCTCGAAACTGGACGGACAACATCAAAGCCAGAATCAGAAGATAATTTAATCCTCATGTTCTGTTGAGTCTGTTTTACTATAGGTTTGGGTTCCAAGAGACTCCAAATGTTCAGAGTGTATTATAATAAAAAAATAAAAGTTCAAATTTCTTAAATCTGTTTCTGTTTGGGGTCAGTTGGACCAAAAACACAATGTAGAAAATTACAATAAAACAAATCAGACAACTGCATGCTAGGCTACATTACTTCAATCAGAAAATCTTATGTGAAAATGCATTGTATTGAATTATTTTACCTAGAGTCTTGAAGACAACAAGCAGAACACTTTTTAGTATTTAGAAATTAAAATTGTTTTAATCAGTTTTCACAAGATTTCAAATAAGTCGTTAAGTATCAACCTGACACTTTTTTTAGATAAAAAAGCCTTGGGGTCTCCTAGATCCAAAACTGAACAGAATAGTTTATTTCACGTCTGTTCTTCAGGGTAAAGGAATCATGTTTTCCTCTGAGGGGTAGGCTATATAGATGTTGACGAAAGCGCATCTGGTATCCGGCTCTGTTTTGGAGAGGAAGGGGGCGGGAGGGAGGAAGGGGGGTATATACGATATTCAACAGGTGATCGAGTCGAGGCGGCCTCCTCTGAGCACGAGCTCATCAAAGCGAATAACAGTGCGACTCACAGAGCGCGATTGTTCTTTTGCAACGGCTCCTCCCAGCGTTCAGCGTCTGTCTTCCTGCAAATGAACGCTGTTGCATTGGGAAGTCTGATTCAGTATAAAGAATCGATTCGTTCGGACGGTTCATTTTAGAAACTATTCAAAAAGATTTGAATTGTTCCCATGAGTCCCCGCGCGGCGTTTAACGTTTGTTCTGCTACGGTTCTTTTAAGTTTTTGAACGATTTACAGATGTTTTAGAAAAAACGGTAGGCCTAAGTGTTTGTTGTAACACTATCAGTTCAACAAGAAAGATGATCACAGTCTCTGTTATAAATATAAGGGATATATAGAACAAAAAAAATTGAGGTAAGAGAGTAGGCTATTTCACGTTTGAATCATAATTCGATTAGCGACCGTAGGCCTACATGGTGAATAGGCTTTTAAAAAATAAATAAATAAATATGAATAGGCCTATTAATAGAATTGGTATCATCTGATTCTGAATCGGCAGGTTATGTTTAATTTGATTGGATAGCCACACAAGTTTGTTTATACACCCCATAAAAATGGACAAAATTGACAATTCTTATTTTTATAGAATATTGCAGTGTTCATTATAAAGGATGTTATTACGACTTTAGTAAACGCTACAAGGCCCCTCTTTATACAACCTTCAAGTAGAGATGTGGTTCTTTGGCGTAACCGGTATTTTTACCCGTCCAGCAGAAGCAAATCAAGCTCGTCATCTTTTAGGCGAATCGGAACTCCCTCCAGCGATGAAAAGCATGTTCACTATAGTTTTATTTCCATCTGCCTTCCTATTACTTTTAGAACGCTATTACTTTAGAACGCTATTACTTTTAGAACGTGTAATCCGTTGTTGACAAATGAAAAGTAAAGAACGTTTCGAAGTTCGCGGGTTCCAAACTGAAACCTGCTTCAAGTTCAGACAGGTCGCGCAAACTTATTTGACAGGCTTTCATATAAACGTTTATTGTTTTTATTGAAAATGTTCAAAATGAAATGGTCTGTCGTACCTAATGAAGAATAATCGTTGAAATAGGCTAAATTTGGTTATTATTTATATTCCTTAAAAGGCGCTTGCTTGAAGCACTTTTAATGTCCTATTTATAATTGTTTCCAATTTTGTTGTTTGTTTTCAGTTTAAGTCCACCCTTTATCGTTTTTATTTAAAATGTTCAAATGAAATAGTGTATGGGGGTAATGAAGGATAATAATAATTATGTTGAAGTTGGTTTTAGTTCTGGAAGTTTTAGACAGCGCGCAGTCTCTCCAACGGCGTGCGAATCGGCTCGATCGAGTCACTAAATAAGAATCTGTTCAAACGAACGATTCGTTCGCGATTCGGACATCACCAACTCGCAGTCCGAACTCAGTTCCTCTCTTCAGCTTTAAGACTGAAGGAGCAGAGAAACCACGCAGCATTAGAGCACAGTCCACCGGCTCATCTCAGTATGTGGCAGAGAACTACCCGGTGTTGAAGGAGGACGACAGACCAGACGGAGGTCGGTAAATCTCAGGGTCACCGAATTGCCTGTTCCTGCACAATTAAACGGTAAGGTCGTTGTCAAATTTGTACTTTTAGTATGGAAAAACGTGCTAATGAATACATTGTATCCGTGCATGGTTACCATTCTTATTTGAAAGCAAAACTTTCAGGGACACATATGCATGTCTATTCTGCTGTCAATTTGTAACAGTTGCAGTGAAACTAAAATGATGGAGGCAGCAACAGTGCTGTCAGACCTGCTGCTGATCACTCTAGCAGAAAGCAGAAATATCTCTCTTTGTCTGTGGGGTGCAGAGTCGAAGGGTTTGCCAGAAGCCTCTGAGGAAGGCGTCCAGTTCCTTAGGCGATTTAATAAATTATCTGCTCTCGTAATATTTCCATTAATGCCTGATTACAGCTGCTATCAAATGGAATGACTGGTAGACAAAAAAATGTAGAATCCCAGATCAACAGTCTCCCTCATAAAAATATATAGTCATTATATAAGCATAATACCGCACAATTTGGCTTATTCGAGACATGGACTTTTGAAAGTTGGATAAATGATGTAGTTTGAATGCGTAAGTTGGCAACAAGGATGCCTAGGAGACCTGCTCCCTGTCAGGTAGTGCAGTGGTTCCCAACTCTGTTCCTGGAGGCCCCCCAATAATACAAATTTTGGATGTCTCCCTAATCAAACGCACCTGATTCAACTCATCAGTTTGTTAGTAGAGGCTCCAAAAGCTAAAATGGGTGTGTCAGATGAGACATCCAAAATGTGTACTGTTGGGGGGGGCTCCAGGAACAGGTTTGGGAAGAGCGAGCGCTTCTGGCACAACTCCACGCCTGTCTGTCCGTATCTACATTTGGCAGAGAGAGCTTGGTAAGCTTGGGGTATAGCTGCTGAAGTCTAATATTTAGACTTTGATATCAGACATAGCCTTATGTTTGTCATTTAAGATTGTTACTAGCAGAGCATCTTAATTTGCATATACCTTTTTATCCAAAGTAACTTCAAGAACTGATCCAGGGTTCTCACACTCAGTAAATATCAGATAATTAAAAAAAAATTTTTCCAGGATTTGAAAAGGTATTGAAATGTTTTAGTGAATAGACATATTTCAGCTGTATTTCACTAGTTTGAAATTTCTCTTTTGAGTGATGGTTTTTGAAAAGGCTTAATCATGAACAACATGAAAAATCATGGAAATACATTGGTCTAAAGGTTAGAACCTGATGTTTTTCCAGGAGATGAAAAAGAATTTGGTTAAATCTTTGGTTATGAGCTCAGATCCACTAGTCAAGGGTTGTTGTTTTTTTATTTAAATTGAGTTGTGTAAAATTAACAAATAATAAAAATAGATTACACTGAATGATTAAAACAGATTTAAATAAACACAGGAACCACAGGAAGCTAATAGAAATGAAATAAATTCTAAATAGTATTTTACACATTTATAATATTAGTTTTTCAAAGTATAAGTTGTGTCTTTAAACAAGAAATGTTGTCTCCATACATGAACATATACCTGGTATATGCCTTTTACGTATTAGTATGAGGGTCCCTTGCATGAGCATATTTGAGGATCTGTGGCATTTAAAGACTGAAAACCCCTACACTAGACTACCACCCTCTGCTGGTGAACATCATGAACATCATAAGAAACTGAAGAGGGTCATTGTTTAATAGATGATTTCTGTCATAAACTAAACAATCTATTTTTCTTTTAAAGGAAAAAAACGAAGTGTTTATAGGGTTGGTGTGGTAAAATCATGGCTGGTTCAGGAGTGTGTGGTTTTGCAAGCTGACTGAAATGTTCATGCTCCACAGCCAGTCATGAATAGCTCTCACATTATGGTCTCCGTTGATGGATTCAGAGTTCATTACCGGTTGTTACATAAGTCACTTCTGCTGACAGTGCATCAGTGATCATGATCTTAATTCCCTTGTTTGTGCTTTGTTTATTTTAAAGAGCCAGCGGAAAATGAATTGAGAAGTGTGATACACCAAGTTTTTGGTTTTTGGGGTCTTTCCCAGTTTGAACCCTCTGGTTTGTGTAAATCAAGTCTTGTTGTTAGTGGGTAAGACAGTGTGTGTGGAGACCAGTGGTCTGCTGCTCTTTCATATTGTTACAGTGCAGTGTCAAGCTTAAGTGAGGAGACTTACTGCTTGCATGTCATCCAAATGGAGATGAAGAGAGACTGCATAGTTTCCAGAGTGGATTGAGACCAAAGATTTCTCCATTGCAGAGAGCGCTTTACATTCAGTCTGTCATGTGGGTTTAATTATCAGAGTCTTACTCGTGCCTGATGGCTCCCCGTCTCCGCCGGTATAGTCTGACAGCACAATATGCTTCTTGCAGTCTCAGATCACACACATTTTGTACCTCATGTCTGCACTAACAGATTACAAGACCCTTACTGAAATTTCGTGTCACATTCAGTATATGTTGACACGCCATCTGTAGCCCACAGATGTTTCTTGTTCTTGATTTGCCCCCAAGAGCAGCCAATTACGGAGTTCAACTCCTTTAAGGCCACAGCTGAATTTTTTGGAGGAGATGTTGCTCTACAAGATCATATCTTCCTGTGGCCTCTGTGGCTTGAGCTCCTTTTTCTGCTTGTGGGCTGCGTTTTTATCACAAAATAGACTGCAGATGGACAAGTGAATCATTCGCTGGAAAAGTTGGATTATTTCTCTCTTTACTATTCTATTGTTTTTTTTACATTTAGTCATTTAGCAGACGCTTTTATCCAAAGCGACTTACAACTGAGGACTAAACCAAGCGAGTCATCGTGAAGAGGCAAAAACAACTCAAGAAGTGCTCAAAATACAAAGTTCAAACATAGCTCGGAGTAGCATAAACCAGACAAGTGAGGATTCTTTAATGAACGTTTTTTTTTTAAGTGCTCCCGGAAGAGATGAGTTTTCAGTTGTCTTTTGAATGCTGTCAGGGATCCTGCATTCCGGATGATGGTGGGGAGATCATTTCACCAGCATGGAACCGTGAATGAGAATGTTCTGGAGAGTGATTTTGTGGCTCTTTGTGATGGTACCACGAGCCGCCACTCATTGACCGATCGTAGGCTTCTGGTAGGGATGTAGACTTGTAGTAGTGAGTGGAAGTAGGAGGGAGCTGAACCTGTGGTCAATCTGTAAGCAAGCGTCAACACCTTGAACTTGATGCGAGCAGCGAGTGGTAGCCAGTGCAGAGAGATGAACGTGGGCCCTTTTGGGCTCGTTGAAGACAAGACGAGCTGCAGCATTCTGGATCATTTGTAGAGGTTTAGTTGCCCATGATGGAAGTCCAGCCAGAAGAGCATTGCAGTAATCAAGCCTAGAAATGACCAGGGCCTGGACGAGAAGTTGTGTTGCATGCTCAGTTAGGAAAGGCCTGATCTTCCTGATGTTGTGCATAGCAAACCTGCATGATCGAGCTGTCTTTGTAATGTGGTCTGTGAAGGTCAGCTAATCATCAAAGATTACTCAAGATGTCTGACCGAGCACTGTGTTGGCATAAAAGGAAGTGCTCTTGAATGGTTTAAATCATACCTTTGTAATCGAAGTTTTAAAGTTAATATGGGTGAACATTTTTCTGAGGCAGGTCATCTATCATGTGGTGTCCCTCAGGGTTCCATCTTAGCACCGATTCTTTTTACATTATATATGCTCCCATTGGGTTCTATTTTTAGGAAGCATGGTCTGTTGTTTCACTGCTATGCAGATGATACTCAAATCTATTTGCCATTAAAACAGAGTTCAAATGGTTTGGAGGCACTTATGACCTGTTTGTCTGATGTTAAGGCCTGGTTGTCTTTAAACTTTCTTAATTTTAATGAAAATAAAACTGAAATAATAGTTTTTAGTCCTTCAGATTCTCCTAGTATACCCAAAATATACTTGGGTGAGTTATCCCCGTTTGTTAAGCCTTGGGTCAAAAATCTTGGGGTTGTCCTCGATGAGGTGCTGAAATTTGCCAAACACATAAATACAGTGGTCAAATCATGCTTCGACTACTAGTAAAAGTAAAACCAATTCTGTCAAGAAATAATTTCGGAAAATTAATTCATGCTTTTATTACTTCGAGATTGGATTACTGCAACTCACTTTATCTTGGGATCAGCCAGTCAGCTTTATCCCGGTTGCAGATAGTACAAAATGCGGCCGCTAGACTTTTAACCAGTACCAAAAAACGGGACCATATCACGCCAGTGTTACGTTCTTTGCACTGGCTGCCTGTGTGGTATCGGGTGAATTTTAAAATACTTCTTTTGGTTTTTAAATCATTAAACAGTCTGGCCCCTTCCTACCTATCGGACACATTAATTGAATATCGTCCAGTTCTATCCCTCCGGTCGTCCAACCAGAGACTGTTATGTGTTCCGAAGTCTAAGCTGAAACGGTGACCGGGCCTTTTCAGTAGCTGCCCCTAGGCTGTGGAATGCTCTGCCTCTTTGTATTCGCTTTGCATCTTCACTGTCTGTTTTTAAATCTATGCTAAAAACTCATTTGTTTAATTTGGCATATAATCAATGAGGAAGTTGTATTGTATTGTGTTTTTATTGTTTTTAACTATATTGTTCTTCCCTTGTTCTGTTACCATTGTGCAGCACATTGGACAACTACGGTTGTGATTAATAGTGCTATAGAAATAAAATTGACATTGACATTGACCTTGATGGGGTGATTGAGGAAGAATCTAGCTGGATAGTGAAGTCGTGCTGTAGAGACGGATTGGCAGGGAGGACGAGAAGCTCAGTCTTCGCCAGGTTGAGCTGCAGGTGATGGAGAATGAGAACTGATGATTTGGAGGCAGCTTTTGCGATCTGCAGGGCTTCTGTTTTCTGCGAAAACTAAAAATTTTCTTGACCGACCACCGAGCCTCATTAGCCGGTTGAAACCGGTTAACCGTTTAGTTTAAAATACGCTAAAATACGCTAACATACGGCGCCGAGGAGCTTGTATGTAATCGGAGGACAAATGGCTCCTTAGTTTTGAAATGGTTTGGGTACAAAGTGATCGCGTTGAAAATAAAGGCGTTAGTCTAGCGTTAGAAGCTCATTTGAAACATTGCCGCGGCTCATTTAAAAAAATGACAGCTCCGAAGAGACTCCGCTTTAGTTTGAGGTAGTGCCAGTGAATGTGTAATAGAAGAGAATTGGCACTGTCTGGTTACTTCCGTTTTCTGGGCTGGCTGCAGTAATCCGTGCGGGGGGCGCTCGCAGGCGAATGCAGAATGAATTTTTTGTCAAGTAATTTGAAAGTTGCATTCAAAAGGGGGGGCTAAGATTATACACTCAGCTGAAAATTGCATTTTTAAGTTCACTTATATGTTCTAAAAATCCGTTCAAAAATGTGATGACGTCACACAGTAGCAGAATGCTAGCGTGTTCCGGCCAACAACGACCTAACCTGTAAGAAATCAAAAGGACATAAGTACTCATACATTCGACTTTTGGACTATAATCTATATTGACCTTGCGTAATCAACAATAAAATCTACGTTGATTCAACGACAAGCAGGAGAAAGAGACACATTTAGCTCCATAGACTCCAATTCATTCTGCACTCGCCCGCGATCACCTCCAGTGGAATTATAATGAAACTGCAACCAAAGATGATACAATGGGGCTAATAGGAAGTGCCAAGGCTCTCCGTTAGACGGGCTCTGGTAGTGCTAATTCCTACCAGCTAGCATAGATTACACTTTGGCTACCTTTCTCACCTGAAGAGGTTTGCAGGTGTCGCGTTTTCAGGTGATACAGCATAGATAGATGATGTGCTACTACTTTATTTAAGCACTGTATCACACAAGTTGCAACTTACATCTGTGTCATTCTTTTTGGTGAAATGGTCCCACACACTACTTTTCTTTGCACGCTTCATCCTGTCGTCTGCCCTGGCTCTAACCTCGAGTGTTTTAGCCTGTAGCCTTTTCTTTTTGCAAACCTTGTGAGCGCGCGATCTCAAACGCTGTGACCTCGCGCCAAATGTTATTATTGGTTTAAGTACAAACAGGCGAGTTATGAAAACTTGAGTGTGAGGGATTTCTTCACTTCACACAAAAATATCTTGGAATGAGATGGCTAACTGTAGTAGAGTTTAGTCCACTGTCTATAATAGCCTAATTTAGAGATCACTTTTTTTTTTTTTAACCGACTACCGACAACATTGATCTGTTAACATTGATACGGTCAAACATCGGTCACAGGGTCATCGGTTAACATCCCTAATTTTAACCAAGGAAACGGGCATGTGAGCAGGGGTGAGGAGTCGCCAGTCAATGGCGCCATATGCACGTTAACCCGGTTTCCGCCAGGTTTGACCTCGTACTACAATAGTAACCATGGCGACAGACGTTGACAACTGGGTTATGCCGGTTATGCCCGTTATGCCTAGCAGGACGCTCACGCTGTTGTTGTTTTGTTCAAACATTATGAACCATGGCAAGCAGTCTTTGAGACAAAAAGAGGACTAAAACGAAGATCAACATCTTTCGAGATGCCGAGAGCTCCACGTCCGCGACTAACATCGACTTGACAGAGACGCGAGTGTTGCATGTTACTTTATTAGACAGGTGAGCAAATGTACATAAAACTAATCAATGTTATTTAGTTCAACATGATGAAACCTTAGAATATGACCTGTATGTTATGTTGATCTAGCTTACTTAGTCTCATACAGCCAACAAAAAACCTAACTAACAACATTCAACACACTCAAATGCCGTTTAGTGTGATAGTGTATAGGGATGGGACGGTATGAAAATTTCATATCACGATTATAGTGACCAAAGTTATCACGATTATCAATATTATCACGGTTTTGTTCAAATGAGATGGAAATGTTCAAAAAGAACTGATGCTCACACTGAAAACATTTCAACAAGTTTAAAATTTGAAAATCAACAAACAAAAAATAAAATTAGCAGCTATATGCACTTTTTTAAGCATAAACATTATATTAACATTAACATGGAGCCCTGAGAGTGAGAGGTATAAGTTTTCCTAGTGCAGGTTTTAATGAACCCGTTATTAAACCCTATCATTAATAATGATAATAATATTCACTCACTTATGGATGTGTGTATGACTGAATATTATAATTATTAATATTAATAAATAATAAATCACTTTCTCTCACACACACACACACACACACACACACACACACACACACACACACACACCACACACACACACACACACACACACACACACACACACACACACACACACACACTTTAAATAAACAAAATATGTTGGCTGGGTCAGGGTGACTAAACTACTGGAATACTTATAATGACTGTTGTCAATAGCAATGCATTATAACACAGCGCACATCCATGTATCGGATCACCGCGGACGCGATCTCTGGTTTCATTGATTTAATTTTCAATACAATCAAAACTGAGACGCAAGACATACACATTTCAGAGTAATTTAGTATTAATACTTCTACAATATTGTTGTAGTGATCTCATTTTCTTTACGATTGATTTGGACACTGTAACTTCTATAATGGATTTATAAACAGGTAAGATTTAAAAACATTAAGTTAATCACAATTCAATATTTCATGTCCCTGAAATTATTTCTCTGGTAAAAATAAAACTGTGTAATAAGTTTTCTATGAATGAATAGAATACATTATCCCTTAAATGTCACCCTTAATAGTTTAAATATATGTTCGTTCGTCTTGGCTCAAATCCACCTGCTGTAAAACTTTTCTCTTCGCGGAAGCTTTGTAATAATTACAAGTGAGATAATGACATAATTCATCTCCAATCAATATTTTTTGTCTAATTATTTGCCCAAGTTAGTTGTGGTATTAAAGTAAAAGTTAACTCAGTGGGTGGTTGTCACGTAACGTTAGATGACTTGCAGATTTGACGTTTTACCCCCTTTTGCAACGACTTTCCTCTTGCAAGATTTGCAGACAGGGTGCCCATCCTCGATTAAATTGCCCTCGGGACTCTTGTAATAGCCAAAATACGACCATACCTCCGATTTTGTCCTCTTGGATGGCTGAAAATCTCCCGAGCGCGGTCACTGCCTTCCGCTATGTCTTCTCGCGCAAAAAAACGGCATTGCATGCGCGCGCGCCTGCGTCAGACTGATTCTGGCTGGACAGGATTTACCGCGAGTTTTCAAAATCACGATAATCAAACACGGTTTTTATGATAATTAAATTTTAAACGATAATACTAACCGCCAGGACATTTTATCGTGGTTTATCGTGAAACCGGTAATCGTCCCATCCCTAATAGTGTAACTGTTAGAGCAAGTGAAACAGCGCTGCGTTACCTAAAGTTTAATTTGTCTAATAAACTGACCTGTGTGAGTATGGTCTGTATGAATAGTACGCTGGTATACGTCTAGCCAGGGGCGTAGCACCAAATTTTGGGCCCTGGGTACAAACCATCTTGCTGGGCCCCCATATCAAATACCATAGTGATACCAATGGGTGGGGTATTGCATTTTTATCATAAAAACACTTAAAATGTAAACAAAATAAGCCACACTCAGATTAATATATTTTTGTTTTATTGTCAAAAGTACTAACTGAGATGACAAAAGGTCTAGCAGGTCTGAAACTGAAATATATGGCTTCAAATGGTTGCTAAAATATCCTTTAGTGTCACCATACCTATTGAAGTGTAGGCTAAGTACGAGTTTATTGACGATTATTTGTCTGTTTAAAACAAATGCAGACTATAGAATCACAGGGGGTACACTAACCGCCAAAGACATTCAGTCTTTGAATTACGTTTTAAAATAAGTCATTTTCAATCATTAAGATGTGCATTAAACTGAGAACAATCGCACTTATAATGTAAGCGCGTGCGCGAGCTAATTTGCATAACAATGCGGTAAAATAGGCGCTAACGATCTGTGTTTTCGCGGGTGTTAGATTTTGACAATAAAGGAAATATAGGCCTACATGTAAACTTCTAAATCTGGGGAGAACTGCAGCAGAAGAGGAGACTAGCTGGAGACAATGTCAATGCTCGATGATGCATTTGGAGCTCACCTTTCTTTTAAAAAAACTGAGTGAGCAACTGCTTTCCCTCATTTGCCTTTCTCTCTTTAATCTTCTTTTCTTTTCGTTTTTGAGCCCCTGATTTTCCTTTCTTAAGGAAAGACATGAATCTTCCTAGTACCTATCACATGGCTCACTCCAGCTGCTGTCTCATCAACTGATCTGATTCACCGCAGGTCCACAGCAGAAGCACCTAACCTGCGGGTCGTACCATTTACATTGATTCGAGAGGGGTGGTGGGGCCCTGCACAGCATGAAAATAACTTTTTTTTATACCAAACCAGTGCCTTAACTACAAGTTTAGTTTTGCATAGGATCTTTTTTATTTGTACATTAATGCTATACAAATGTTAGTGCATGTATATGTCTGTATAGAAAACTGACTTCTAAGGCCCCCCCCCTGCCTCGGGCCCTGGGTACTCGGTACCCTTTTTCCCCCCAGTCCGACGCCCCTGCGTCTAGCAATCGTGCCCTGCTTCATACCACAGTCATGTTAAAAACATCAATGCACCGTATTCACTCATCTATAAAAGATCCATCAGCTTGACGACAAGATCCATAATTCAGCTTAATGCGGAATATCCGTCATCAATATACGCCTTTGTAAGAGGTTAACGACCCCTGGTGGCGAAAAATCCTGCATATTGTACCTTTAAGGATGCTTTTAATTCTTCCTTAACTATAGAAATTTGTTTAATTTTGCTATCATTTGTAGTCATTTGTTAGGGAATCGGATTTTACTGGGTACGATATTTTTTTTATTTACGTAAAAGAACTGACTCATAACAGTCATTCACTCATTCGAGAATCTGATTACACTGGTTGTACTGTAGTTTTTTTTTATTCACTT
Organism: Chrosomus eos; assembly: GCA_036326025.1. NCBI lineage: Eukaryota > Metazoa > Chordata > Actinopteri > Cypriniformes > Leuciscidae > Chrosomus > Chrosomus eos. Next base: position 27,317,343 of record CM070836.1, read on the forward strand.
AAAAGAACTGGCTCACAACATTTATCATGTCATTTATCTCTTTCCCACCATTGACGGAATTTTCCGGCAATCCATGTTTAACTGATATACGGTAGGCAGGCACTTTTACCTTCTGAAAGAGTATTCGGAATCTTTGGATCCAAACACGGGCAAAGAAGCAGAAACAAGTAATAGAAGCATTGCCTATGAAAAAAAAACACATGATAATCAAACATTAAATAGCATATAAATCAGCATATTAATCATAGCGTAAAAATGTGTTACTGAATGAAATGTCGAACCAGAAAGAGCTATAGGACTGTGCAATCTTTGAGGGTGTTGATGGACTCGATCTATTCCATCTATGTTTTGATCAATGTAATGAATCCGATTTGGACGTCTTTGACAAAAAACTTGATTTTTGCAGCTTTCTTTTAAGTGTTTATAAAAAAGAATTCCTGAAGAAACAAGGTTTGTTAATAGGTTTCTCGTTCCATTCCCACAGCTCTCGGCCCCACCCTGCTTGCCACAATAGATTAAAATATTTTAGTTTAAAAGCATAGGATCTGTTCTTTCTTTTGATATATTGCATGTCCAGATATTCATACAAAATATTTTGGTGGCCATGACATTTTTGTGAAAATGATAAAAAATGTGTGCGCTGGCTGGCAAGGCTCGAAGCAGCTTAGTTCGTGACACACAAATGAAGAACATAGAGGACTAAATCTTAGCCCTTCTTTTCCAAGATTTAGATAAGACAATGTTTTAATGAAAACCACGATCTCAGTCTAGTAACTTTACAGTATAACAAGACTCTAACAAGAGGTAGGCTAATGTAGGTAAAGAGGCTTTTGCCAAGCAGGAAATAACAGTAAAAGTCCCGGAGGCTTGAAAGGGTGTGCAGAGCACAGGGGCATGTAGTCCATCACTATTTGTAGGGGGACAAAGACCTCTTAGTGTTTTTTAAGATTAGCTTGCTGAACTTAAGCTGTTTCAATGCAGTGAGTTTATAGGAAATGAGAGGAACTTAAAACCAGCATCAGCCTCTGAGGCCACTTTTGGGTCCTGACCTATTTGTTGCCGCTATTTTTTTCAATGAAGATAGAGAGTATTTGATTTTTAATAGAGGAGGTATGTAGAATATTGTCAGGCAGTTTAACATGGCTTATTTTGAGGCAAAAGAAATCTTGGATGAGTTTTGCACTGAGGTTTCAAATAACTTTCCAAAACAGCTTTTCTGTAGAAATTAGACAAATCTCCCTCAGACAAAGACATACTACTTCTGCCATTGTCTTTTTTTCTTGGTACTGGTCAGGAATAGTTATCCTTGATGGATCTGAGTGTGCTACTTATATTTTCTTTACTTCACCCTTACCCAAATTGTCTCACTTTCCTCCTCTTTTTACCCCTCTAACGTATTTCCCTCTCTTTCTTGAGTTTGAGTTAATCCTTTTTTTCATCAACAGGCAACTTGTATCCTTATGTTGCCAAATCATTTCCCATCTGTTCTTGATTACCTTTGTCTGCACTTGGTTTCTCTTCACCCATCAGGGCTTGTATGGCATTTCTTTCTACCACTTCCCAGAAAGCATGGAGTGAGGGATGAATAGTGAAAAAGGAAGTGGGGCGAGGAGGAGGTAGAATAGGTTTTGTTGATGTTGATCACATTGCTGATAAATCTTGTGCATTGCTGGGTTTGAAATGGTATTCTACCGTTCTTAATCATAATATTTGCAGTATGCATTATGTATGCTACACAAAGTATGCACATTTTCTATATGCATGAAATTTTCGAAAGTCCAGTACACAATCAAAACATGCTGAAAGGAATATGCTATCCCATAATGCAGTGCACATGACTCAACCTATTATATGAGTGTGACGGAGGCAAAATCAATCACAATTTTTACAATATAACATTTACTTTTTATGTTTTTATGTGATTTTACTTACATTTTTAAAGTAAATTGCAAAATAAAAAAAAATCTGAGATGATTTACTTGCTGAATTTGTTTTTGGATCAAATCGTCTATTTAATAACTTAAATGTAACTAAAAATATCTAAATGTTACAATGTTTAACATGTAACTGACAATGTGATTGTCATTATGTGTCCATATAGTGTGTGCGCTAGCACTTGCATACTACTATAAAAAATAGTAGGCAGTATACACCCACAGTGACAGTAATGTACTCCAGTATGCATTATGCAGTATGTTAATTCCAAACACAGCCTATGGCCTCTCACAATGTATCCCATTAGGAATAGTGGTACTACACAAGTACCACTTGTGGCATTTCTCAAACTAAGACTTTTTGTTTTATAGCCTGCCTCAGACGTCAGGCTGCCCTCCTGACCCCACAATGCTTTCCTTTCTTTTGCACTCTTCCTGTAAGGGACAGAGTGAAGAGAAACAGCGGCCCCAGGTTAGAATGCAGGTTTTTTCCTTCCTCCTGGATGTGAAAGGAGGAATGATTGATTAGCTCCAGCGACATGGTGCAAACAACAGCCTCCCAAGCCGACATGTTTGACCGCTCAGAGAGGAACCATTCAGCCGAGGGACCTTTTCTTTTGCATCTATCTAACATGTTTTTGTTCTCAGTAGGGAGGCTCTTATTGATGTTCCACGGTTGTACACATCTCAGAACTACCCGTCCTCTACCTCCGACTCTGAGAGGCAAAGCGTCAGGATCCAAGTAGAAGTGAAGCCGCCATGGCTCCGGAATTCTGTGCGTCACTTTGGTGAGCGTGGGGCCATCAGAGGGCAGAAGACATGTTGGGACAGAGGGCTGGGCACTGCACTGAAGCTTGCTGTTGTAACCATGGAAACGGTGTGGAGGAGTTTGGCCTGCGTTGGCATCATCGCCATGGTTGCCAGTGGAGTGGCAGAGAGTTGGAGTCCTGAGGATTTTGCTCAGTCTCAAGGTAAGATTCTTGATTGTTTTTCCATTTGTGATGAATTTTAAGTAAATGGTATGAAAATTAAGAATTAATTTTGTTTTAGTAATCATTTGTTGTCATTAAAATTAGAGATGCACCGGTCGGCTTGGCATATATTGGAACCGGGCGGTTTTTCCTTTTATTTTGGCCGATCTCTATTCCGGACTTGTGCACAAACTGCATTGCAATCAAAAACTTAAATCTACCACTATTCAACATAATTAGCAATATCTTATTTAATATCTGAAACAGACAAATTATTACCTTAGTCTGACTGAAATCAACTTTTAAACTACATGTGAAAAGAAAATACTTGTACTTTTAAAGTACATGTTTTAAAGGGCACCTATTATGGAATTTAAAAAGTTCCTAATATTGTTCTGGGAGTCCCCAACAACAGTTTTACACGCATGCAATGACAAAAAACACTTTTGTTGTCTTATAATATGCATTTTATTTTTACCTGATTTGCTCACCGACTCCAAATGATTCGTTCGACGACTCATTTTTCCAAACCCCTCCTTTACGTGACGCTAATTTGCGGTGATTGGTCAGATGACCCAGTCAGTTATTTTTTGCGTTAACCCAAAACTTAAACGTATTGATAAAGCACTGCAGTACAATACGCTCTATTCTTTATGACAACTCCAATAACAACGACAAACATTTCACATATTTAAAAAAAAATGACATTGGAGACCTAAGCTGCGCTGAGCGTAACTGACACACACACACACACACACACACACACACACACACACACACACACACACACACACACACACACACACACACACACACACACACACACACTTATTAAGCATGCTACAAAACCATAAAAGCAACAATTATTAATATAATACAGGTTGTGATTCGTCGGAGGAAGCTGATCCAAATAAACTTGGTACTGAACCTTCATTCAGTATCAACCGGCTCGCGAATCCACACTTGAAAGCATTTATGTTTGTAAAGGAATCGTCTTTAAAATGACCGAACACAGCTCAAGGTTCGGGTACAGTTGTAAATATAAACTCTAGCCACTGATTCTTCACATGCTCGTCTCTGGGCAGTGAAAAAAAAAGTTCGCTTTTGATTCGCACTTCAGAACACAGCGTCTCGTCGACATGATGTTTTCAAGTTTCACTGGTGTCTGCGGCGCGCACATGAGTGGGCGTATCTTATTCAAATAACTTGTCGAGGTGACGTCATATAGACGGAGAAAAAGCATCGTTCGTCTATCGATTCATATCAGCGACTCAAGGGGTCGACTCTTACATTTGAGAGACAATAACTTTGTATACGGTGAACTTTCATATTTAAAACTTTACAGGATGTTTTTGTTCACTTAGATCTATGTTACACACTACATGAAAGGTAATTTTCTAAATTCCGTAATAGGTACCCTTTAAAGCACTTGTTCCGCTAGAAGTTACCTGAGGTAACTTTCCGTTTCACAATGGAGGCAGCAACGGCAGATCATCAAAGCTGTAAAACGGAATGGATTGCTAGCCTCGAGCCTTGAGCAGTAACAAACCATTTAGACAACCAGGAACAGATGCACTGCAACGTCAGTTAGCCATCACAAGAGCCAGCCAGACTCGATGACCCGTCTTTCCATGAAACCGACCACTTTCTCTTTTCATACATTTAGTGACTGGTTATCTCTTTGACAAGACTCACATGGGCACCCTTTTAGACATCTGACATCAAAATGTGCATTCTTGCTGTGTACTAATCCCGTTAAGTCAAATATATAAGATTTAGACCTCATTTACGTTACATAAGAACACGTTCAAGCATGTGAGTTTGTCGTCTGGTCCAGTTCTGAGTAAGTGCGTGAGCATATCTGGCTGAGTTTCTGTGTGTTTATTTAAAAGGCGTACGGGACAAATTTGCAGACCTAGTTGCTGTTAAACTTAAATTTTTGTCCTTTGAATAGCTTAATATAGTGCATTTTGCCCTTCCATAATTAGTGTTACATCAAGTAGCATACGGTTATTAAAGCAGAGCACTGAGTTTATGTATAATTTGCCCACATGCTGGGACCAGTCACCGCAAAGATATATTTTAATCTTGTAGTCCACATAGCAGCATGGCAGACGATACACAAACAGGATATGGATGGTTTTTGAGTCGCTGACAGGGCCTCCGTTCAAGAAAGACTGATTTCTCAGGCTGGCATAAGGAGGGGTTTTTTTTCCCCTCCACAAGTCTGGGTGCACCCGCTGACTTGATACAGCTGTTGCCCATCTGGGAAAGGTGGAGAGACGCCTCTCTTTCTCTGTCTCTTTCTCCAGGCTGGTTTCCAGAGAAAAACTATGGTTAAAAAAGGGGTTCACTTCAGTTTGCCGCACGGTCCTAATTAAAGGTTGTTCTCCTTAACCTTCTAAAATAAACTTTCAAACCCTGGGCGGCTCCTGGCGGTGGTTTATTTGAATCAAAAGTGAAGTCTTTATACTTTTAATGGGGCTCTTGTCTATGGCGAGGGAGTTTATGGGGAAGTAACACAGTCATCCTCCTCCTCTCTGGTTCCTCGTTGAGATTAAAGACACATCAAAGGCTTCGGAGGATCAGTGTTCACTGTAGGTGTGAGAGCAGGGAATACCATTCCATCAATTGTGGGCCTTATGTTTATTTAAGATAGTGCCGTTTGATGGAGGTCAGAGGGCTGGGCGTGTTGTACAGTTTGAGCTCTACTTTCATGCTTTGACATAAGACCCAGCTGTGCTCTTGTTACTGTGACTGTCTGGATTCAAGTTATATAGAGAGAGGCTGAAATGGTTAACCCTGGGTCTTCTATACCCGGGTAAATGGAACCCTGGGTTATCTTGCTTCATGTTTCACACTGCTCATAATTTATCCGGGATTCCACCAGCTGACGTTTCACACCGTACAGTCCTAAACCCTGGGTTAACATCATTTGTTTAGTGCAACACATGACCTGTTTACATAAAGACTATATCATTGCGCATCCTCATATTAAATACAGCGGCTATTGCTGACTGTACTATTAAGTTTATACTGAATAGACTTTTCGCACTAGGAATCTGAATCTTTTTCACTCCAATTGACATTTTCTCTCACCGTTTGACATTTTTCCCTTCAAACTGTTTCTATACATCGGGTAGTGTTTCCATAATTGTCCGAAGCACATGAATATGAGGTACGTTATTGGTTGTCATTTGCTTAGCATCTAGCCGTTTCACACTGTATAAGTTTGGCACTACAATGCGGGGTTAATTGCGCAAAAGTGGTGCTAACCCTGCTCATAGTTCACATGTGTGAAACGTTCCTTTACCTGGGGTTAATTATCCCTTTTTCACAGACGTCAGTGGAAAGTTTGTAGTTCAGTCAAATGTCAATGACAAAAAAGTAAAACAAAGCATGTAGCTAGCTTATTATAAACGTTAACTGACGAGAGAGAGTGAGAGAGATAGACCGGTTAACCGGGGTTTAAAACAACGAAAATGCAGCCCTTTTTAGGCCTAAATTGGCTAATTTGCTGACACTTTTGTCAAAGTGACTTAAGGTAGATTTCAGAAACACTGACAACAGAGAGTATAATAGGGATAAAAAGAAGGCTGTCTATGAAGTAAATGTGTGTAATTAGTGGAATATTAACCTAAATTCATTCAATCACAGACGTCGGTTGAAAGTTTGTAGTTCAGTAGAGAGAGAGAGACTCTTGATTGATGATCGTTCACTCAACACACGTGTCATTTGGATTAAAACTAAATCGTATAATAAACCATGAACTGTTACCTGATTTATGTATATCGAATGGTTCCCAACATTTTTTCAGGATGTTTGCAGGTCAAGAAGTTTCATGAATGGAAACATTCAAGACAACGCTTCAATACTGAATTGTACAGACGATTCTCACACAATTATGTAAAAACGCCCGTCTTGGCGAGAATCCTAGTAAACAAAGTCGGTTATATCTGAAGTGAACATTAGCCTATATTCAAATGGCATCCATGTGTTCGGTCTTAAAGGGAGAGCAGTCTAACAAACCTGCTGCTGTTTTAATGTTAATCAAACAAAAGACATAGAAATGACTCACTGCTCTTAACTAAATAGGCTACAGTACATTTTGTAACTTTACAAAAAGATCCATCTATATTTAATTTATACATTAATGAATATGCAGTGTTATTTCACATTTGATTACTTTATTCAAATTTCTGTACCTGAACACTACTGTTAGATCTACCCGAAAAACACTGTTTATTTCATTTCTTTTTTCTATTGTATTTATTTGTGGTTATTTATTTTATTATGGACTGCTTACTTTTCTTTAATAATGTTTTAAATTCACATTAATTAATTAGGCTGGTTTTTGTATTAGAATTGGAACAAGGATTTGATATTTCACTGGTATCTAAACATTTGAACCACTGACCCAATCCTTAGCACTGAGCCCTGCTGGATCAGCTAAATATGTGCTGTGCTATTAAATGAAAGATAAAATATGATAGAGCAATAGAAGGAACAGTGAAAGTAACAGAAGCTCATACAATGCATTTTAGCCGGCTTAATTGAGCACCGAAATAACTGAAGGGAATATATATTTGATTAATAAATTAAGCCAACTAATATGATTTATATTATTTTGGTTTCTCGACCCAATACATTTAAAAATTACAAATGCAGTGAAAATACAGGTATCGGTACTCTGTATCGGCGAATACCAAAAATGAAGGCATCGGACTCGTTCTGGAAAAAGTGGTATCTGTGCATCCCTATTTAAAAGGCCTAATTTAATGCCTGAATATGTGTGCCGTTTTGCAGTTTTAACATCTTTGCTGATAGGCAATCTAGTTTTGTACTAGACTATAACTATTAAAAAGTAACATTGAAAGAAATAAGTCATGGTACTTTTTAAATTTACAGTATAGACATGTTAAAACTTTAAAGTAATCATGCATGCAACTTTTCAGTTAACAGTCGTTTTATACAGTACCAAACCACTCCACCAATGTAAACCTAGACAGCAACGCAGGGTGTATAAGGCCAGCAGTGACCTTAAATGTAATCAAAAAAGACAAACCTTATCTGTTGAGCTATTCTGTCGGTCCGGTGATGATTTTGAGTCTGACATTTTAAAAACCCAATGAAAACACATGTGGGTCTCAGAAGCAGCTGCACTTTCAGTAATTAGACAGTCTTATTGAGCGGCCCAGTCTGAAGAACTGCTGTGAGGAGGGAAAGAGGGGATCTTTTATATTTTCAGCACTTGGTTTGAGCCCTATTTCCTTCCTTATGGCTTAATTAAACGGACCATATATTATAAGGTTACTTGTCCTTCTCACTCCGTTGTACACAATGCCACATTTAATATAAGTCACATGGTGCATCTGCTGATGTATTTTTAGAGCTTTGAGAGATTATGGAAAGTAATAAGACAAGCTGAATCAAGATCACGCACAAGTCTCATCTTCATGCTTCTGGACCCAAACAAAAGAGTCATTGCTGTCGCTCTGCTCACAGTGTTTGAACTGGCAGAATTGGGTAAACAAACCAATGGAACGAACCTTGTTTCACATTAAGGACACTGATCATGGTGTACTACTTCACACAGAGTTTCTGAATGTTTGGTTGAGTTTGAAATGAGTTTGGTTTGGTTTCAGGATGTTTGTCTCTTTGGCAATCTCTACCCCTTGGGTGCAGTTTTTCAAATGCCAAATTTGGACAATTAATCTCCAGGCTCGCTGTCGGGACAGGAAGTATACGATTTCAGGATTTCCATAGCAACAGGCAGCCCTTGGCCTTTGGGCTGCTAGTGTGTGTTTCTTCTCTGTGGTCTACTCAATAGTTTCACTGTGAACTCTTTTGTTCGCCAATTGACACGGTCAGAGTACATGACTGCAAATGAATAAAATCCAGAGGCCAGAGGCTCTCTGAATGAGCCCCAGCTGAACCAGTATATAGCAATCTGCCTCAAATTGATTGTTTGCATATGTATTTTTGATTTGAGTTAACAGTTCTCACTTATTTGTTTTTTAACTGTTTCCATGCCATTGATGAGATTTTCCATCATTAATGACACAATGCTTCCCTGCCATTGACACGTTTTTCCGGCAATCCATGTTTCAATTGTTATACAGTAGGGGGTGCCATTACACATCTTCTGAAATAGTACAGAATTAAATTCAGGATCCAAAAACAAGTGAAGCAGCAGAAACAAGTGATCGAAGATTGCTTACGCACATCTAAGATATTGCCACTATCAAACACTCAAACAGCATATGACTAAAAACTGCAGATGCTCTTTTCTTATTATATATTACATAATATATTTTAATACAGTATTATAAAATAATAATATGATAACATTTTATAGTATATTATATTTTTTTATTAACTTTTTTCCATTTAAAAAGTTTTTTTTTTACATAATACTTTTATTAACCCCTTAACTGTCACTTGCCGTATACGGGCAACCTAAATTTACTTCACTATATTACTATTAAATCCTAATCTAGTCATGACAAACTATATCGTTGGAAAGGTCTAGGACTCCTAAATAGATATTTTAGCGTTGTTTTTTTTCTTACAAATTAGGAATGAACAGTAAAATATGAATTTATGACAAGAGTGCGCCTCAAAAAATCGACGTCATTAAAGGAGTTTCTGTCCTTTGTCACAAAAAGTCGACGCACACACTTTTAATAATTGAAACTTTGGTTTTTAGTGCTAAAAGTTCACAATAAAACATAATCTAGTATTTGTCAATAAAAAAAGATATTTTAAAAAGTAAAGTAAGAAGTCCTCTAAAAAGTATAATATATATATTATATATATATAATTTTTTTATTATTATTATATCACATATTTTAGTAGTTATCATAAATTAGGTATCATTTGAAAGCTTACGAACTCAGAATTCATCCTGTGAAAACCGTTTTGAAATTGGACGTTGCGTTACCATAGAAACGATATTTTTTTATTAGGCCCCTCCCCTTTTGGGCATCATCTTTCATAATTTATTATCAAAACCTTTTCTAATCTTGACAAAACACATATTGTCAGAAAGGTCTGAGTCTCAATGTTCCATATTTAGTGACCGAAGTGATATTTGGATAGAAATTTATTAATTTGTTATGGCAGAATGCATACAATTAAATTTAATGGAATTCAATGGCACCCGGTGGCTATTTTTGGTATAACGCCTAAACAAAATCTCATGGGAACTTTAATTTTTGTGATATCAACTTTAAATTTGGAACACAACTTGGTTAGATATATAGCTTTCATTTTATAGTAATTTTATAGTAAAACATATTTTGTAAAATGTTTATTTTATATAAAAAAAAATATTAATAAAGTATATTTGATTTACTGTAAATTATAACTTCCATAACTTTTTCATACTTTAATTTTTTTAAGTGCTTTCACTTCAGTAATAATCTGCTGATTGTTTTCTTTAAAACAAGACCAAACTTAGGTCTATATTCCAAAGCATTCTTGAATTACAACCATTTAAGTTTGTATAGTGCATTTTAATGTCAATTATCAAAAGGGGGGGGGGGGGGGTGACAGCTAAAGGGTTAAGCAAGAACACATTATATTGATGATAATGTTACAAAATGTTTTCTATTCTATATAAATGCTGTTCTTTCTATTAAAAATATAAATGAGCATTTCTTGAGCATCAAATCAGAATGTTAGAATGATTTCTGAAACATCATTCATGTGGTACTGAAGACTGAAGTAATGACTACTAAAAATTGCCATCACAGGAATAACCTAATTTTGAAGTAGTAAATTTAAATAATATTTCACAATATTACCCTTTTAACTATAGTTTTAATCAAATAAATGGAGCCTTGGTGAGCACAAGACTGCTTTTTAAAAACAATAAAAAAAAAATCATATACACCCCAAACTTTTGAACGGTAAATACTATTATTTGTGCATAACTTTCATAACTAATCAGAAAACATTTAATTGCTTATTGTGGAAGCTGTAACTCAATTCAATTTCCATCCATCAATCTTTTTTGTGTTTCCACAGCTGAGTTTCTGTCCAGCATAGGCCAGTATGAGATCGCCATCCCAGTGCGTGTGGGGCCGCATGGGGAAACACTGTCGGAAGAGGAGACTTCTCATGGGAATGGCCGACACCGGCGTAGCACAGAAACGCAGAGCGTTCCAGACCCACAGCTGTACTATAAGCTCTCCACGTCGAGCGCTGACCTTTTGCTCAACCTCACGCTGCAGGGAGGACTGCTTTCGCAACAGTTCCGTGTGGAATACTGGAAGAGGGGGCACTTGGCTTGGAGTCACCCATACTTGCCCAACTGCCACTACGTGGGTCACCTGCAGCACCAGCCTCACTCTAGTTCTGTGGCTCTTAGCAACTGTAACGGCCTGGTGAGCGCCCACTGTACTTTTGTAGGAAACAGTGCTGAGTCTCAAATGATGTAATCACTGTGTACTAAACCTAAGCACAATGTCGTCAAATGTGGAAGTCCGCAAAATTGGCTGCAACTATAGCCTTAAAGGAATATTCCGGGTTCAATGGAAGTTAAGCTTAATCAACAGGCATAATGTTAATTACCTGAAAACATAATACATTTTCTTAACTCTTTCCCTGCCATTGATGGAAATTTCCGTAATTTGTGAGATAACACTTTCCCGCCATTGACGGAATTGTCCAGCTTTTCTTTTTTTTCACTGTTATACGGTAGGGGGCACTATTATGCATCTTCTGAAAGAGTACTGAATTTCCTGATCGAAACACATTAGAAGAAGATGCAGAAACAAGCAATATCATATGCATATGTAAAATAACGCGATCATCAACATTAAGCAGCATATAAATCAAAACTTCCATAAGTGTTGATTTAAAAAAAATAATGGATTAAGCTTGAATCATTTTTTGTTTGTTTTTTTACAAAGCAGAGGGTCTTTTCTTTCTTTTGATATATTGCATGTTCAGATATTCATAGGACAAAATATTCTGGGGGCCATGACATTTTATTGAACATCTTCAAAAATGCTGGTGGTGGCTGGCAACTTTAAAAAAAAAAATGCTGGCGGGGAAAGAGTTTAAACAATTTTTTTTAAGAAGTCTCTTTTGCTCACGTAATTTAATTGATCTTTTGTGACATTATAATTTATTGTAAGTTTTGCTGAATAAAATTGCTGTGTCCTTGCTGAATAAAAGTAACAATTTCTTTATAAAAAGTTTTTTTCAAACTAAAATCATGTTAACATACATATTGTTTACATCTTGTTACTATACTTTTGAAACCGTAAGTACTGTAATGTTTATGGATTGACTATTGACAAAAAAAAGTGGAAATTCATTTTTGCAGTCAATCCCAGAATATTCCTTTAAATGGCTTTATCATTTTGTTGAACATTTCCATCACATGAGTCTCAGATATCCTTAAAGATAAATCTGCATGTTAAAGTAATTATGTATTGTACAATGTAATCTCTTTCTTGGATTAATCTCCCTCGGGTGAGTTGTTGTGACACCCCTGTAGATCTGAAATGGGCAGCTGTTGCTAAAGTCTGTCTCTCCCAGCTGGTGTAAAGCTCAGCTCCAAAAACAGGTGTTTTGGAGCCTAATGATGGATTTAGTTTCGAGCAGCATGCTGTGGCATGCTCATTACTTGCATGAGCTGGTAATACACCTGCGTAAACAGATTACAAAGTCAAGACCAGTGCTTGTTTATCCAGACCCTTTGAGTATAGTGTTACGTCTGATAAATGCCATCAGACATCCTAGTTCCTGTAGCATTGGATGATTCAACTCCCTGGCATCACAGGTGCTAATAAATGTCGAGCTTGTCAATAATGTATCCATTTTGATTCAGTTGTGTGTACACCAACACAAGTAAATACAATGGAGGATTAAGCTTGCTCATGAAGGCGGGAAGAAACTTCCAGGTTAATTATTGGTGATCAGAGTAGCATGACACAATTCATCAGGGAATTCTCAGTGTGTCCACAAGAGCATCACTAAGCACATTACAGGATTATATGGACTTGAAAAGTGTGACTGAGAGAGATGAAGAGAGGAAACAAAAAAAACATGCTAAGATCCTTTGGCCTTCTGCCATGAGTTCCCATTTCATCCAGGATTATAAACCTAGCGCAAGCTCATTATTTTAGTGGGGAGGCTAATAGGATGAGTTGATGATTTTGCCATGTATCTACTAGATTGTAAACTCAGATTAAGCTGGCAGGCTAAAAGGAAGTGCTAACCTATGGTTTCTTGGCTTTTTCAGCAAGGGGTTATTGTGGCTGGAGGTGAGGAGTACCTTATCGAACCCCTGGTTTCTGCTAAAAACTTTACCAGTGAGGATGGCAGAGAAGGACGCCCACATGTGGTGTACAAACGGTCGTCTCTGAGATACCAGAACATGGACCAGTCCTGTGGAGTCATTGGTAAGAATGATAAAAACCATGAAGATGTATGTTATACATCAACAACCCCTTAAAAAGAAAATTCACTAAACCATTTTAATGGTGTTTTTCAGTATGTACGGTATCCCGTTTTATCCCTGACATTAAATTTGCATTGTAATGGAAGTAGCAACATATCATTTCATCTGAATAAAACAAATAGTCCAAAAATATTGTGCAGGGACTTGGTTTTATCTATCAGTTGTTGATTAGATGGACGCAGATCTGAATCTGAATAGTTTCCTGATTACCCACAGGCCATCCACGCTTTCTTCAGCCGAAGAGAAATTAAGGTTTTTGCGGGAAACATTCAATTTTTGGGTGAACTCTTGACTAAATGATTGTAAAAGTCTGACATACACCAGAGAGAAGTTTGTAATTTCATCGGAAGATTGAATCATGCATGTAGAAAATAGATAGGGTGAATTTATATGTCATGCATCTTTACAGATCTAACTTATTTGGTATGCAGCCTGGTTTATTGAAACCAACATGAAAGTAATCAATCCATTGGCAGCTCATTCATAGTTTGAAGTTACGCTAGAAGTACTTCACAAAAAAGAGCAATAACATGGTCTTTCAGAAGGTTTTCAACATGGATTTGTTTTTATGTCACAGGATTTTAACAAAAAAGTGTGTACCAGTAGGTACACTACATTGTTCCTCATTGTTGCTCATTGTTCCTCCTCAGATGAAAAGCCGGGTAAGAGCTATGGATGGTGGCAGAGAACAATAAAGCCCTTACCCAACCAGATGGGACGGGGCCAGTTACCACTGAAGCGCTCTGTCAGCCGAGAACGCTACGTCGAAACCCTGGTGGTTGCCGACAAGATGATGGTCAGCTATCACGGCCGTCGCGATATCGAGCAGTACATTCTGGCCGTCATGAATATTGTAAGCTTCAACTCTCCTTGTTCTTGTTTACATGCTTTAAGGATACAAAAATTAAAGTACTTTCATCGTTTACTCGCCTTCATATCTTTTGAAAACCATATGACTTTCATCTTTCCATGTAACCGAAAAGGAGTTATTTATAGCAGAATGTCCCGATCTGTTCTTTTACAAACCAATCGCATGTGTTCAGACTACTAGGAATACAGTACACAAGTTTGCTGTTTGCTTATTTGGTGTTTGACTGTCCCTGGTCTTCCTTTACTTTCATTAGGTGGAATTAAGCAGCTCAGACGTTCTACTTGAGATTCTTACAAAGACCTAAAATGAATAGACTGCAATGATATCCCACAGACTTAAGTGAATCTTCAGAGGATGATTGACCTATCCAAGTCATTTGTATTGGCTCAAAGAAAAAATACTAAATGAAAACCAGTTGTCTAAGTAACTGTCTTTTTCCCCCTGCAAATCCATATTTATAATCCCCACGGGCAATTTGTGGCATTGTTACAAATAGTTTAACACCTGTGGAATGTGTTTAATGACGGGATTATCTCACCTCAAGGACCTAGAGCAGCAGTTAGCACTGGTTTAATAGTAGACTGTGAAATGTCCATCTTTACAGTAAACAGCAGGCTCAGAAAGGTCTAAAAACAGACAATTGGCTCGTTTTTAAGACTGGTTTTTTCTTGTTTCCCTGGAGGTCAGGTTGCCAAACTGTTCCAGGATTCTAGCCTGGGGAATGCAGTGAACATCGTTGTGACAAGGCTTATTCTACTGATGGAAGACCAGGTACTCTTTTTAAAGCACATTTGCTCACGTGCCTACATAGGACTGTCACGATTATTACATTTTCCTGACCTGGATTATTTGTGCACTTTTTTTTAATTCCAGTCACATATTGCCATCCAAATAAGGAAATTATTATGGAAAAGCACATATCTTTTTCTTGCGCCCGCTCTCCAACTCAAACGCACACACATACAGTATCATATGGATACACACTCGCATGTTGTCAGTGCTGCTCTGACAATTTTATCAGTAAAATAGTTTAGCAACTTAAAAGCTACATTACGTTTCTCACTAGCGAGGTGCAGATATATGTAGTGACGCTATTAGTAGACGCTGGTGTCGAACACTGTGAGACTGAGGTAATTCACACATGCTTTATTTTATCTCTCTCTCTCTCTCTCTCTCTCTCTCTCTCTCTCTCTCTCTCTGTCTGTCTCTCTCTAATAATTGCATTAGTCTGCTATCAGTGGCTTAAGTCTCTCTTACTAGCTCTAAAATGACGTTTTGGAATTCGCAACGGAGGCTTGGGATTAGATGCATGAGAAATTAGTCCCACACACAATAGCATTTCAAGGACAAAAACCTGACTAACGTCTTGACAAACGTCTAACCATAGTATAATCTGTAAAATTTACGACGGGCCATTGAATTATTAGAAAAATATTACACACCCGAGTGGAGAATGGATGTAAATGAGTAAGGACTTCCTATGTATCTTCGTCTCCCAGAGTGTGTCTCCTGGTCGTAAATAAAACTCCCAATTCGTCTCTTCCAACACCGGTGTGTGCTCCTTCATCCACGGTCTCATCTACCATCATAATAGAAAGGACTGTCAGTATCTCCGGTTCTTCCTCCTTCATAGACATTCAACCACAGCAGTTCTTGCCACTGCTATTTACTTAATATTTAATAAATCTGTTTCTCACCTCAACCATCTTGTTTGGAGTATCTGTTTCGTTACACTCATCAATTATTCCTTACATATATACACTACCAGTCAAAAGTAAGTAAGATTTTTTATGTTTTTAAAAGAAGACTCTTCTGCTCACCAAGGTTGCATTTATTTGATTAAAAATACCACACAAAAAAAGGGTAATATTGTTAAATATTATGATGACGATTTAAAATAACTGTTTTTTTTTATTTTAATATATTTTAAAATGTAATTTATTGCTGTGATCAAAGCTGAATTTCAGGCATCATTACTCCATGATTGTTACTAGGACTGGTTGTTAAAGATCCCTAACTTTCAGCACAACAATTGAATGGGGATGTCATCTTGGGTGGGGTGAACTTTGGCACAGAACTCACGGTGCCACCAGTGCGACACATCTTCAGTTGTGTGCCCGACCTCATTGGGTGTTTCGGCCACTTATCACAAGACACCCTCCGCCGGGGTTGGCCCACCACGGGTTGATCGGACCCGGGTGTGTGTCACACGGTGGTGGCACCACACAATCATTTGGCAGCCCATGTTGCGTCCTTACGTTTCAGCCACAGCCAATGACTGCTCCGTTCCGCTGCAGTGGCAAGTTCTTTGATTGCCCTCGTTGGGACTGCCCTCTGATCCCTACTTCCTTTAAGAGCCTTGTGGTAGAGCTGGCTACAAAACCCCTGCATCCCACCTCCACTGGCCACACCTTCACATTCCAGCCCCGCTCCTCTGCTTCAGCTGCTAAGTTGGCATATCGCAGCCTCTTCCGTTCGAATGCCTCATCAATGGCATCCTCCCATGGGACAGTCATTTCAACAATGAAGACACGCCGGCAGGACTTGGACCAGAGGACAAGGTCTGGGCGCAGGTTGGTTGCTGCAATTTCGGGTGGGAAGTTGAGCCTCTGGTTAAGGTCTACTCGCATTTCCCAATCCCGGGCTGCGTTCAGTGGGCCAGAGTTTGGGAGTGATGGCTTAGTCCCCTGTTTCTCCCCTTCCCTCATGAAGATTGTTCTCCGTGGGATTGTAGTCTGGGCATTTAGAGGCGTGGTGTTGGTGGTTACCCTCTTGTTCTCAAGTTCGGCAGCCAAGCACCTCAGCACTTGGTTGTGGCGCCAGGTGTACCTTCCTTGAGTAAGGCTGGCCTTGCAACCCACCAGGATGTGTTTAAGGGTTGCTGGGGCTGCACACAGGGGACAGGCTGGGTCCTCTCCATACCAGAGATGTAGGTTGGTTGAGGAGGGCACGACATCGTAAGTAGCTCTGATGATGAAACTTAGCTATTAGCCTCCATGCCCCACATCTCACTCCATGTGATTTTCCTCCTCTCCACGCCATCCCACTTCATCCAGCGGCCTTGCTGGGCTTGGGAGACTGCCTTGGCACACCTGGCTGCTTCCTCTTGGTGGCGCACCTCCTCCACCACCATGTGCCGCCGTTCGGTTAGAGTAGCCTTTTGCCATGTGGGTGTTGCCGCTTCCAATCCAAGACCCTCTCTGCCATGTTGGACATGCCCCACTATATCTCGGTGTCTGAGGGCAGCCTTTGCCGCCACAACCGCTGCCGCCGGCTTCCATTTTCTCCCCGTTGCTAGGGTAGGAGCAGCACCTCTGACGACTGGATCCCGGGATTCTGTCAGAGTCATTTCCAGCCTTGATTTAGCACATTTGTACTCCTCCACCAGGCTTGAGATTGGCAGGGAGAGGGCTCCGTTGCCATACAGGCCAATGCTGGTAAGGCATCTCGGCAGTCCAAGCCATTTCCTCACTTGTGCATTCACTAATCTCTCCAGTCGAGTGGCATGGGATAGTGTGACCTCATAGATAGAAATTGGCCACATGAGACGGGGCAGCAGCCCAAACTGAAAGCACCACAGCTTCAGCTTCCCTGGGAGAGCAGTGTTGTTGATCTTCTTGAGGCCGCTGATTGTATCCTGCCTGAGTTGCTCCACCTGCTTCGAGTCTTTGAGTTCTGCGCTATACCAGCGGCCGAGGCTTTTGATGGGCTTCTCCAGGACTGTTGGTATTGGCTCGTTGTTAACCTGGAACCTCTCATTGGTAAGCTGGCCCTTGATAATGGAGATACTGCGGGATTTGCTGGGCTTTATCTCCATTCTTGCCCATTTGATGTTTCCCTGGAGTTTATCCAACAGGCGTTTGGTGCATGCATTTGTTGTTGTTATTGTCGTCATGTCGTCCATGTACGCCCTGATTGGAGGAAGACGCAGCCCGTTCTTCAACCGCTCCCCTCCTACCACCCATCGGGATGCTCGAATAATGAGCTCCATCGCCATGGTAAATGCCAGTGGAGAGATAGTGCAGCCCGCCATTATGCCTATCTCGAGGTGCTGCCAGGCAGTTGTACTGGCCTGTGCTGTTACACAGAATTGAAGGTCCTGGAAATAGGCTTTGACCAGCCTTGTGATACTCTCTGGACTTGGAAGAAATTGAAGTTGAAGTCTTCAGTGTCACATGATCCTTCAGAAATCATTCTAATATACTGATTTGATGATTAAAAAAACAGGCTGCAAAACTTTTTTCAGGATTTTTTGATGAATAGAAAGTTCAAAAGAACAGCATTTTTTTAATATAATCTTTTGTACAATAAAAAAATCATACTTGATGAATAAAAGTATTAATTTATTTTATTTCTTTCCCCCCAAAAAATAAATACAAGTTCTTACTGACCCTAAACTTACAAAAGCTTTCTATTTCAGATGACATGCTGTTCTTTTGAACTTTCTGTTCATCAAAGAATCAAAGAATAAAAATGTAAATAACTGTTTTCAACATATAATAATGAGATAATAATGAGAAATGTTTCTTGAGCATCAAATCATTATATTAGAATGATTTCTGAAGGATCTGTAGACTGTAGTAACGATGCTGAAAAGATCACAGGAATAAATTACAGTTTACAATATATTCACATAGAAAACATAGAAAAAATAAAAAAAATTTAATCAAATAAATGCAGCCTTGGTGACCATAGAGAATTCTTTTAAAAACATAAAAAATCGTACCGATCAAAAACTTTTGACTGGTAACTATTATTATTACATTCCAAAAAAACATACGTGTGAAAAGAAAATGCAGTACATTACTACAAGCAACAGATAAAGGCCATTAATCATTTATTGCAATCATATATGCAAAGATAAAATGTCTTCATGATACACACATACATAACAGCCATAGTCTGGCTTGTTTCACCTGTCAAAGAATTCCTTGTTTCTGTGTTTGTTGCAAGGCATCTTAGTCTGAGGCAGTTGAGACAGTTTGCACAAGTCTGGGCTGTTTTCTACCCGGCTCTTCTGGGTGTATCCAGAGAGCCTGCCATGACTGCTCTTATTGTTGATTGTGAACGCTAATATTGCCCCACTCATGAATGTACACAGAATTAATCTTAAAACAACGTACAAAATATTGAGAGAAATCTAAGGGCTGTTTTCGCAACCTGCCTCTGAACCCAATCAATCTGCCTCTGTCATGTATTCAGGCTTCCGCCTCTGTCCTGAGCGAGGCGTGACGACACTGCATGAGCGCGTTGGCTCACGTGGCAAGATCTCTGGAACATGCTGACAGTCAGGACCTCAAACAGGCTCCTACAGATGACACAGGGCAGGAAAAGGATAGGAGTGGGGATTTGTGGTGTATTTAATGAAGCATTAATGATCCCAAATCGCAGACAGCTAAAAATAAATCCCCCTGTAATTTGTTCCGGATAATGTAATTTGACAAATGATGGGAGACCGGTCATTAGGAGCAGTATTAGCCGTGTTGAGATAACCACTGTGTGGAGTGCTGAGGTTTCGTGGAACCAAACATGGTTCATTTCCAGATGAGAACACCCCACCAGCCCCTGTTTTAGAGGAAACCTGGAAAGTTAGAGCACTGGATTATGGAATGATACAATTATAGGCTATGCCAGTTTGTGCATTCTTGGGTTACAAGTGTAATGGTGCTGTGGCCGGCTCAGGTGCTGGGTGCCAGGCAGAGTGGTAGAGAAACACTATCCCCCGGTTTCACATAGGAGGCTTAAAGGTACAATATGCAGGATTTTTCGCCACCAGGCATCGCTAACCTCTTACAATAACAAAGGCGTATATTTCGCATTAAGCGTAAGTATGGACCCTGTCGTTAATCTGATGGATCTTTTATGGATGAGTGAATACATTGATGTTTTTAACATGACTGTGGTATGAAACAGGGCGCAATTGCTTGACGTATACCAACGCCACATGCAACGTGAGTCCTGCGGATATAAAGGAATAAGGACATTTTATTCTACCGAACTACACGCAAGTGCTGAATTAATACTCACACAGGTCAGTTTATTAGACGAATTAAACTTGAGGTAACGCAGCGCTGTTTCACTTGCTCTAACAGTTACACTATCACACTTAACGGCATTTGAGTTGAATGTTGTTAGTTAGGTTGTTTGTTGGCAAAGTAAGCTAGATCAACATTAGAATAACATACAGATCACATTCTAACATTTCATCATGTTGAACTAAATAACATTGATTAGTTCATTTATCTAATATCTGATATTCATCAAGTACATTTGCTCACCTGTCTAATAAAGTAACATGCAACACTTGTGTCTCTGTCAAGTCGAAGTTAGTCGTGGACGTGGAGCTCTCGGCATCTCGAAAGATGTTGATCTTCGTTTTAGTCCTCTTTTTGTCTCAAAGTCTGCTTGCCATGGTCCATAATGTTTGGACAAAACAACAACAGCGTGAGCGTCCTGCTAGGCATAACGGGCATAACCTAGTTGTCAACGCCTGTCGCCATGGTTACTATGGCAGTACGAGCAAACCTGGCGGAAACCGAGGGTATGACGTCATTGACTGACGACTCGATTTGTAAATCACGATTTACAAATAGTTGTAAACATTTGAGATATTTTAAGTATTCAACTAAACAAAATATATAACATTGGCCTAGTGGTTTTTGGATACTTTACTGCAAAAATCCTACATATTGTACCTTTAAGTCTAGTCCCAGACTAAAATGCATGTTTGAGCTGTCTTAATTGAAAGCAACTTGTTTTGTCTCAAGATGCACACCAATAATGTTTTTTATAAGGCACTTTTAAAAAAAGGTACTTAATTATCATAATTAAATTAAGGCCTAATCCTGGCTTAATCTAAACCCTGCCCGTGAAACCGGGCCTGTGTGTCTTTCTGTACATGCTACTTGTAGTGTTATTAGTTTGTTGTGTCCATATCACCATAGCCCTGATCCACTGTAAACTCAATAAAGCAGAGAAATGGGTCAGAGCTGTGCATATATAAACTAAAGAAGCTATAAAGTGTAGCTTGAAAAGATTTGTTGCAGGTATTTTGCAGCTTTAAAATAATGGTCACACAATGTATTTGTGTGAACAGGCCTTAAAGCTTTTTTTTTTAATTTTTTTTATTGCATTTTAAAAGTCTGCATTTACCTTTATACAACAAAAATTCCTCTGGTGAAATACAGTCTGCTCAATAGGAATCCTCAAGATCTGGAATTTTGCATGAAGAGGCAATGATATGATTTGCATTAGGCGAAAAAAATTCCCTGTTGTTACCAAGTATTAAACTTATATAGAGCTGACTCTAGATATAAAGTTGCTTGGTTTGAAAGTGAGCTTTGAGTAAGCGATGCTTTATGTATTGCTACACTATGGACCACACAATGGACCTACTAAAGTTTCACTACTAATGTGACCATGTCCTAAGGTGTAAACATTATTTGTAAACCTTATGCGTACCACCATACCAATGGCAAATAGTAGGAGTTCTCGGGGAAACCTTTTTGAAAATAATCATTGTTTTTGCAATTCCATTTCACAGGAATTAAATACTTTGAAAGAACCAGCACATTTTCTACTATTATTTGAAAAGAAGTCCAGTATCAGTATTGTTAGTTAACAAACTAATATTCACACGTTGTACAATGTACATGCAATGAACCTGGCCTTTTTCAAGTCTTTCTGATCCTAATTTTTCTCTTTCCAGCCCACATTAGAGGTTAACCATCATGCAGGGAAGTCTTTAGACAGTTTCTGCAAGTGGCAAAAGTCCATCCTGCACCGGAACGGTCATGGGAATGCCATCCCTGACAATGGAATCGCACACCATGATACAGCAGTCCTCATAACCAGGTTAGTATGCGGATGATTCTAGCTCTGTTTGTGGTTTTGTGAAGTCAAACTTAAGGTCTGTGTCGCTGTCAAAAAAATGAAATAGGCCTATGTCAGTATATGCTTTTGTTTAAATGTATACCTTTTTTAAACACATGCACACTATAACACCTGTCTAGCACTCCATTGGTTCTAAAGGCAACAGGTCATAATTTTAAAATGGCTTTAAAGTACTTAATGTGTGTTTGGAAGAACTAGCGATTTATGGTAAATCATGCTATAGCTTTAATCCACACAACGAGGAGTTGGGTTGAATTCCTTCTCCTGAGAGCTGAGTGTGTGAGGTATGTGTGAAGTATGAGTATGAAATAGAGAGTGAGAGTGAAGGAGATGGGCAGGGAGAAAGACAAGTGTTGAGTCTTTATATTGGAGGCTTGTATCTGAGGGTATGTCTGCTGGATGGATCAAACGTTTCCTTTCATTGTCTTCACTCTCTTATCAGAAGAGTGTCCAGTCTGTGAACTGTCTCACAGCTCTGTTATCTGAGTTTGTGTTTGTTCTGTGGAAACCCAAGAGGTTCATTCACCCCAACAAAATATCAGACATGTTTCTGTGGTATGTTTTCAGGTATGACATCTGCATCTACAAGAACAAACCCTGTGGAACACTTGGTAAGCCATCCGTCCATTCATCGCCTTATCTGTCAACATATATGAAATATTTGTTTATCAAATTCTCACTTCTTCTCTGTTCATAACATAGCTAATCGCAGGTTTATTGGTACTATATAGTTTTTACATTTGATTTTGATTAGTTTGTAGACACTAATTAATTAACTAATGTGTTGTACTGTAGTGGGGCTTGTATAGTATTTGCATATATGTATTTGCATATCCATCTTATTTTTGAACTCAGAAGTAAGCTATTCCCTGTGAATGTGTGAGATTTCAGATTCATTTGCCGCTATAGGTAAACAACTTGAAGAATGACAAAGTGCAGTAAATTGTAAAACTATTGTGCAACAAACCAATGTGTTTATGATTGTGATAATAAATTAAAATAATATGATAACAAAAACAAGTTTACAATATCAATCAGCACAACAAACTGTTTTTGTGGAGCTAAAAGTTAAAGTTCGAATTAAAAATGGCCGCGCCTGCTCTTACATTAAAAGTAAGGTGGATAGTATTGTAGCATATATGTGTGTGTGTGCGTGTGTGTGTGTGTCCATGTCAATGTGCCCATGTGCGCACACGTGTCTGTCTCAGGTCTGGCACCTGTTGGCGGTATGTGTGAGCCAGAGAGAAGCTGCAGCATCAATGAAGACATCGGTCTGGCCACTGCTTTCACCATTGCACACGAGATTGGACACACGTGAGTCTTTTCCTAAACCTTCAAATGCTCCTACAGTGTCTTATGTTCCTCTGCTCCTCCATGTCTTTTGATGATGCTGTTTGATTGATGCTGTTTGATTTGAGTCAAGGTTAGATTTCAGTCAGGTGAAATCAAGCAAATGTCTTTGTTTTTGTATCTTTATGCTGCTACATAAATTGCTACATTATTTTCTACATCTTAACGGTAGGTACGTGCAAGTGAGAAAGCCTGAGATAGGTGCAAGCTATATCAATAGCCTTTATTAAATGGAAAATGGCTTTAAATTTTTCTTAATTTTTCTTTGTGTAACTCAGGGTTTCCTAAATTGCGAAACTGTGGAATCTTGAGGGAACGGCAAGGTGTTTGCGAGTCGATGAAAAGCTAATAATTAATTAAGTAATAAAAATGGAAAATTAAAATAAACACAAATTTTTTAAATAAAAACAATCAAAATAAAAAAAATTCTAAAAAAGATAAATATTTGATTTCTTTGTGACATTAACTAACATCAGAGAACTGTGAACATGAAAATGCATGAAACATTAATAATAACTTAAAATCTCTTTAAAAAGTTTGGGAATCCTTGATGTACCTGTTTTCAAAAACTGTGACTAAATGATGTCAGTATATATTCCAAAATCTTCATTGTTCCCTCAGCACCCATTGAAGCTGTACTATAGGTCAACAATACATCATCGCTCTGAAATTCCAGTTTTACCTACTTATGTCATTAGGGCATACCCTTTCAACTCTGACCCTTGACATTTGTTAAATACATGGGTTAAATTCAAGGATAAACTATAAAGCCACTTGAGGCGTTTAAATATGAATAATGCTCATTAACAACAACTGCACTAATATTTTCTCTCAGTCTTGCAATATTTATTTCTTGTTAGTGGAGCAAGTGACGAGAGACTCTGATGCTCCAGGCGGCTTACTGTGGGCTTTTAGTTTGTGGTTTCTTGCGCTCCAAGACGTTGAACTATTTGTTTTACTTGGTGGCCCAGCATTCCATTCACTTTCTGCAGCTTAATCATGCATATGGATTTATGGGCACGCCTGGCTGATATCGCGCCACTGCCTGCACATATCATTCCTCAAACCTTCAGAATACTTCCATGAAAGGAAATTCTGCTGTTTTGGTAGTTGAAAAGTATTCTTTTTGCTATCATTGTTCGGATCTGAGCTGTTCGTGCTGGGTCACCCAGTACTCTGTTGCCTTAGCTACGCTAACGGGCCTCGGAGCTGTTTTCATAGGTGGTGAAGTCATTAGTGGTCTGGTCCTAATGGTTCGTCCAGGTACCTTTGAACTGACGGCCATATGACGCTGCGCACTGGGGCTGTCTAGACAAGGGGGCATATGTTTGACTGTGTGTAGGATTACATAAGTTGTGTGAGGTGCTGATGGGTTTGTGTGTGTGTTCACATTCTGTAACCTGGACCAATGGATTCTATATTTATTCTTCCATAAAATCATTAATCTCTCTCTTTCAGGTTTGGGATGAATCATGATGGTGTTGGCAATGCGTGTGGGGTGCGCAGTCAGGAGACCGCTAAACTTATGGCTGCCCACATCACCATGAAGACTAACCCCTTCGTCTGGTCTGCCTGCAGCCGCGATTACATCACCAACTTCCTTGAGTGCGTCTGCTGCCTGAGTCCGATATCTGTGTTTACACTGAAGTGTACTGTATTTAGTGTGAAATATTGACTATATCAACATTGGATTTCAGTATCATACATTTCCAAAGGATTGTATTATGAATATAAATTATGTGAATGTCTTTTTTAACTCAAACACAAACTCAGCCTATAATGTTGTATAAGAGCCATTTGTTATTTAAGGTACTTATAATTAATGATAGACCAATATACAGGCTGATTGATATTTGTCGATTATAAAATTATTGGGATGTGTCTGAAATCTGCTGACAGCTAGTGCACATTTTCTGTTTTCAAAGATTTTAGGGAATCTTTATTATATTTAATCAAATTTAATTTAATTTAATTTTGAATAGTGTATTTATTTATATACATTACCGTTAAATCGTTCCCTTCAAAAAAATTAATGCTGCATAAGAATGTTGACGCTATGGGAACAGTTCTGCATGATTGCGTCTGAACTATGTGTGAAATCACTCCAATCTCATTCATCCCGTGAAGAAAGACGGCGTAGCTATAAAGGATACCTGGACCAAACATCATCAGCTGCGGTGCCTTCAGAGCGCAGTGTGGTCTGCTTGGGAGTGGAGCATCATAGTCAGCTCTAGAGGGACCTGACAGCGTTCACTGTGAATATCTGCCTTTAAAGGCATAGTATACCGAAACATTTTAATTCTGTCATCATTTACTCACTCTCAAGTTGTTCCAAACCTTAACAACTTTCTTTCTTCTGCTGAACACAAAAGAAGATATTTTGAAGAATTTCAGAAACCATTGACTTCCATATATTTTTTTTCTGTTTGGCTGTTTAGTTAACCATATTCTTCAAAATATCTTAGAATATACTGTAAAAGTTGCGCCTGGCCACAGATTTGTCTCTCCAGGTCACCAAGGAAATCAGGCGTTTCATGGCAGATATGGTGGCTATGGAGAGACACCTATGGCTAAACTTGTTTGATATAAAGGAAAAGGACAAGACTTTTCTGTTGAACGCCTGGTTGATTCTAGCTCAATCCTAGGAAATGGCAGTTCGGTATCGAGAGGGTTTTTTTCTCTATTACAGAGAACTACTTTTCTAGTGGTGGTATGGGACTCGACTACGATGCAGGCATGTCTGTCTCCCACACGTGTCGAGTCGATTCTCTCAGCTGTAGGCTGAGTAGGTCAAGCCTTCTCTGTAAAACAGTATAAAAGACTGTTGGGACTCATGGCAGCTGCATCCAATGTGATTCCTTTTGGCCTTCTGTACATTGCAGTGGTGGCTCAAGACCAAGGGGTTTTTCCTGAGGGGCAACCCATTTCGCATCATCAGGGTTACACACAGATGCCTTCGTACCCTAGTGATGTGGAAGAAGCCTTGGTTCTTGGCCCAGGGTCCTGTACCTTGTCGTTCCAAAATGCCTGGAGTGGTCCTCCTTTATTTGGGTTTGGATGTAGGCTTTTTTGCATCACACGCACTGTCCACTCTGGTTCTCCCTCACGCACCCAGCTCCGTTGGGGTTGCATGCCATGGTTTGTACAGGGAGTTTTCACCAGCGAGATTGAAGTGATTTCACACGCGTTTCACCAGTGAGATTGGAGTGATTTCACACGCGTTTCACCAGTGAGATTGGAGTGATTTCACACGCGTTTCACCAGTGAGATTGGAGTGATTTCACACGCGTTTCCTAGTGAGATTGGAGTGATTTCACACGCGTTTCACCAGTGAGATTGGAGTGATTTCACACGCGTTTCCCCAGTGAGATTGGAGTGATTTCACACGCGTTTCACCAGTGAGATTGGAGTGATTTCACACGCGTTTCCAGTGAGATTGGAGTGATTTCACACGCGTTTCCTAGTGAGATTGGAGTGATTTCACACGCGTTTCACCAGGAGATTGGAGTGATTTCACACGCGTTTCCTAGTGAGATTGGAGTGATTTCACACGCGTTTCACCAGCGAGATTGGAGTGATTTCACACGCGTTTCACCAGCAACATTGGAGTGATTTCACACGCGTTTCACCAGCAACATTGGAGTGATTTCACACGCGTTTCACCAGCACATTGGAGTGATTTCACACGCGTTTCACCAGTGAGATTGGAGTGATTTCACACGCGTTTCACCAGTGAGATTGGAGTGATTTCACACGCGTTTCACCAGTGAGATTGGAGTAATTTCACACACGTTTCACCAGTGAGATTGGAGTGATTTCACATGCGTTTCACCAGCGAGATTGGAGTAATTTCACACACGTTTCCCAGTGAGATTGGAGTGATTTCACACGCGTTTCACCAGTGAGATTGGAGTGATTTCACATGCGTTTCACCAGTGAGATTGGAGTGATTTCACACGCGTTTCCCAGTGAGATTGGAGTGATTTCACACGCGTTTCCCAGTGAGATTGGAGTGAATTTCACACGCGTTTCACCAGTGAGATTGGAGTGATTTCACACGCGTTTCACCAGTGAGATTGGAGTGATTTCACATGCGTTTCACCAGTGAGATTGGAGTGATTTCACACGCGTTTCACCAGTGAGATTGGAGTGATTTCACATGCGTTTCACCAGCGAGATTGGAGTGATTTCACACGCGTTTCACCAGTGAGATTGGAGTGATTTCACACTGCGTTTCACCAGTGAGATTGGAGTGATTTCACACGCGTTTCCCCAGTGAGATTGGAGTGATTTCACATGCGTTTCACCAGTGAGATTGGAGTGATTTCACACGCGTTTCACCAGTGAGATTGGAGTGATTTCACACGCGTTTCACCAGCGAGATTGGAGTGATTTCACACGCGTTTCACCAGTGAGATTGGAGTGATTTCACATGCGTTTCACCAGCGAGATTGGAGTGATTTCACACGCGTTTCACCAGTGAGATTGGAGTGATTTCACACGCGTTTCACCAGCGAGATTGGAGTGATTTCACACGCGTTTCACCAGTGAGATTGGAGTGATTTCACACGGTTTCACCAGTGAGATTGGAGTGATTTCACATGCGTTTCACCAGCGAGATTGGAGTGATTTCACACGCGTTTCACCAGTGAGATTGGAGTGATTTCACACGCGTTTCACCAGCGAGATTGGAGTGATTTCACATGCGTTTCACCAGTGAGATTGGAGTGATTTCACACGCGTTTCACCAGTGAGATTGGAGTGATTTCACATGCGTTTCACCAGTGAGATTGGAGTGATTTCACACGCGTTTCACCAGTGAGATTGGAGTGATTTCACATGCGTTTCACCAGCGAGATTGGAGTGATTTCACACGCGTTTCACCAGTGAGATTGGAGTGATTTCACACGCGTTTCACCAGCGAGATTGGAGTGATTTCACATGCGTTTCACCAGTGAGATTGGAGTGATTTCACACGTCCTTCAGACACAATCATACATCTCACTGAGATATTTTTCTTAAATAAATTAATACTTTTATTCCCAAAGATGCATTAAATTGAAAAATGACAGTAAAAACATTTGATGTGTTAAAAAAGATTATTTTACAAATGAATCCTGTTCTTTTGAGCTTTCTATTCATCAAAGAATCCTGAATAAAAATGTATTAGTTTCCACAACAATATTATGAAGCAACTGTTTTCAACATTGATAATAAGAAATGTTACTTGAGCATCAAATCAGCATATTTGAATGATTTCTGAAGGACAATTTGACACTGGAGAAATGGCTTGTAAAAAGTCAGCTTTTCCATCACATGAATAAATAAATCTTTAAAATATATTAAAATTTAAAAGAATTAGTGTCACATTGGGTAAATGCCTTACAATAGTGATTAAAACAGGTTCCTTAACCATTAAAACGAATTAACTCTGCCACAACAAATGTTAACAGTTGACACACTAAAGGCTAGATTTACTAACAGCTTGTGCCAGTGCAAAACCCCTTTTGGCGTTAGAAGACTACTGTCAGGATTTACTAAAGACATGCAGTGAAAAATTAGCGCGGAAAATTATTGCTGACATTATTGCATATTCATTTTAAGGATTTTCCCTTTTAGACACAAAATTTATGGGAGGAGATTATTTTAATTAATCATGCAAGGTGATTTAATGTAAGGTTTGCGCTAGTCAATGTACTGGTATTTGCACCATTATTTAACGGCAAAAGCATGTCTAAACAGCATACTTGCGTGCTCTTGGTAGATTGCTTTGGTTATTATGGCAATGATCTGACCACATCTGTATTCTTTCATTTGCGTGTTTTAAGGAGATCACATGCAGAACTTTCCACTCCCATCTGCGCTTTTTTGGAATTGCGCTCTCGTGCTAATTTGCGTTTAGTAAATCTGGCCCTGAATTCCAACAATTTTGAGTTTTGTTGGATCAGTGTTTGTTGGCATCAGGGCAGTATGAACTAGCCTTTAGACTTCCATCACTTCTGACACACCCATTCTGTTTTCTTTCTGATTGTTTCTTAGCTCTGGCATGGGTTCCTGCCTGAACAATATTCCCCCCAAACAGGAATTTGTTTACCCCACCACAGCCCCTGGCCAAGCCTATGATGCAGATGAGCAGTGCCGCTTCCAGTACGGAGTGAAGTCTCGTCAGTGTAAATACGGGGTACTTGCATCACTCAGTGTAATTGACAACAGCTCTTCACCCAAGAAAGAAAATTCCATCATCATCATCAACATCATCATCATCATCTATTAAAAATGCAGATCAGCATGATTTTTGACTATGGGACCATGGTAATACCATGTTTTTTTCTGATCTACATTATCATTCAAAAGTTTGGGGTCAGTTAGGTTGAACTTTCTATTGATCAAAGAATCCTGGAAAAGAAGTGGAAAAGACTATTACTTAAAAAAATATATAGAAAACTTATTTTAAATTGTAATAAATTTCACATTTACAGTTTTTAATGTATTTTTATCAAATAGATATAGCTTTGGTGAGCATAAGAGACTTTTTTTCAAAAACATCGAACTGCCTCAAACTATTGAACAATAGTGTATATCACCATACAAGAACAGCATTGTGCCATAGACATTAGAGACGTTTTATTGTGTCAGTAACAAAAAAACACAAAAAATATCATGGTTATGTCTTTTTGACATATACCATGAAAGCACCACCATGCTATTCATTAGTTTAGAGTACCTTGCAGTGTCAGAGTAACCATTAAAATGGTTGATATGACCAATGTGCAATATTTTATTTATTCTAAAGGTATTTGATCATTTGTTTGTGAGGAACAGACAAAAATTTAGGCCATTGTTCCCTAAAATATTTCTTTTCATTTTTGGGTGAACTTGTTCAGTAGTTGTTTACGTTTGAACCTTTTTTTATGACCGTTATATTTTATATTTTATGTGTATATATTATTACATATTGAAAAAGAATTTAGAAGTATATAACCATACCTACAGTACAGTAAGACATCTATGCTGAAGTGTCGTCTTTGGACACATGAATTGTGGGTTATGGTCTTATCCAGGTTGCCTTCATATCCCCACAGTAAATCATTTAGCACACTCTCTCCATCCCTCCCTCTTTCTCTCTGTAAATCTGCACCAGATGGCAGTTCTACCTTTCGCTGGCTGTAACATTCCATCTTTTTGCTCCCCCAAGACTTCAGACCGCTGGCATTCTGCCACTTTTGTCCAAAACCACATGTTGGTCAAAAATTTGCTATTTTTTGGTTTGTGGCTCTATTCTCTGCCAGCCATGGTTGACCTTTACCCCCTTCACAGATACACAGTGAAGCTCAGTCTGTAAAGTGAGCTATATCTGTCTCATGTTTAGTCCAGCTTTAGGTATTGACTGCTTTATTGGATGCCAGTGCATGAAACTGAACATCTGGAGGAGGAGTACACACACTAGTTCAGCTCTCACCGTAACTATGTAAAGCAGGAAGTTATTGACTAGATCTAAAATGCAGTGTGCGGTTTACAACTGATCTACATTATGAGATTTGGGAGAAACAAAAAAAACTGTTTTATTGGAATACTGTAATATTATTTAAAGGATCATAAATAGCACCATACATGAATGTACAGTAATAAACATTCAGTATATAAGGGCAATTACCCTAGCATCACTCAGAGCACCTTAGCAACCAAATGTCCTACTTCAGGAATGTCCTACTTCTACTCTTTCCACACAGTTCTTCAGCCTCTTGAGTCTTTCTTAATGTCTGTTTTTCCCACATTGTCTGGAGTTTTGTTTAGTGGCTTGTGTGTGTGTTCAGGAAGTGTGCAGTGAGCTTTGGTGCATGAGTAAAGGGAATCGCTGCATCACCAGTAGTATCCCAGCAGCCGAGGGCACCATCTGCCAGACCAGCACCATCGAAAAAGGGGTGAGGACAGGGAATTCTGGGAGGAATATCAGAGCACAAATATATCAAGGCTCTGAAACCTTTTTTGGCTTGATGGGTAGATCATGTTTGATAATGAAATGTTTTACATGATGTTATATAATATAAATGTACACCATATATTGGCAATTGTCACATATGGCATATTTAAGGTGGATAAATGATATTTTCTCATTAGTGGTGCTACAAAAGAATGTGTGTGCCATATGGAACACGTCCAGAGGGTGTAGATGGTGGGTGGGGCCACTGGTCGCCATGGGAGGAGTGTAGTCGCACCTGTGGGGGCGGAGTCTCATCCTCTATTCGCCATTGTGACAGCCCAAGGTGAGTACTATAACTTTTATTCAGCAAGGAAGCAATAAATTGATCTAAAGTGACAGTAAAGACATTTATACTTTTTTTTACTTTGTTTATCAGAGAATCCTTAAAAAATGTAAGCAAGAAATGTTTTTTGAGCACCAAATCAGCATATTTGAATTAATTACATTAGAATAAGAATGAATTAGTATTAGAAGTAACATGTGAAACTGAAGACTGGAGTAATGGCTGCTGAAAATTCAGCTTTGCTATCACAAAAATAAATGACATTTTAATTTAAAACATACATACATAAAGCAGTTATTTTTAATTATAATAATATTTCAAACTGTTATTTTATATTGTAATAATATTTTGTAATATTACTGTTTTAACTGCATATTTAATCAATAAATATAGCCTTGGTGAGCATAAGAGTTTCTTTCAGAAACATTAAGTAATCTTACCAACCTCAAACTTTGGAACGATAGTGTTTACGAGTGATTTGATGATTCATAATGTTCTTACTCTCAGCCCGTTGTACTCAATGAACCTAGTCTGACAACATGCCAGGAA
The DNA here is from genome assembly GCA_036326025.1 of Chrosomus eos. Classification (NCBI taxonomy): domain Eukaryota; kingdom Metazoa; phylum Chordata; class Actinopteri; order Cypriniformes; family Leuciscidae; genus Chrosomus; species Chrosomus eos. The sequence goes on from CM070836.1 coordinate 27,349,652, forward strand.
AAATCGGAAAAACTAACAGATCGACAGAAAGACAGAAGATGTCTGGCTGAAGTGAACTTGAGCAGAATATATTGTGTAATTGGGAGTTACATTGAAATTGTACTCAGATGTGTCTGATGCTTGTCCTTGTGTGGATGTAGGCCAACGGTTGGAGGGAAATATTGTCTGGGAGAGAGGAAGCGCTTCAGATCATGCAACATTGATGTGAGTTTGAAAGCCACATGTCACTGACTCCATTTGTGTGTGTCTGTTAGAAAGGAACATTTCTTACAAATTAACTCCTATCCCACTTGTAAAGATATTTGGCTTGTTTGTGAATGGATTCTGTTCTTGTATCATCTAAATTAGTGGATAAGACTGAAGCTCTGACAAATTTTGGGGTGCATTGGACAACCTCTAAATCATGGGTGTCCAAACCTGCTCCTGGAGGGCCACTGTCTGCAAAGTTTAGCTCCAAACCTTATTAAACACACCTGAAACCAGATAATCAAGGTCTTGAGACTGACTAGAAGTGTGTTAGAGCAGGTTGGAGCTCAAATCTGCTGGACGTTAGACCTCCATGACCTCCTGCTCTAAATGATGTCAATAGAAGAAAATGTTTTAACTGTTGCCAAGCTCATAAGATCCTCAGACTGACTGATACTGTATGTGTGTGGGTTAGGAATGCCCAGTCGGTTCTCAGGATTTTCGGGAGATTCAGTGCTCGGACTTCGACAGCGTTCCTTTCCGGGGGAAATTCTACACCTGGAAGCCGTACAGGGGTGGTAAGTATAAAACCCTTAAAGCAACTTTTCTGAGACATTCTGACCATTTTCCTTTGATTTGTGTCACTTTTATTGACCTTTTTTTGTTTTCTGCGACTTTTCTGTCTTAAATGCACTTTAAGTTGCTTTGAATAAAAGCGCCAATTGAACAAATTAAGAATGCCACATATATCGACACCCATATTGATACCGGCCTATAAATGTGATTTTTTTATTTATGTTATTTTATGTTATTGCGGTCCGATAAGTTAAATAGGCCAAATTATATTCAAATGACTGTATAATTTCTAGATGGCATACCTAGTGTTAAACACAAAAAGTAAATGTTTACACAGAGCCTGTAAGATTTGAAATCTTTTAAAAGCATATGCACATATACATTTTGTTTCTTTATTCATCCTTAAAATAAAGAAAGTTGGCCATAGACATGCATTTATATATTTTTTTATTACTAGTAGGCCTAAATGTGTTTTTTAAATGATTGTGGGATAGAAAGATTTCTGCAGTTGTGCCTTTTTCTACTGTACATGATTTTTTGGTGTTATTAAAAGCATGTAGCAGTCTGGACTATTAAGGGGTGCTTTTTGTGATCAATCTCACAAAAGGTAGATTGATATATAATATTGGCTTCAATATTATTGAAGCAACAATTTATACAACAATATTGTTGTATAAATAGTAATTGTATCATATTGGTGCATCCCTTGAACTAATGCAAATGTTTGTGCTCAGATCTGAACAGAAACATGTGATATCTTTAGTTCCCTACCCACATCCTTCATGATTATGGGAATGTTTAAGTGCTCGATTGTTGTTGTTTAAGACTGTTTAGGGCTTTTGAAGGTGGTTTCGCTATTAGGACTGGACCACCATGCTCTAAAGAACCAATCTCTACACTGGCTCCGGTCCAGGACAGATGTGTGAGAGAGAGAGAGAGAGAGGGTGCAGATAACAGTCTGGCATCCATATGCCGGGCTGCGGACTGCCAACTCCCAGAATCTCCAGTTTAAGTTTCTGCTTTTGATGAATGTGGAGCTGGCTGTCAAGGACATAACTGCCTTTAATCTGCCCCTCCAATAACATAATGGCTTACAGAGAGAAGCCCACTGCAGGCTGCAAGCGCTGCTTTCATCAAGTCAGCTGATTTTACAATGGAAATCCCTTGCAGCTGTTAAAATAAGTGCCAGACTGCTGTTTTACCCTGCTTTAGGGTCAGGTGGCATATAGACCTCAGGCCTGCACTTCTCTCTCTCTCAGTTTGAAACTTCTTTCTTTCTTTCTTTTTTTTAAGTGGTGCAAACAGTTTTGGTCAAGATCTTGTATTGAAAATGCAAGAGTCAAGCAATCCATAAAGTCTACTCCAGCACATTCCAAAGACTTTCAATGAATTAAAGGTCTGGACTCAGAGGTGCCAATTCACCATACTTTCACAATTTGAGCCTGATGACTCTTGACATTGTCATCATGGAAAATGGCCATGATGTGTCTTCCTACGAAATGAAAAACTAATTCGGGTTAGGGTTCAATTAGGGTTAGAAGAACAGTTGCCAAACATATAGCATGCTTGAAACATAATAATCACTGCAATAATGATCCAGTTAATGATGATCCTTAAACCTACAGTATGTAACTTTTGGCCACCAGGGGTCACTCAATCAAAATAATAGCAAAAGACGTATTCTGATGACGCCGTGAAAGAGCGTGTGCTCATGGGAGTTGTTGTCGTTGTGTCGAGAGAGAGAGAGAGAGAGAGGAGAGAGAGAGAGAGAGAGAGAGAGAGAGAGGAGAGAGAGAGAGGAAGTGCGCGCGCGACAGTATACGATGTTCATTGGACCGCCGCATTCCGCCATCTAGCATCTCCAGCAGATAACATGTTCACTGACGAGGTAATGTGTTGTTATTTATATTATATCTCTATTCTTGTTACGTTTAGTTACGGCTATTAACTTTATGTAATGCCATTGTAATGACACGCGCGCTCTGTCGCTCCCACATTCCTCACTCATTCTAACTTAGTGTTTTTAAAATCACGTCTCTTCGAACGGAGAGATATATGAATTATCAGGGCTATTGAATCAATATTCCATCTAGCTAGTATTAATAGATGTTAAAAAACACGGTCACCTTTAGTTAATAATTATAATTACGTTTATACTATGATATTGAAAAAGATGGTGAACTGCATATGAAGCTACTTTCTGCAGCTATATCTACAACAAATGTGAATTTACATTATACTGTACATGAGAGCTAGTCCGTCTGCGTTTTACACATGCCATCATCGTTTCACAACATATAAGTTACGGATAGATATAGTTAGCTGAATGGGTGCTTACTTGTTTATTAGAATGCAAGCGAGATCGGCATCTCTCTGTAGTTCCAGTTTGTCACGAAGCTCGTGGAAATGCAACTCCAATGTTAACGCGAGTCATGTCTCTTCTCCTGTCCCAAACCCTTCTCGAGTCATTTCTGTCACCCGTGCGTTTCCGCTTCACGGATCTGCCTCCAGCAGCAGAACGTGCAGGCAAAGCATAATCATGGTCCATTATTGATATCCAACTATTGATTCTTTATCGTCTTCTTTTATTTTAGTGACGTGCGTCCGGTGTTTACATTTGCGTTTGGCGGTTTTTCGCCGGGATCCGCACGAAGTTAGAGAAACTAGAGTCAAAGGTTATATGACGTCATAGACGGGCGACGAAACGGAAATAAAGACACGGCCCGTGTCTTCAAATTAAAATATAAATTTCTCCGGATTTGAAAGTTGGTGGGAACTTTTGGGATAATGTTAGTACACAACTAAAAGAAATATATAACATAGATACAGTTATTTTTGCTATTTTGAAAGCCGAAAAGTTCCATATTGTGCCTTTAAGCATTTGCATATGCCCAAACAGTGACTTTTTTTTTTTGGCCGGGCAGTGTATTTAATATTGTAATTTATTCCAGTGATACTAAACTTGAATTTTCAGCAGTCATTACTTTAGTCTTCAGTGTTACATGATCCTTCAGAAATCATTCTATCATTATGCTTGTGAAAACAAAAAATTTGGACTGACCTTTAAATGTTGGTAGTGTACACAGTAATAATGAGAGGAAGACATTTTACTGTGATTCTATAGTTACTTTAATCATAATCACATTTTCATAATCACATCGTTCTGTTTGCATGAGCTCCAACTTCATTGCAGTACTGCCTTAATCACATTATAAGGGTGCTTGTAAATGTAGCCAATGTCTTAACTTTTGGCAGTCCATTGAAGTAATGAGTCTAGAAAAAGATTAAAATCACACTTTATCACTTTTGCTGAAGTTCAGGTTGAGCACATTGCATTGTGAGATACACTGTATAATGCATTGTGCTCTGGCTGTATGCACTCTCACCAGAACCTCCTGAAACCCATACACTCCAGTGAAGCCCTCTTCTAACCACTTCAAAAATACACCTATGGCCTGCCAGAGCAAAGCCTCATGGGATGCGCAGTTTCCATCGTAAGCCTGCTTCAGTATATGTTTTCACAGGCACCCAGGACCTTATCAAATTAGTCCAACACTAACAGAAAATTGGCCAGCAGCTCAAAAACTGCCCTCTTTAGGTTTATAAAACAGAGGAAGAGTTATTATTTAACATAAAGACTGTGGTAGATGTGATTCAACTGATAAGGCAAGCGGGTCTTAGGCAGCCAAAGAAAGATTATACAGAGTTTTAGCACCACCGCTGCCAGGTACAGGCAAGGGGAATGAGTTCAAACCTACCAGCCTTTCAAGAGTAATATAAAAGAGGCCCAGAGCAAGGACAAAACCACACACTGGTACCAGTATGAGTGAGATTATGAGTCAATTAACTCTTTGTTCTTTGTTACATAACCTATGCAGTGTGTAGTGTGGGTAGTATGCTTTGCACTTTTAATCAATACATCAATGTGCGGTATGTTTCTTCTCTCTCTCTTAAACACTTTCCATGTTTTTTTTTACCCGTTAAGAGGTGTACAAAATTACATACAGATTTTTTCAAATCAACTAGTCCCTGGGTTGCTTTAATGACTAGTCAACTAATCCAATAATAGAATGACTTTATTGTTAGGCTGATTTAGGTTCACCTCACCCCATTTCTTAGGGGGTGTTTATATAAGATGCGTCCTTGCTTCCAAAAACAGCTGGATAGAGCACAACATAATGGACAAAATTATTGTTAACTGGATGTGGCGTCCTAAAATACAGTTTTTTTTACTGTGAAAATGATTAGCTATTAGCATGCTAATTAAAGTATCGCACCTCAAAACATCAAGATTAAAAATATGTCTTAAGAAAAATCTAATAGATAAACAAAATAAATACAATCTGCATATACCAGCTGACCTAAGAAATTGACTAGTGTACTAGTGAGGATAAACATCTGTTCAAAAGTTTGAGGTCAGTACGTTTTTTTTAATTGATTAAATGTGATAAATGATTTCTGTTTCAAATAAATGTTGTTCTTTTGAACTTTCTATTCAATAATTGGTTTCCACTAAAATTTTAAGCAGCATAACTATTTTAAACAATGAGAAGAAGAAATGTTTCTTGAGCAGCAAATCAGCAAATTAGAATGATTTCTGAAGGATCATGTGACACTGAAGATGAAAGTAATGTCTACTGAAAATTCAGCTTTACCATCACACAAATAACTTACATTTTAAATAGTTAAAGTGGACAGTTTACAGTTATTGTAATATTATTTATAATATTTCACAATATAACTGTTTTTACTGTATTTTGAATCAAATAAATGCAGCCTTGGGGAGCCTAAAAGACTTCCCAAACTTTTGAACGATTGTGTACCTCCCAAGGAAACAGGCTTCCATGGAACCATAACATCAGCTTTGAGACATAGCCCGCGTCTCCTCTCTCTTTCTTCCTTGTCCGTCACATGAGTTGTGTGATTTCTTCTTTGTCTCTCAGGGAATGTGCTGAGAGAGGCTGTTTTCCCCTCTAACGTGCTTTATTTACTGTTTCTCAAATTTGTAGGGCCATTACAGAGGAGACAGGGGAATAAAGCCAGTGTGTTGTATGTGCGTTTCAGCTGCTTTATCTTAAGCAAATCATCTAAAATGTGCCCCGGACCCCCCTTTCTGCTACTCAAGGATGTGACAGCAGTGGAAGAATAAACTAACTTACATAAACCCCACAAGCTCATTAAAATACCACATGCAGCCATGGAACTCTACAGAGTGCTGGCGGCCGTCCCGCAGAGTTAATATAGTTATAAAGCTCCGTTTGGCTTCATGAAATACGCCGTTCATGTGTCCCCATTGTTAGAAGCGCATTAAACTGAGGAGCGAATTTGCCAGCAGTTTGTTTTTAGGTTTGTTTTGCCGTTGTGTAATGTAAACTAAACAAAGCATAACACATGAGGAGTCACTTCTATACAAGCAACAAGAGCGTAATGGCGTTAGCATTAGTTCGACTCACATTATGTCCCGCATGTAACAATGTTTTCTTACATAAGAGCTTTGTAGATTTGATGTGGTCCTGTGATGCTCATGAGGAAGGATACATCAGTCAGTCAGTTAAAGCTGAGGTTTCTTCATCATTAGCTTAGCTACTTGTCTTTCCTATAGGATGTAGTGTATTTCGAGACGTTCGACTTTGTGTATCTCCAGCTCTTTTTATAAGTATGTAACATGTTAAATGGCTCATGATCATTGAGGTGTGATGTTTTGCACGTTTTGGCTGCAGGTGGGGTGAAGTCATGCTCGCTGAACTGCCTGGCAGAGGGCTATAACTTCTACACTGAGCGCGCTCCAGCTGTGGTGGACGGCACACCCTGCAGGGACGACTCTTTTGACGTTTGTGTTAATGGCGAGTGTAAGGTGAGACAGTAACACACACTTTTCTTCAAGTATACATATCTGAGTTTTCAGATGGCAGGGTTCGTATGATATGCTTTTCCAGTTGTAGTTTTTGGATGGCTTTGAACTTCTGCCAAAGCAAGACAACAGAAGAGAAAAACTCCCTCTTTTAGTTATTGACACATAAATCTATCAATCTATCAACACATTATTATAGTGATATGGAGAATCCATAGAGCTCTGAAATGGTAAGACATTGCTGCTTCGTCACATTTTTTTCTATCTATTAAGGATGCTTTAACACTAAAGCTTATTAGACATCAGAGTTCAGTATCGTTTGGTTGGGGTGAAAGTGATTTTACAGTATATAACTCCCGGCTCAACAATAAGCATAGCCTGCTGTCCTGAGGCTGATGTGAGAAAATTTTGGCCAGTTAGCTGACTAACATAGATACGATTTTGTCAAATTTGCAAAAGTGACTTAAAAGCAGTCTTAAACAGTCTTAAAAGCATCAGTAAGAATGTGTTGAAAACTACAAACCAATCAGTAATTTTTTTGCATCATATGTCATTGTTTCCCAGTCACATTATAGCTGTATAATTTCCTGTAAATTATAAAGGAAAAATACTTTATTAAATAATTAATAACAACAATAATAATAATTTTTAATCATAACCGCCACAAAAGAATGATAATTTTTAAAAAATATTTTCATTACTACTACTACTACTACTACTACTAAAATAATCTCCGATGCGCATTCACACAACAATGAACGCACTTTGGAGCTTAATATTTTGTAAATAAAGTGGTAAATTGTTTGCTCAAACAAAGCACTCACATCTTTTTGAGGATAAACCACTGGAGTCACATATAGATTACTTTAATGATGTCTTTAGTACCTTTCTGAGGCTTGAAAAGTGGTATTTGCATTGGCTGTCAATGGAGGGACAGAAATCTCTCAGATTTCTTCAGAAGATGAACAAAAGCCTAATGGGTTTGGAACGACATGAGCAGGAGTAATTAATGATAGACTTTTAATTTGGGGGAACTAACCCTTTAAGTTTTCATAAATAAATAAATATTTATTTTTGTGGCTCTTAGTATAGTGCTCACATTGTAGTGCAATGCATAGCTTGTCTCAGATTACATGACCTTTGGTAATACGCCTGTGGCAGCTAAACGCCAGTGTCATTCTTAGAAAATTGAAAGCAACAAAAACATGAATATAACAATTAATGTTGGCATATTCTCATCGGAGTCGTTAGCTAGTTACTGTGGTAAACATCTGCCGCTAGTACTCATGGTGGTACTCACTTTGATGATTTCCCTTCTTATTCAAAAGTAGAATGTGAAAATAGCCCAGCGGGGTGAGAGAGGTGAAATTTAATTCCGTGTTGGATTAAACAAATTGTGAAAATGGCCTTACATTTTTTTTGTTTATTAGCATATTTCATAATGCCAACTGTAGTGTATCTTATTTAGTGTTTCATTTTGTTGTACTGCGCAGGACAGACTGAATGCGCTCCTTTGGAGTGAGTTGGGCTGGTTTATCTTTGCGCTGTTGTCCAGACCTGTGGTTGTTTTTATCAACAGTTCAGTTCAGTCCAGCCCTGTTCTGCTCTGCCCTGAATGCTGCAAGAACTCAGTGACCCCCCCCAGATCCATCTGTCCTCAGCGCACGCAGCTGAACATGATCACAGCGACTTCTCCCACCCTCCCCTTTGTCAACTCCCCCCCACTTCTATTTCTTTCCTTCCCTCCTCTCATTCCTCTCTTCCTCCATCTCTTTCCTCACTCTTTCTCTCGGCTTTCTTATTTATGGTGCATATAAAAACCGGAGAACAGCAGGGGGAGAAATCAAAGTAGTGTTTGCAACCTCATGGTGGCTTAGCTTCCAAACAATAAGGGTTTGATTATGAAAGCAAGAGCTTTGAAGCATAAGGCATTAAAAGAGCCTGTGGAACCACGTGTCTCGAAGCTCGGCTCTGTCCGGTCCAGCACAGGACATGCCCTGCCTTCTCTGAGCGGCCACTGACTTACCATTGTTGTTTTGAGAAAATAGGTCACACATTTGCAGGTTATGGAATCTAGGCCAGGTCAACAAAAGTCTTTGGAGCTTTAGTGGGATTTTTGTGAAGTTGCACAGGCCTGGATTTGGAAAGTCTCAAGCAGTTCCTGGTCTGCTGGTTCTTGAGTTCATTCTGTGTTACCTTTTAGATCCTGACAGCAGAGACCTTCGGTTTCTTCATCAATGGCCTCTTTTTGTGCAGATTTGGCCCCTCTGGAGAAACCTGCTTTGCTTTGCACAATGTCAATTTAAATGGATTTTGATCTCTCAAGTTCTGGGATTGCTCTCAAGAATATACATCAATGTATTATGGTTGTCAAAAGTAACGTGTTAACACGTGCGATTAGTTAAATATGTTACAATCATCCGAGCCTATGACTTAATTTCTTCTGTGTTATAGAAAAGAAGAAATATTAAAGAATGTACTGGTCTTTTTCTATGCAATTACAGTGAATAGAAACTCAAGCTTTCAAGTTTCAAAAAGAATGCAAAAGCACAATAAAATCATAAAAGTAGGAAAAGAGTAAAATTGTTTCTCTGTGAAAAGCTGAATTTCTGCCCCTTGCCAATTCAAATGGAAAGAATCGATTCAAATACTGCAATCACAGTATATCGGGGTTGAAAACCAGCAAACTGAACTACTTTACAGTATATGGGATCTTAATACACAGCATGCATTTTAATATTACTTAATTTAAATTTGCACAGACAATGACACAAATGCACAGTACATTATGTAGTGTAATATCTTCAAATTTTACATTCTTTTTCTTCATTGTGACTTTTGCCTTAATTTCTAAATATGTGTATGTATCTGTATGCAGCATGTGGGCTGTGACCGGATTCTTGGCTCGGATGTTCGGGAAGATCGCTGCCGTATTTGTGGAGGAGATGGGAGCAGCTGCCAGGTCATCGAGGGGGTCTTCAATGACTCCTTGTCTGAAGGAGGTACAGAGTGTGTGCACTTCAGTTTGAACTGGAACAATATGTAACAATATGTGCAAAAGAAGCATTGCTCAAATACCATTTTTCTCACTGAGGACCTGGTTGTTGAAAAGTTTCCACAGACAATTTCTTTTCAGACAAACAGTCTTGTGAAATAATGTTTTAGGTGTTAAAATATAAGCCCTCGATGGGATAGATTCAGTAAAAACAGCTTTTCTAGTGACAGAGGTAGACTATCTATTGCTGTGGATTTACAGCTGGTGTTAAAATATGAGCACTTTATGTTAAACTAAAGCTCAATTCAGCACATAGATGGGTGCTAAAATATTGTTCCTGAGCCTTGAATTGAGCTAAAATAATTTATTTCTGGGCACAATTCCATCATTGACGATTTAGTTTGACATTAGGGAATCATATTTTAACACCAACTGTAAATCCACAGAATTAAAAACATGTTTTATTCTGTAACAACTTTGCTTTTTGCTGATGTAGAAAGGGTTATTTAAGGGTACGTTTACACAACAACAATGTACCTAAAACGGAAAAGTTGTTCCTTTTTTGTTTTTCGTGTACAGATGACAACGTTGTCAAAACAGTCCCCATTCACACAAATCCTCTAGTATTCACTTTGTTAAGAAACACTACACGCCTATAGACTGAACATGTAATACGCATGCAGTCACCGGTTTCATAAATTCTTGATAACGGTATAGTTTTTTAAAAGTTTGAGTTTTCAGGCCCCCAAAACACCATTGTCATATAAATGAATGGCCAAAACGGATAAAAAGTTTTCAGTTTTTAGTTACGTTTTTGTATATTTTCTAGTGATCATGGGAGCAGAAATCATTTAAACTCCCTTGAGTAAGAACATTTTATTGTCTGTGTAATGTATTTCCATGCATGAGGCCAATGCAAATTGTGATTAGCATTTTTTTTGTAGTAGCTTTTGTGCCATTGCTTAATTTCCATGTGCTAAAGCAATGGGAACATCATGTGCAAATAAAGAATGCGATGAAGAGGCACACATTTATTCTCTAAATAGAATAAATAGTAAATTTCCCCTTAGTATCTTTTAGAAGATGGATCATATATATATTTTTTCTGTTAATGGTTAAGTGAAGCTTGCAAATGCACATGGTAGACTGCATGTGAGAGACATGCTTTGAGGTACTGGGAGCAGCCTTGGCAAGTTCCTCTGGTGTCTGGGGGAGTATTTTGAGGCCTGGATCTAACCCAGAAGTCCAATTGAACTGGATTGTCCAGGACATAAGGGAGACTGTTGCTCCTTCCTTCAGTGGCCCATACCAACCTCTTTAAAACCCCTGATAATTCTTCTTTCCTGTTCTCCAGTTAGCACTTTCTCAGCCGGCTTCCAGAGAGTTGTCAGTAAACACATTTCTCAATTAGCTATTGAAGTTATGAGCTGGAAAATGTTAAAATGAACTTATACTTTGAGATGGGATCATAGTAAATGGTGTGAAAAAGCGGGAACGTTTTTGCAGTTCTTCTAGTATAGTTAATTTAATGTATTTCACTATAAAATAAAATCCACAAATGTGTTGCAAGTTGTTTAATGTTTCAAACCCTTCACCCTCTCTTTAAAAAATAATCTGATCGCTTTGCGCCATGTTCTGACACTGAACAGACGTGGGTATTCATTGAGAATGTTGTCAAGAACTAAATGAAAATCAGCTCACTAAAAGAAAAGGAAGGATGGAGATGGAGGCCAAAAGCAGTTTAATGGTAGAGTGGAAAACTGAATGAGTTTACAGTAAACGACAAGTAAAACATTATTTTTATAGCACCTTTTAAAACTGTGTTTACAAAGTACAGTAGACATGAGAGAAAATGAAATCTGCTGGCTAAGGATAAAATACATAGAGAATATGAAAACATAATGCAAGAAATAACTACTGTACCCGTCAAAAGGCTGCATTAAGAACAGTAAGTTTGTGAAATATTATAATTACAAATTAAAATAACTTATTTTATTTGAATATATTTTAAAATGTAATTTATTCCTGTGATGGCAAAGCTGAATTTTCAGCATCATCAGTCTACACAGTGTCATACAGTGTCATTATATAGAAATTATTCTAACATGCTGATTTGGTGCTTAATAAACATTTCTTATTATTATCAATGTTGAAAACACTCTGCTTAAAATTTTTGTGGAAACTGTGATGCATTTTATTCAGAATTCTTTGATAAATAGAAAGTTGAAATATAATTATTTTTAAACAATGTAAAACTGGCACTGTTTTTCTGTCCACACACATCAACATATATCAGTGTACATTCTCCACCAGGCCATATTCATTTTTACATTTTATTCTTAAAAAAGTTAAGGAACAAAGAGTGATAAACAGTAAAGGGGCCCAAAATATCTGTCGATGGCCCTCTTCAGACTTTAGATGTGTTTAGAGTTTCTATAAAATCCCTTTATGGAAACTCAAACAATGTGTGTAAGTGAACATCGTGCTTCAGGTCAGATATGTGTTGGACAGCTGCCTTGATGTTCAGTGGTGCTCAGGGACTCCAGCCGTTCTGAAAAGGCATTTCATAATTACCTGTTCACATGCAAGGCCCAAGTCATAAATGCTGGGATACAGGATCTGAGCCATGCAAAATTCCTTCCTTTAGTCTGTTTTGAAACTTCAAAATTGATATAGAAATAACAAATACGAACACCAAATAAGTATATTAGAATGATTTCTGAAGTATCATTTGATACTGACGACTGGAGTAAGGATGCTGAAAAATTCAGTTTTGCTATCACAGGTATAAATTACATTTTAAAATATATTAAAATAGAAAGCTTTTTTTTTCAATTGCAATAATATTTCACAATATTACAGTTTTACTGTTTTTGGTCAATTAACTGCAGCCTTGGTGAGCAAAGAGACTTTTCAAAAACATAAAAAATCTGACCAACCTCAAACCTTTGAACAGTAGTGTATGTTAATTTGTTAATTGCTAAAATAAAAGGGCATTGTAAAGTGTGACCAAACTCTTTCCCAGCATGCTGACTAAAGAGTAGTAGCTGAGTTGATCTAGTTACTGTTTGAAATAATTTTGCATGTAAATATCTGGCGTTTGATGATAATGAGAGTCTAGAGTGTGTACTGTGGTAGAGACCTGCTACGGTGAAGTCTTGGGTCTCGAATACTAATACATGGTACAATGGGTTATCTAGCCACATCTGCGCAGCTCAACCTAATTAATATTCATGACCTAAATCATTACCATAACATGATGTCACAACCAGCCATCAAAACTGATCTAATGAACAGGTATATGACACTGAAATTCTTTGGAAGGGTTGTGATGCTGTTTTAGAAGATAGCAGAGGTTTGAATGTGAGCCAGTTTTGTGTGTGTGGTGTGTTGAATGGCAGGCTGCTGGCTCTGTGCTGGACTGAAGGTTATTCTCAGCTGCAGGAACTGTAGTGGGCCACTCCCTGGGCGGGCAGCGGGAGAACATTGACCGCAGTGGCTAGACGAGGCTGAGATGATGGGCTATTCTTGGCTCTGGCTGTATTTGTGAGTTCAGGGTTCTTGAGGGTACAAACACAATTTAGACACAAAGAAACAGTTTATTTAAAATGTGGTCAATGAAAGAAAAGCTTCCAGTCATTGTGTGACCAAAACCACACAAATGACCACTAGTGGTTCTTATGTGCCTGCTTCTCTCTCTCTATGTAAGTGTGTGTGTGAATCAATTCCATTTATTTAAAAGGTTTTTATAACTTTTGATTCTGTAAAGCAGTTCTTGAATATGCATGCATATACTGTATATTAGCGGTGTAACGATACCCTCATGTTGCAATTCGATACATATCAAGATACTGAACTCACGATACGATATTATTGCGATACTCCAAGACATATAGTAAAAGGTTAGCAAAAAATGTACTGTTGATTAAAATGCACAATTTGGTGTTACATTGTGAGTGTAAATAAATAGGCCTGGACATGGTGCTGATAACCTAATGCACGTCCTGATGGTGACACCAGAATAAAAATATTCATGATTCTGAATCTGAACATACAAAATTATTTCATACAAAAATAGTACCTTTTCTGTCAAAGATACTAGAAAAGGCAGTATCCTCAAAACTATGTTCCATTTTAGAAAGAAATGGTATCTGCGAGGATTTCAAGTCAGGATTAAGACCATACCATAGTACTAAGACAGCTCTCATCAGAGTCACAAATGATTTGCTCTTATCATCCGATCATGGTTGTATCTCTCTATTAGTCTTACTCGATCTTAGTGCTGCATTTGATACCATTGACCACAACATTCTTTTAAATAGACTTGAAAATTATGTTGGCATTAGTGAAATTGCATTAGCATGGTTTAAATCATATTTATCTGACCGTTATCAGTTTGTAGCAGTAAATTAAGAGATGTCTTATCGATCAAAGGTTCAGTATGGCGTACCACAAGGCTCAGTACTAGGACCGCTGCTGTTCACTCCGTACATCCTACCCTTAGGAGATATCATTAGGAAGCATGGCATTAGTTTTCACTGTTATGCTGATGATACTCAGCTCTATATTTCTTCACGCCCTGACGAAACTTACCAATTCACAAAATGAATGGAATGCATAGCTGATATAAAAAAACTGGATGACTAGTAATTTCCTACTAAATTCTGAAAAAACAGAGATTCTTATTATTGGACAAAAAACTTCCTCACATACTAACCTAGAAAACTGTCTAACACTTGATGGCTACTCTGTCAAGTCTTCGTCGTCGGTTAGGAACCTGGGTGTGCTCTTTGATACCAATCTTTCATTTGAAAGTCACGTGTCTAGTATCTGTAAAATCACATTTTTCCATCTTAAAAATGTATCTAAATTACGTCATATGCTGTCAATAACAAATGCAGAACAGTTAGTTCATGCGTTCATGACATCAAGGCTAGATTATTGTAATGCTCTTATGGGTGGTTGCCCTGCACGCTTAATAAACAAACTTTAGCTGGTCCAAAACGCAGCAGCTAAAGTACCAGAACCAGGAAGTATGACCATATTAGCCCGGTTCTGTCAACACTGCATTGGCTCCCTATTAAACATACATTTTTTAATATTGCTGACTACTTCTAATAAAGTACTAAATGCACTAAATGGTTCAGCTCCCCAGTACTTGAGCGAGCTCTTAACACATTATAGTCCGTCACGTTGTGATCTCAAAATTACGGCCAGTTGATAACACCTAGAATATCGACTGCTGGCGGTAGATCCTTCCTATTTAGCAACAAAACTTTGGAACAGTCTTCCTAACATTGTCTGGAAAGCAGATACACTCTGTCAGTTCAAATCTTTTCTGTTAGAACGGTGTTGTGTTAGCGCCCCCTAAGTTAATAACTAATGAACGCTGCGACGGAAGTGAATCAATCAAAACTAACTTTAGCTAGACATTAATTTATTCTAGAGCTGCTGTAAAGCCAAAACAATCTCTGTTACTTTAATTTCCTATTATCATATTGTTAAAAAGGTCTATATACTATATACTGTAAATGAAGGTGACTTGACTTGACAAATATGCTTGCACTCTGTCCCTGACTAGATATATTTAAAATAATGTAGGCCACTTTTTTACTGGTAACATAAGACATTTGGCATTATCAGGACCCACAAATATTCCCTGATTGCATTATTATACATTATATTCAACATTATATGTAGCTATATATAGCACAATTTAATGTAGCTATGACACTAAAACTGAAAACTTGAATTTTTTCCTCACACAATTTTTTTTTTATTTTGGGTGAACTATATACTGTACAATACATATTGTCACTATCTACAATACATATTGTTGCATTTTGTATTATGATATATTGTGACACGATATGTTGTTGCACCCCTAATATATATATAATGGTGTGTCCTGCACGACTAGTTCAATTCCTGAACAATTGACTACTGAACTTGTTGTATTTAGTGAATCAAAAACATTTATGAGTCAGTTGGAATCATAACGGAATTAATCTGATAATCTGACTCACTGTCATTTCATCATGTCTGACTCCAAAAAGCATGATTCTATGATGAGATGTATCATAAACACGAATGAGCAAATTAATTTGCTTTTAGTATTTTTAATGTACTTTTTATTTATTTAAGCCACCTCATTAAAAATACAGTATAATATATATTATTTTATGTATTAATATAAAAAATTATATATATATGAAGCAATACCACCTTTGTGCTGCATTTCACGAGTTCACATCTACATATAATTATTATGGTAAGGTTATGCGTACTTGGCGTGCTGTCCGGGTGGAGGGCTCCGAGCTCGGAATTTCTGCCCGAACCCAGAGTACTCCCCCCCCCATGGTAAGAATAGATGGAACTAGAGATGGAACTAAAAGTGAGGAGATGGGGTGGAGGTGGGATGCTGATAAACTGTCAAGGAACAGAGGAGGGTTCTGCTGTTATTTATCTTGTCCTGAGTTGATTACTGATTGATCTCCACTTGTGCTGATTGGGTTAATTATCTGCACCTGCTCCTCCCGAACCTTGTTAATAAAACATCATTTAAAACTCCTTTTGCAAGAATTTGTTAAATCGGCTCTGTTTAAATAAAAAAAAAAAGATTTCATCATTTGGCAACTGAATATTGAGAACAATAAATGCAATAAGAATTGCTTTTCTTGTTTATATTTCTTCCTCAAAAGTAGTATAAGAATCTGTAATTAAATCTTTAGAGAAACAAAATCGTTAATATGAATCAGAACCAGAATCAATAAATTCGTTAGGAATTCCATTCTTAGTTGATGATTTATTATTTTGTTGCACAGTCTTCACCACATTACCTCCTGACTCTTGACAACAAAATCTATGTCGGTGGCAGGACTGTATGGAAAAATTTGTTTGGCTCTTTTCTTTTTTCACTAATTTGTCAGAGGCTGAAGTTGTTTGCAGGCTTGTGGTGCAAATCTGGCCTTAAACACGTGTGTTGGGCAGCAGAACTGAGAGACGTTGCCCAGGAATTCATTCGGAATCTCAAACCTCTGCATATCCCATCACAGTCACTCTCAGCGAAGCACCACTAACTGCATTGTTCTCTTGCTATGAATAAGTGTGTGTGTGTGTGTGTCCACTCTCTCTTAGGTTATGAGGAGGTGGTCAGAATCCCCAAAGGATCTGTATTCATACACATCCAAGAGCTCAACGTCTCTAACAATTACTTGGGTGAGACAATATTTTTCATGGTTTTTCACTCAAATATGAACCTCTCAGAGGAACTAATAAACTGTTGGAGTTAGTAGATTCTGTAAAGAGCTTCCCCGCTGAATTGCAAGCATAGATCTGAGAGGGCTTTATTGTGCCTCATGGTTCAGCCAAGATTACTTGTGCCTTTTCAGATTTTTAAATTGTTAACCCATGGTCATTTATCCAGAGTTATCTTGTTCAATGTTTTACACTGTTCATTTATACTTCACCCTGGGCTAGTAATTAATCTTGAGTAGTCAGGTTTCCAGATTTTACAAATGTGCTTTGTGAACCTTTGGTTTTCTCTTATTATTCCCATCACCAGCTTTGAGTTTCCTCACAAAGTGGCACGCAAAACTGGTGATGGAATAGTATTAATTTGGAGGAAAAGCTACATTTTATGGAAGCTTGTTTCCGCCACGGAATAATTTTTTTAAAAAGAGAATTGCGACTTTTTATCTCACAATTCAGACTTTTTTCCAATTATGTATATATATATAGTCGCAACTGCAAGTTATAATGTCAGAATTGTGAGATAAACTCGCAATTGAAAGTTGTAAAGTACAATTCTGAGGGAAAAAATACTTTTTTTTTTCAGAATTGCGAGATATAAACTTGCAATTCTGACTTTATAACATGCATATTCTGACATTATATCACACTATTCTGAGAAAAAAAGTTTAGTCTTTTTTTATTCCATGTCGGAAACAATCTTCCATCATATTTAAATGCTTTTGTGAGCAAACACAAAGTTTCTTGGGGGAACGCAAAACTTTCCCTTCCGTTTCATATTTTTCTCATAGCCCTTAGGGGCTTCATGAGTTTGATTAGATGCCTGTTGCTAAAACAACTCCGTATAGTATCTTATACTTTGTTTAGTGAAGCTTTGTGGCATTATCCCAAATTGTGGTGCCAGATTTAACAGTTCCAACTTCCTTTTTATAAGTGTCAAACTTTATTTAACCAAGGGTTCAAAGTCTACCCAAACCCTGGGGTTAGTCAGAGCATGAAAAGCCTGTAAATTAACAGATAATTTGTCTTTTTTTCACTTTGAAGAGTCTGCTGTGTATTGAGGCCTGTTAATTATTAACCCTTTCCATGATTACCACAGTGTTGAAGAGCAAGGGGGATCAGTACTTCATCAACGGTAAGCTGACCATCGACACGCCACGACGCTTTGACATCGCAGGAACCACCTTCCACTATCGCCGACCCACCGATGAACCAGAGACCCTGGAAGCACTTGGACCCACCAACATGACCCTGATCGTCATGGTAATGCAGAGATGCTGGGTGGTCTGTTCAAGCAGGATATTTGTGCACTGCTTGTGTTGGTACAGATGCCTCAGAATTTAGACAGCTGCAATGTATTTGCTAAGTGTAATTTTCGGTGTAAATGTTATTTTAAAGCTGAAATGTGTAATTTTTTTCATAAGTACTTACTCCTGTCCCGGTTTAATATGCTGAGAGAACAATGGGTAAGCCATTTGTAGATTTATTACCCTGAAAAATTTAAACAATGTGTTTCTTTGTGCTATCAAAACATTGCTTGGTTTTTTTAGCATTCAGATCAGCCCGATACAGAAACCATAACGTGGGTTTGGCTCAGGAATATCTGTTTATTCTAGCAATGGAAGATGGGGAGTTTTTTGCTAAACATGTTATAAAACAATTATTTAATTTCATTACAAACTATCCAGCTTCATTAAAATGCTGAACGTTTGAAATCAGAGTTGAAGGCCACTGTTGTGTGGTGTGTTGCAGGTTTTGGTCCGTGAGGAGAATCCTGGGATCCATTACCGTTTTAACCCACCTGTCAACAGAGATCCACTGAGCGTTTATGCCTGGCATTATACATCCTGGTCCCGCTGCTCTGCGTTGTGTGCAGGAGGTAACAGTTTTCTGTCTGTTATGGTTGAATTGTCTCTTCACTGACACACATAAGGAAATTATTCACACATGAAAGTGTATTTAAAGGTTTTCCTCAAAGAAACTGAATTGAAATGGTGTATGCATTCACAATGATTGCTAAATGCACAAGAAAATCAAGCTGTCCAACAGAGTTCACATAAACGATAGAAATTTCCCATGTCTGCCTGTTCGGATGTGTGTGAACAGTTTGAAAGCCTGGGAAAAACACTTACAGTACATGGACTGTATATACCAAAAACACCAGCTTTGATATCACTTCCTATGCTCAAGCGCTTTCCGCTTTATTCTTGTATTCATGCTTCTTGAGTTAATGACCCGTATTTATCTTGCTGATAAGAAACTATTAGCTGTGGCTCAGAACTAATCTGCTGTCAAAAACATGGAATCTGTTCCAGAACCGCTTAAAGGCATCATGAAGGTTGTTCGTTAACAGCTGTAATGGAAAAGGCAATCCCACATGCATTAAAATAGATGCAAAATGGCGGGCAAAGCAAAATAAATGTTTATTATGATACTGTGAAGTTTTGTTAAAAAATATATTGTGCATCCATATCGGTATTATATCAGTTATCAGACAGTGTCTGCCGATATTAGATATTATGCTTGCTCATTTCTCATTGTTTTTGATCAATTTAATTCATCCTTGCTGAATAAAAGATCTGACCCCAAAATTCTGAACAGTAGTATATACAAAAAAGTATAAATTAATATTTTAGTATATAATCACTGAATATAGAATTAGCCTTTAATCTGCTATTGCCCCAATTTTTTTTAATTACTGTATCAGCTTTTTGGTATCAGAATTGTAATGTTTGTCACAAATTTAGTGACCTTATAAAACAAGCTACTTATAAGGTTCCATTTCAGTTAGGATGCTGCCTTGGATGGCAGATGCCTGTTTAGGCGGTAAGCAGCAGGGCAGCTCGCTAGATTTTGGAACACAGCCATAACCACAACGGATCAAAACCGTAATAACTTCACAGGGACTCTGTGTTTACATAAAGACAAGAATGAAGCAGCACTGACATCAAAGCTTTATGTTTGTTTGATTAGGGATTGTGATAATCTAGCGTGATTCTCTGTGTCACAGGGGTTCAAGTCCAGCAGGTAGTGTGCAAGAAACAAGCTGACCTCTCTGTGGTTTACAACCATTTCTGTGACAAGAAGAACAAGCCCAAAGAGAAGAAAAGACCGTGCAACTTGGAGCCCTGCCCTCCAATGTGGGTGTTCTTTATGTGTTTGTGTGTGGCATTAACATCCATCCCGAGTGATCCAAACACATATGCACTGTGCTAAATACAGGTGTAAATGGCATGTTTATGGGAACATATGGTAATTCGATCATGCAAACCACATTCAGACATGGTCAGGGATGCATATGGCCACATTAGATTTATAGTAAATGCTAATGTGTCCTTATGCTTTCCAGATATTATCAAATAATAATATAAAATATAATTTTATAATTAATTTTTTTTATTTTTTCAATACAAAATAATGATACATTACAAATTACAAACTTTCTGATTATATATTTTATATAATTTAATTAATTACTAGAATTAATTAATTTAGATTTCTAAACTCCACTGTACATGCACAAGACTTCACATAACATCTTCGGTATGCCTGATCAATGTGGTGCCATCATTCCCTGATCTCTGTTGGTATGCGTGTTTCTGTCAGGTGGTGGACAGGAGACTGGTCAGAATGCAGTCGGAGCTGTAACAGAGGTGTGCGCACACGGGAAGTGCTGTGTAAGAGGAAGATCTCGGCTACAGAGGAGAAAGTCCTGGATGACGTGGCCTGCACCCCAACTCGGCCTTCCATAACCGAGCCCTGCAACAACCACAGCTGCCCACCAGAATGGCATGCCCTGGACTGGTCTGAGGTACAGTAGAAGAACATCGATTTTCTGTTATTTGGTAAGGTCTCTCTTAATCTGTTGTGATTTTTCTTTTACAGTGTACTCCTAGCTGTGGTCCTGGTTATAGGTACAGGGTGATTTTATGTAGAAGTGGAGAGAATGGTGAAACATTGGCAGAGTCAGAGTGCCCAAAACAAAGCCGTCCGACCACCAGGGTGCGCTGCAACATACAACGTTGCCCTCCACCTCAGTGGGTTACGGGACCGTGGGGAGAGGTGAGACCTAATTCAAAACAGTGAGATTGTCGCTTTGTGACACAAACACATTTATCACAAACACCTAAAACATCTGACATAAGTGTTAATGTTTAAGCTTAATTAGATTATAATATAAATAGCTGTGAATGACAAAAATATAATTGTGAGACCCAGCAAATAAAAACATCAATCTAATGTTTAGTGCACAAGGAAAAAATATTTATTTAACATTTACATTTGATATATTTTTCATTCATTCATTCATTTATTCAAATAAATAGAAATGTTACAAAAAAGGAGACTTCCAACCTTATACATGAATCTTAATTTTGTTATATACATTTTTTTTTTCTGTCTTCCCAGCAGGTGAAAACATGCACTGAATCGAGTTTAAAAATGTTAAAAGACAAAAAAAATATTGCTGGGTCCATATATGTGTAAATCCATGTAAACTTTCCAAGTTTCTTTTCTTACATGTTCCATGTCCTTTTTGACGTGTGTGTCTGTGTGTGTTCTAGTGCTCAGCTAGGTGTGGTATGGGTCAGGAGATTCGTTTAGTGCAGTGTCTGACACACACTGGCCAGCCATCCAACGAGTGCCCTGAGACACATCGTCCCGCCTCCATGCAGCAGTGCAAGAGCAAGTGTGACCACAGTGGCCCTACAGATAACCCTGAAGGTTAGAGGTCTCATTTTGATTACCATCTGGCCTATGTATATATGTAATAATAACATGTTACAAATCATAGTATGTATGTTGAAGTTTTTTAAGCAAAAATGTCCCACAATCTATTGCTCTTTTAGCTTTAACAACTATACTGACGCAAGTTTAGGATAGTAGTATGTTCCAAAACTGATATACTGTCTTACTGCAGTGCTGCATTGATTACATATTTTCGTAGGCCAACCCAGAAGTTAGCATCACCCTGGTTCCCTCAACAAAACCCGATAGGAATTTTCCACAGATTTTTGGATTATTGGCGAAAATAAGCTCTGTGACCAACAAAAGTTTATGATTTCTAAACATTTTGTTTATCAAGATCTTCACAAATGAATACGTCTTTGATTTTCAAAGCCCAAATACAATGGCCAGAAGTAAAAATCTAAACGTAGACTACAAATGAATTACTCCCATTCTTTCAGTCTTTATTTAAAAACATTTTCTCTGAAAGTTTGAGTTCGAATAGTTTCCAAAAACATAATTATAAACACAATAAAAGCTGTAAAAGCTGACTAGTGAATAGATGAGCTTACCTGTTCAAGTTGATGTCATGCGACTACATGTTAACCAGCAATCCAAAAAAAGTGCTTTTTGAAAAAAGGTCGCTAAAGGGGTCTGAAAAGTCACTAGTCTTGCAACAAAGTCTTTTCTTTGGCTGCACAGGTATTACTGATGTATTTAATGTCAAAGACTAAAATGTGAAAATATCCTGAGCTTGTGTTACCACAGACCTCATTTGGAAAATGAAAGTGCTAAAATGCTAACTCAAAACCCATTCCTGCAGAACTCTACATACTTTAACACACTTAAATGCAAATTGAGACATGGTCTTTAAAACTATACACCACAAATTACTTGTTGTGGAAATTTGTTACATGCTTGAAGAAACTGGGGTGCATATTGCATTTCTTTTTAATCTGCATGTGACTGACTGTACTTTTTCTGTCCTGCAGAGTGTAAAGATGTGAACACAGTGGCATACTGCCCCCTGGTGCTCAGGTTCAAGTTTTGCAGCCGTGCATACTTCAGACAGATGTGCTGCAAAACCTGCCAAGGACACTGACCTCTCTCACTCTCCATGTCTCTCTCTTTCTCTCTCGCCCTCATTTTCTCCTCCCTCCTCTTCTTGCATGGCCCAAACCGCCCATGCTCAGCATTCCACTGGAGGAGTGCTGTTAACCACTGGCAAACTGACATCATTGTGGGAGAAAGCCTGGAAGAAATGAGAGCGAGAGAGAGACGTGTAAAGAAAGAGGGAGAGAGAGAATGTCTGTGCTGCTCTCTTTTTCTCCCTCCGACCAGATGCTTTGGCACTGCTGCTGTGAATACCAGTCTGCCCAGAAGACATCTGTCAGTGTTTCTTTTGCTCTTCCACGTGGTGCTTTCGGCCATTACTCATCATACAGAGAAGTGTTTGTGTGGACTGTCACACTTGTACTGCTAGTTCTCAGTGAATAATAGTCGTCTATTATTGTAATGTGATCAAATAAGCATTTATAGACCAATCGTCTTCATAGTCTCAAAGGTGCTGATCGACTTGGACTTATACTGACACCTAGTGTTGTGGGTGAATCATCATGCACAATACTCATCAGTATTATTTCTGTAGTATTATCATTCCACAAGCAAAAGTTAAAATGAGTAGTATTCAGCTTGTCATGAGATCTAAACATGGCTGCCCCCATGAGAGACCCACTCTATGTAAAATAAAACAGCTTTTATTAGGCTGGGATGTTAAACATATTTTAAAAAGTACTTTTTATTTTGCTTGTGTTAAAAAACAAAATTGAGGGAACATTTTTTTAGTGCATCTTTAAAGGCATTATTCACCCAAAATTGAATATTCCGTCATTATTTACTCACCCTCATGTTGTTCCAAACCTGTTTGGGGGGGTTTAGATCCAATTGACTTTCAATAAATTGTAAAAAAAAAAAAATCGAATTATCTATACTATAAAATAGAAATGACAGAAAAAATACTGGTCATACTGGTTTGGAACAACATGAGGGTGAGTAAATTATGTATTTTTAATTTTAGGTACTTCATGGTTGATTATATAAGAGACATGAGTAAAGGAGCGGTCACATTAACCACTGTTTTGTGAATATTCAGAGACGGAACCCAGTCATTTCAATAGATATCCATGCGATCAGGAATTAAAAGATTTCCTTATGTAGATCTCGCAACGGGTTCAAATAGACTAACCGAAAGTTGCCAATTTGCTGCGTATTGCTTGACAATATAGAATTACCTTTTTCTGCCTGTGAAGTTTTGACAAAAATTCACTAAAATGGCAGCACCTTAGCACCTCATTATACAGATGGATGCTGCAGGTAGGAACATTTACTAGCAGTGACTTGTTGACATTCAACAATTAAATGTAGCTGTCCGTGGGAACGGCCCTTTAGAGACCATTCAGATCACTCAGATAACATAAGCTCTCATTTGGTGTGGTTGGTGCTGTATACTGTATCTTTTAATCTGACGGCCTTGCAGCTATTTGCAGGTGCTGTGCCATTTTCTTGCCATCCGGTCCGATAATGTTTACGCCAATTATTAATAAGATACCGTGCGTCAGTCAAACCTGGATGAAAAATGAACTGTTTAGCAAACCGAGTGAAACGAGAGGTCAGTTTAGCTTCCTTGTAATAGTAGTTAAAGAGGCCAATGGAAGCTGTTGTTGAACCATGTGGTGGTCATACCGTATAGTTATTCTCAGACACTTTTTACCCAAGATAATGTACTGTACTCTTAATGCTCCACAAGTCTCTGTGCATCAACTGTGGTGTTCATTTTATCAGGTCAGGACCATCCTCAAAAGTTCATATTCTTACCTTTGAGATTGTTGAACAATAATTTGGGTTCTGCCATAATCGACTTGCTCTTATGTTGTTCAAATCCTTTTTTTCTTCATCTGTGGGACATCAAAATTTGATATTTAGCAGAATGTCCAAGCTGCTTTATTCCATACAGTGAAAGTGGTGGGTGATTCACGCAGTTAAACGTTTTAAAAAGCATTATAAAGTTGTATAAAAGTACTAAAATGATATTCCAGTTCCTCTAGAGCCATACAATAGGTTTGTGTGAGTAAAATACCAAAATATAAGTCATTGTTTGAAGTGACAGTCTGGCGCTTGAATATGCCCTCATGCAAATGAGATTTGAGTGTAAAGGGGAAGAATTAGGTTGGAAGTAATACTTTTGTTTGCAATTTCTTTATGAGTCTGTTCCACACAAAAATAAAACATGTTGTTTCATAAAGGTTTAGAACAGCATAATGGAGATTAAATGGCAGATTTTTTCATTTGGAGGTGAACTATTCTAAGTTTTCTTTTTTTAACTTGTGTACTCATAATATGTGTTGATTGATTGGATTCCCTTCCAAATATCAACATTTCAACTTTGTCTAAACTTACTAGTATCAACCACCGTTAGAGAGCCATAACAGACCTTCTCCCTGTCCTGGGTCCTGGTAGCGAATGTCGAATGTTTGATTTGAAGAGCAGATCTTGAGGAGATGGCCTCTATTCAAGGACTGGTGGCTAATCTGTGGTGCTACAGTATGGTGCTATATCTTTATTTGTCATAATCTCAAGATTCATGTTATTTTTTTTATTGTAGGAATTGTTGTGTTAAAGGTAACACATTTGCTAAGGAAAAATATATAAGCAAGATTCTATGAAAACTAGAATATTATTAAAGTCTCTCTGCAAAGACACTAACTTTGTAATCATATATTTGGTACAATTATGTGAAAGATGAAAATGCTGTTTTGCTTTTGATGGTAAGCTTTTGACTTTTTTTATTGTAAAAAATTTGCTGTGTTGCTACATTTGCAATAACTGTGGATTCACTTCGGACATGCAGTCACGCTTTTGTTTTTGTAACTTTCTTTAATGTTGATTTTCACATGCTACCTGTACCGTCATGTGCCTGTGATGTAGTTTATGCCCTCCGAATTGTATGTAGACCAGTTGAAATAGATTTGAAATGCTGAATAAAAACATGCATTGTGTACAAATAATATGCAATGTTTCATTGATCTGTAGTATATCCATTTCTTACATTTTCTTTGAGATTTGGTTTTCACACACTTTTATGTCTGTCACATACAAACCTCAGACTTGTCACATTGTTTCTTTGTCAAATGTTGAGTTGTCACATACAGTATTTATCTGCAATATATAAGTTTTTTTCTGTATTGACTATAAAATGAAACCTAAAAAACACTATTTCTGTTGCAGGGCCAGATTATGTTGACACATCTTTCGAGGATGATGAAGGCTAAACAAAACCAAACCAGAGCTGTTTTGTTTTTAAAACCGTTATACAGAGGATTAAACGTGAGTGAGGGTGTGTTTAGTTTTGGTGTTTTGCAGGATGACTCTATTGTTTCTGCATCTTTTGTAGTTTGTCATCCATTCAACAGGAGGGGCTGCATCCTGTCACACACCTCAGAGTAACGGCTGATCTGGAACCTGCGACACATTATTGGTTTCGCATGATCATGAGGGACATGAGTTTGACCAATTATGGGTCCCCTCTATTTGTAGGCGTACATGCGTGTGTTCAGCCTGTGGTGAGAGAGCATGCGACTTCTTGTCTCACCTAAGGGTTGTGGGAGTTTGAGGAAGTGATCTGTGCTCAGTGCTTGTCACAGTCTGCTTCGCTTCTCTAAACTTTCTGCTCTTGTGCTGTAGAGAACTGGTCATGGCAGGGTGCTGAGAAAGCTTTGGATTGTCACTCTCATCAAAGGAAGAACCACAGAGGAGGAGACACAAACAGCACCGGCATTATGGTAATGTGCTCACTCTTTGAAATTAGATGTTTAATAAGTTCTCTTTTGACTTTTACTTATGGCTTATTTGCACACCTGACTTAGACACATCTGACTGTAAAATATAAACCTACTTGTTGCTCCTAAAAAAGACCCTTATTGATTAAACAACCACTTGACTTTTTTTAGCTATTCTGGGATATGCCTGTAAATAAGAGTATTTAGAAATTTACATTCCTCATTGTACTCATAACACAACTGTTGGTGCTAATTTGAAAAGTTTCCTCTGTAAAGTCAAAAGCTTGAGATTGACTCGTTTAGGATGTGTGAAACTAACTGAAAAGGAAGTTCTAAGAACAGCATCACACAAAAGTGATCTCAAACCACTCCTTAAATGGAAGCCGATTAACCTCAGTTATTAGTCAAGGTTTAATTTACCATAAGTATTTGTAGCTTTTATTCTGTATATATATTAGCAGAGTCACCTACCCCCTATCTGCACCGGGTGTGTGTGTCCACGATTTGCAGTGTGTGTGTTCTCTACTCACTACTCATAATGTGTGTGCACTAACCTGCACTAACCATGAGCATAGGTTACAATACTTGGCCTTCATATGTCACTTTCATTTTGTTGTTCATCAAAGCCTGATGCTTTCAAACTGGTGAGATGTTCACGTTTCCTTTGGTAAGGTGATACTGAGGGCTGTCATGATGTCAGGGTTAAAGCAGCTAGGTAGCTGAAAGCAGTTGAAAGGACAGGGGTGGTGCTTCTGAAGGAAGTGAGCGTTTGACTAAGTGGCGAGAGGTTTACAGAGGATTTTTTCGCAACAGCACCTAGAGATGGGTGGATGTGGGGAACTATGTCAGAGGGGACTTGCGGTTCCTTTCTCTGTACTTCCTCACCACTTCTACAGCTTTCTGAAGTTTGTGTCCTTCATAAACTGTACTTAATAGATCCACCACAACTGGCCTACAGTTTCCACCACAGGTCAGATGATGGATGCAAAGTTGATCCACATTGTCAAAATCATCATAGTTTATTCACTTTCATGTCGTTCCAAACCTGTACAACTTTCTTCTATGGAACACAAAAGAAGGTATTATGAAACATATTTCAACTGTTTTTGAGCATAAAATGAAAGCAACCTCATTGACTTTTCATTGTATGGACAAAAACAAACGAAACTGAAACATTCCTAAAAAAAAAAAAAAAAATCCGTATCTCAAATATGATTTGTATGTAGTTCCTCTTCCATTATACCATAGAGCATATCAGCTATTTCAACATCTTATATTTCTAAATGACTCAAAGTGATTTGCATTACCAAATTTTGGAATATGAACATCAGTAGATGAAGGTATTTTCCGCCGGTCAAGCATTTTCCACTTTTTTTTAGCTATTACCATCTAGTTCTAAACCATAAAATGAAATTCATTGGGCTCCAAAACAACCTCTGAGACAATACAATATAAGTTTCAATCTTCTTTTGTGTTCTGTATAGTATGAATGTAATCAGAATGTACTACATTCGTCATTGTAATTATCATGTGACCAGCGTCAGTTGTGTTGCTTCACTCCCTTTTACAAATCCTCTCCCTTTGGCCTCATGGGATGATAAAGTTTCCATTAGATGCGTATTTTAAAATCTTGCAGGAAGAAGTAGGTCATCTGGGTACATTTCACCTACTATTTTAGCAATACTGTGAATACTTTTAATTTTTCACCTACTGTAAAATAATGAAGTAAGCGTATTTGGATGCAGTTTCCATCTGCTCTATCATTATATTAGACCTGCTTCACCTCAGCACAGACATCAGAAAACCAGTGTGGTTGATTCATACATTTTTGTTTTGCTCATCAGGTGGTGAATTATCAATTTTCCTTTCCCCTTCATAGCATATCAGCTATTTCAGGATGTTTATTATCTGAATAACTCACAATGGTTTTCATTCACCAATTTTAGAATTGTGAATGATTGAATTTAGAATCATGAAGGTGTTTTCCACTGATCGAGCATTTTCCCATTTTGAACATTAGTGATGTCATTCAGAAAAAGATAATCTTTATATAGAAGTAAGTACAGTACAATGAGTAAAAAAATGTGGCTTTAATCTTCAATCTAAAATTCAGTCCTAAAGCCCCTAAGACAAGATATTTTGAACATTATGTAGCCTGTTATCTCTTCAATAAAAGAGATATGTATTTTCAGAAACTCCCGCGTCCATCAAACAACACTTAATTAGTTTATAAGATTATACCTCTGTTGAAGCTACATGTGTGTGATGTTTGAGCTGTGGTCGAAACAAAGGCCAGGAATTCAGACCACAAACCCAGAAAATATTTCACGGCTTGCTTATGGTGCAACACATCAAAAACAAAGATACCTTAAGGAGCTTATATAGAGGAAAATCTGGTTTACCACAAATTTAAATGCAAAAATCAATGTGAACACTGGCATGAGAGCTTCAGCCTCTTCAGTGCTAACTTTAGAGCGCTTTCTCTCTAAAAGAGAGCCTTATTATATAAAACTGTTGAATTGTGCATCTCATGCTTGTTATATTATATATAATATTATATAAGCAGACAGTTGTATTCTTTTTCAAATTATATAGATGTTATTTTAGTTGATTATGCTAAGTAAGCCATAACCTTTAGTGGTATGTAATGCACACAGCTGATCTTTAACTTCCTTACATCTGCTGCTTGCTGCTTGGAAACTATCTGTGGTTTCCTGTCCTTATTGCCACAGAAAACCACTTAATTTCAATCACCTATAATTTAAGAAAACCGGGTTAATCAGAATCGGACTAGACCAATTCCATTGTGCATTAAAGTAACACTAAGTAGTTTTTCAACCTTCATAATATATTTCCAAGACCCTTGTGATGGTACATCGACTTAAAATAAGTTAAATGACTCGTCTGCCATAGCCTGACGGGGTCTGTATCGCTTTTGCTGGCACTCTGTAACTTCGGGTTTCGGGTAGGAACCCGTGCACAAAAAAGAACTACAAAATTCGACTGCTTTACGTCAAGCGCTACAATAGTCATTATTTAGTTTTTCTTCGTTTCTGATGTCGCAATACATCATCCTTTCATGAAATCATGTAACATACTCTACCTTGTCTGTGGACATCGTTCCTTCTAAAGCCGGTGCTGGGTAAACAGCAAGCGTGCGTGCGACGGTA
The DNA here is from genome assembly GCA_036326025.1 of Chrosomus eos. Taxonomy (NCBI): domain Eukaryota; kingdom Metazoa; phylum Chordata; class Actinopteri; order Cypriniformes; family Leuciscidae; genus Chrosomus; species Chrosomus eos. The sequence goes on from CM070836.1 coordinate 27,379,241, forward strand.
GGCTAGATTATTTACGACAGCGGCAATGGACAATTTCGTTTCCAACCAGTAGAGCGACCGAAGAGGAAAAAATACTTAATGTTACTTTAATGACAGAACCTACTCTCTAAAAAATTCTGTGTTGTTTCAACCCATGTTCGGGTCAAATATAGTCAAGCCCAACCGTTGGGTTTTGAAATGTCATTGGGTTTGTCCATATATAAACCAAACATGCGTTGAAACATTTTAATTGACTAATTAAGCTTACCCTTACCTGTAGTTCAGTGAAGTCCTATATTATTATTATATTATATATTGTTTTATTGGGTTGGTCAATCTGCGTAAAAGCCAGTACAGGGAGAATTTTTTTATTTTATCATTTAAAATTCGAAGTTTAAAACGTTCTTTTTTTGCGTCCCCGTGCAAAATTGCAAAATTTTTAGAAACAGCATGTTTTTGACTTTGTAGCCTATTTGTGAAAATCGTGTCTCCTGTTAAAACAAGTACACACAGATGCACATCTCGGTTCAACTTTTAGTTGCTCTCATTCTCTAACTGCAATCACCAGCGGTTATATATGGTGGTAAATACACTTCAGCAACAGGGAAGACTGAAAGAGGAACTGGATGCTGCAAGTCGGCCATGACCTTCAGTTTTCCCAAGGCAGCGTCTTTTCCTCGCTTAAATATCAGTGCAGAAGAACCTTGTTCCTTTGTAAGAAGTAAAAGGGTAACATAATGCCTTAGTTATGAGGGAAAAAATCAGCTGTTCGGTGTTTCCTGCTGGATATACACATCAAATGGGTTGCATTAGTGACATTTAATGACTGTTAATAAAAAAAAAAACTGTTAATAATATCAACGATGGGTTTAAAAAAGATGTGTTTCATGTAGTAAATGGGCTGTGGACATCATTTCATGTTAGTTACACCCTAACAAGTTTATCTCAACCACATAAGCTCATCTGACTTATAAACTCCTTCCTGTAGACCTATTCAGTTTGTAGTCATAAAGGAGTCCCTCAAGAATTTTGTATGGGTATTTAGAACTACAACTATTTAGGACTACAACGTTTATTTCGACAAGGACGTAAACTCACATCTTTGCCGTAAATTTCTTTGGTTAAGTCATTAGCCATTCAAGTGATAAATGGAAGTTGTGACTATTTTCTCTCTCCTTGTATCATCTCTCCTTCAGGCCAGTAAGTATCATTGGCAGAGCCAGAATGTCAAGCAGAGTGGTGTTGATGACATGGTGCTTCTCTCCAAGATCACCGAAGATGCCATCGTGGAAAATCTCAAAAAGAGATACATGGACGACTACATCTTTGTATCCTTGATCTACAAGGGATCAGATCTCTCTAGGCTGGATCGTAACACTCCTCTCAACTGATCAGTTAGCACTGCATGTGTTTGTTAAGACTGTATGGTCAAGTTTGTGCTTCCTCTTTTGTTTACGTGTGTCTCAACAGTTAGCACACACTCACTTCCTGATTTTACAGGACGCTTAGCAGCCACTCTTTGTTGCGTTACATGAAAACTTTTTTTTAGTCCAGATTACATTTGCAGAAAACGATGACTGAATGTCTGACATCTAGGACATTTACTAGCAGTTAAAATGTCAGTTATGGAACTTAATAACTGATTATAACTACTATAATAGACTTAACATTCATATCACCAAATGATTTCTGAAGGATCATGTGACACTGAAGACTGGAGTAATGATGCTGAAAAATTGATTAGGAATAAATTAGATTTTAAATTAGAAAAGTTCAATTGTACTAATATTTCACAATATTACTGTTTTAAATGTATTTTTTATTTAATAAATGCTGCCTTGGTGAGCAGAAGAAACTAATACCACACCCAAATTTTATATATAGTATAAAATCTACTATGCATTCTACTGAATTGAACTGAAGCAAACAGAATTGGATTGAATTGAACTGGATTGTCCGTATGTCCTTAACTGTGATTTAAAGACCTATATAGGGCCCGTCTTGATATCGGTGAATCCTTTCAAACAGATGCCATACTTCACTGACCGTGAAATTGAGCTCTACCAGGGAGCTGTAGGTCAAATACAATGAACGCTCACTGTCATTATATCAATAATTCTCACGTTTATCATGCATTTAGCATGATTGTTTGTCAGATTAACAGTCATCTCTCTCTTTCTTTAGGCCCAGTATGAGAACCCACCACACGTTTACGCTCTGACAGACAACATGTACAGGAACATGATGATTGACAGTGAAAATCAATGTGTTATTATCAGGTTTGTGGTTCTTGCGCGATATGTGCCGTCTGTTTCAACACAGATTTGGTGTTCTTCCTGTATTTGCCACATTCAAACCCAATTTCATGTTCACAAGACTTTCTGCAGAGATCCACGTTTCAGTATCAGTGTCATCCGCTGATATCACTTTTTATAATCTTAGTCCCGTTCTCACTGTTGGCAGTTCCTTCCGCGTTTAATCACACCCACAGAAAAGACTTTGCAGCAGTGGTCACCATTCTTCGTATAGTTTCCTTCCTGATTTAAGCTGACAGTAAAGAAGACCTTGCAAATGTTGTTTCTTAATGGCTCCCTCGCTGCCCAGTCAAAGTTTGTATAAAGGTATAATTCCTATTAAGGTACCTTCCAAAGCACCAAACTATCATGTCTAATGAACTAGAACAAACCAAGCGAGCTTTAGACATAACCAAACAAATATTTAATAACTAAAATAAGGGCATTTCTAAATGCCATTTTTATTTTTTCAACCAACCACTGAACATGATTATGGGATTTTATAGGCACTGAAAGTATGTGATGTCGCAAGATGTGCCCTGATGCCTTGCCTACTTCCATTTTTTAAGTCTCGACCAAAGAGGATAGCCAAATGTAGACATGGCCTTTTATTCAGTTTACCAGTGCTGTCAATTCTGTTAAACAGTATTTAAAGAATTAAACAGGTTTAAAAGCCACTAACCACAACTTCCTGTGACAGTGAAGTCACCTATTAAAAAGCATGTGAGAATATGAATTCAAACAGCACTGACGTAAAGATGTTGAATAAGACACATGTGTGTTATGTTCACCTCCTTCAGCGGAGAAAGCGGGGCAGGAAAAACAGTTGCTGCTAAGTACATTATGGGCTACATATCAAAAGTATCAGGGGGAGGAGCTAAAGTACAGGTAATAACTGTGTTTAGAATATCTTTTTACCTTGTTAAAAGCAAGTCTTGGTTCTAAAACTTGTACTGTGTCGTTTTTGTTGTTCAGCATGTGAAGGATATTATCCTGCAGTCAAACCCTCTGCTGGAAGCGTTTGGCAATGCGAAGACAGTCCGCAACAACAATTCAAGCCGTTTTGTGCGTTTCACACTCACATATATCCAGCTCTGTCTTATGAATTTACAACACGCAAACCTGTGTTCCATTACTGTGAGTAACGCTAGCTCGATTGACAGGGCAAATACTTTGAGATCCAGTTTAGTCGAGGAGGAGAGCCAGACGGAGGGAAGATCTCCAACTTCCTGCTGGAAAAATCAAGAGTCGTGAGCCAGAATGAAAATGAAAGGAGCTTTCACATCTTCTACCAGGTAGGAAAGTGAAAATTTGTGTTATTCTATTCGTTTTTCTAATTATATGAAAACATTTTTGTACTGTGTCTTAAATATTAAATTTTTGAAATAATGTTTTTTCAAAGTGAGCCACTGAGGTCTCAAAAAAGCTTTGTATTTTTTTTGTTTTGTTTTGTTTTTGATATTTTGAGTTTAACAGTGTTTAGAAAAACTACAGATAAGGAAAGGTTAATAAAACACTACAAAAAGAACAAAAAAAACAAACAAAAAAACACATCAGTCACATCAAAATTCAGTAAATATGTAATATTTAAATAATTATTTAATATATAATATTTATTATTAGCGACATCTGTAAGAATAATAGAAATACATAGTGTCTTAAATATTACATTTCTGAAATAATATATTTTTTTAAGTATTAAAAAAAAGTATTAAAGTATTAAAACTACAGATAAGAAAAGGTTAATACAACACTACAAAAAGAACAAAAAAACAAACAAAAAACTCATCAGTCACATCAAAATTCATTAAATATGTAATATTTAAATAATTATTTAATATATAATATTTATTATTAGCGACATCTGTAAAAATAATAGAAATACATAGTGCCTTAAATATTACATTTCTGAAATATTTTTTTTTTTTTAAGTATTAAATATTTATTTTTTAAAATATGTTACCATGGTCTCAAAAAAGGGCTTTTTTGGTAAATTTCTTTTTTCACTTTTTTTGTTGAACAGGGTTTAAAAATAACAGAAATTTAAATTAAAAAAAACTACAGAACAAAAAAAATCCCACTGTCACAATCAAAAATAAATGAAATGTGTAATATAATTTAATATATTTTATTATTTAAATATATTAAATATTTAATAAAAATATGTTCTTTTTTTTGCCCAGGGCTGCATCTAGAAAGAATTCATAGAATAAAAAACAACATTCATGTTGAACACACATCATTTTCACGTAATACTGATGCGTCATACTGTATATGAATAGATATTGAATAAACCACCACTCTGTTTTTAGCTAATAGATGGATGCACGCCTCAGCAGAAGGAAGAATTGGGAATTATGACCCCAGATTACTACTACTACCTGAACCAGTCTGGAACATACAAGGTGGATGGAACTAATGACAGCAAGGACTTCCAGGAAACCATGGTACATAATTGCATCAGTATTATCATGACAGATTAAATGTGTCACCTCCATGATCCAAATACATTAAAGTAGCAAAGTTTGTCAGTTCCAGCCACCTAGACTTTTGTTGACCTTGAGTTTTGATGACGTGGTCTACAGGAAGCCATGCAGGTGATAGGCATACCACCGATGTTTCAGAGGCAGGTACTGCAGATTGTAGCTGGCATCTTACATCTGGGCGCCATCAGTTTCATTGAGGTGGGAAACTACGGGCAAGTGGAAAGCACGGACTGTAAGTGATATGCAGATGAAGTAAAATCTTCCCTGTTTGCTGTTTTGAGATCACCATTGATCAACGTCTTAATTTCTATCTTCAAAAATATTTTGTCAGACTTTGGATTGACATCTTTTACTCTGCTTTCAACCCAGTATTGGCTTTCCCTGCCTACCTGCTGGGCATCGACCAGAACCGTCTACAGGAGAAAATCACCAGCAGGAAAATGGACTCCAAATGGGGTGGTAAATCTGAATCTATCGACGTGACACTGAACAGGGAACAAGCGTGCCACACGCGTGACGCTCTCTCCAAAGCTCTCTATGCCCGTCTGTTTGACTACCTAGTTGAGGTTAGTGAATGACATATGAACACACAGTAACCATTAGTAGGGAAAAAGAGTAATTTTTTTGTCTTTCTCTGTCTGAGCAGGCAATAAATAAAGCCATACAGAAACCCACTGAAGAGCTCAGTGTTGGCGTTCTGGATATTTATGGATTTGAGATTTTCCAAGTAAATATTCTTCCCTTTCGTTGATTGTGATTGGATATTTTAATGAGTGAATTTTTACCTTCAAATAATTAATCGGTCAATAAGGCACATTTGTCATTTTAACTGACTGTAAATCTACACTACCATTCAGAGGCTTGGGGTCAGTAAGGGGTTATTTTTTTATCAAATCATTTCAAACTTAAGCATAAGAGACTTCTTTCAAAAAAGTCTTAAGGCCCGTTCACACTAAGGACAATAACTAAAGATAATGATAAAGATCTAGTTCTAAAAACTGCAAAGCGCTTATAATAAACAGTTCTATATCGTCCGCTGGTGTGGACGCTAATAGTTATCTTTATAGTTATCGTTCTGGTGTGAACAGGCCATTAGCCCCCAAACTTTTGAACAGTAGTGTATTTTGTATGTGTGGGGGTTTTTTTATGAATAAAAAAAGTAACATTCTTTGAAATGTTTCATCAAATTACAGCTATTAATTATATTAAATTAATATTATTAATAATAATAATTATCTATTTATTTTAGAGGAATGGTTTTGAACAGTTCTGTATCAACTTTGTGAATGAAAAGTTGCAGCAGATCTTTATTGAATTGACACTGAAAGCAGAACAGGTACAAACAACAATCATTCATTACACCTTTCACTAGTATCTGTCCTGATGTGTGTAAATTCTCGATCTGACAGACTGTTTTACCTCCCACAGGAAGAGTATGTTCAGGAGGGCATCAAATGGACACCCATAGAATACTTTAACAACAAAGTTGTGTGTGACTTAATAGAAAATAAACTGGTAAGCCTGCAAAGGAGCTGTGCTATATTTAATACTTATAGTAATTCATAATGATATTATTTTTTTATTTGCTTTGTAAGCTGTAACTCCATCCCCTCTCAATCCCAGAATCCTCCTGGCATCATGAGTGTGCTGGATGATGTGTGTGCCACCATGCACGCCACCAAAGAGGGTGTTGATATAACTCTGCTTCAGAAGCTACAGGCTGCTGTGGGGACGCACGAACACTTCAACAACTGGAACTCAGGGTTTGTCATTCACCACTACGCTGGCAAGGTGTGTGTTAGGACTTTTGTTCCAAGAAATGAATACTTTTATTCAACAATGATGCATTAAATAATCAAAAGTGACAGTAAATGGATTTTTTAATGTAACAAAAGATTTCTATTTCAAATAAATATTCATCAAATAATCCTGAAAATAAGAAAACATGGTTTCCTCAGAAATTTTAAGCAGCACATCTGTTTTCAAGATTATAATAGTAAGAAATGCTTCTTGAGCAGCATACTGTATTAAAATGATTTCCGAAGGATCATGTGACACTGAAGACTGGAGTAAGGAATAAATAAATCACAGGAATGAATTAAAATGTAATAAAATAGAAAACAGTTATTTTAAATTGTAATAATATTTCACAATATTTCTGTTTTGATCATATAAATGCAGCTTTGGTGAACACAAGACGCTTTTAAATACATAAGAAAAATATTACAGTGCTGTAGCACTACTAAATTTCTTCTTACTAAGTACTTCTTTAAATCAGGTGTCGTACGATATCAACGGTTTCTGCGAGAGAAACAGAGACGTGCTTTTCCCTGATCTCATAGAACTGATGCAGAGCAGCCAATAGTAAGTGCTATTTCTCCGTTTCTCTCTCATTGGAAGCATTGTTCATATTGTTAGACTGTGTTTAGGTCTCGTAAAGGTTAGAGAATGTAATGTAATGGAAAGTCAAAGAAACCACAGAACAAAGAAAGATGAGCATAATCAATTTTCCCTGAAAGAACTGTTTTTCTCCTCCTGGAAAACACCAGCCAATTGACACATCCCCTTTTCCCGTAACCTTAATCAACATGTTACAAACATCCAAAAATATTTATTTCTCTGGCATTGCAGCGACTTCATCCAAAGCCTCTTCCCAGACAACCTCAACACGGAAAAGAAAGGTAGACCAACCACTGCTAGCTCGAAGATCAAAGTAAGACCAATGTCCTTAATAAACTCTGAGGATCAGCATACCTGTCACATTTTCTTTAGTCACTCACTGACTGTCTGGTCCACAGAGGCAAGCCAATGAGTTGGTTAGCACACTGATGAAGTGCACACCACACTATATACGCTGCATCAAACCCAACGAGACCAAGAGGCCCAAGGACTGGGAGGAGAGCAGGTGAGTCGTTCAATATAACAAAATGCTAAGACTCCAGATATTATGCAAAGATGGTGCAATCGAACTCATGTGCTATTCATAAATTTCACTTTTATGTTCCCAGAGCGAGACATCAGGTGGAATATCTTGGCTTGAGGGAAAATATTAGGGTACGACGTGCAGGCTTTGCCTATCGTAGAGTCTTCCAGAAGTTTTTACAGAGGTAAGAGTAAGCTTGAAATAATGTTTGGTTATAAAATATCATTGCAAATGTATGACATTTTTGTTGCACTGCAGTCCAATACTTGATTTAGCTCTGGGGTTTTCCAGTTAAGTGAATTAACCTCAAGTGAGGGCGCTCAAATAAATTCGCCTCGGGTGTTAATCTCAGCGGAAATATCGCTGGAGTGTTAATCATAGGGCGGACATTTCAGGGGTGCTAATTTTAAGGTTGAATTCCCAGGTGTGTTAATCTCAGGGCTAGTATCTCAGGTAACTGAATCACACTTGTGTTTTGCTAGGTATGCCATCCTAACAGCGGAGACGTGGCCACATTGGCGTGGTGCGGAACAGCAGGGCGTTTTGCACCTCTTGCGTTGCGTTAACATGGACACGGATCAGTACCAAATGGGCCGCTCCAAAGTCTTCATCAAAAATCCAGAGTCGGTGAGGCTCAGAAATCCCCTAAAAAGTCAACTCCAACCATACAAACAATAATTAATTTCACAAATCCTGACTTACCCTTAATCATTTCTCATTTCAACTCCCATTTCTTGTAACTGTAGCTATTTTTGCTGGAGGAGATGCGAGAGAGGAAGTTTGACACATTTGCCAGAACCATCCAGAAGGCATGGAGGAAATACATTGCCCGGAGAAAATATGAACAGATGCGGGAGGAAGGTGAATATAAGTCTATAAAACATAGACTTAGAGGTCCTTACAAGGTCATAGAAGCTTGTAAATGATACCCATTGATTTCTAAGTTAACGGCAGGATTGTTTAATAAGCATAAAAATACACAGCACACACAAAAATTGGGTACAACTATTTTAAGTGATACTTTTCAGTATTGAAATTAAATAAATGTATTCTATATCTATTGTATGCGAGGTTGCACACTTATTTTTCTCTCTCTCTGTCTTTCTCATTTTTTAGCCTCTGATATACTGTATAACTTTAAAGAACGACGTAGGAATAGTATAAACAGGAACTTTGTTGGCGATTACCTGGGCATGGAAGAGAAGCCTGAGCTCCGGCAGTTCATGGCCAAGAGGGAGCGGGTTGACTTTGCAGACTCGGTCAACAAGTTTGACCGTAGGTTCAAGGTGAGAAACTATTTAGCAAAAATATTTTTCTGTTCAAAAAGTTTCTCTTATGCTCATTAAGGATCTATTTATTTGATCAAAAGTATTAAAAACATTAATAATGTGAAATATTTAAAATACCCGTTTTATATTTTAATACATTTAAAAATGTAAATTTATTCCTGTAATGACAAAGCTGAATTATCAGCATCATTATTTTAGTTTTCAGTGTCACTTGATTCTTCAAAAATCATTCTAATATGCTGATTTGCTGCTCAATAAACTTCTAATTAATCTCAAAAGTGGTTGTGCTGCTTAATATTTGTTGTTTATTATTTAAAACAAATTAAATAAGGGCAAAAATAAGCTGTAATCATTTTTTGCTGATTTTTTTAGTCTATAAAGAGAGATCTAATACTGTCACCGAAATCCATCTACCTAATCGGTCGAGAAAAAATAAAGAAAGGACCAGAGAAGGGCCAGATAAAGGAAGTTCTGAAAAGAAAACTGGACATTTCCAGTGTTCGTTCGATCTCTTTAAGGTAAGTTTCTGCCTCATACTGCCCGTTTTAAAGGTATAAAATGTAATTCTGCTGGAACCACATGAATCCCATAAGTAGGAATATAGTGACATTCCCATTTCAAGGCTTTTTGTAGAAATTGCTCATTTATTAGGGATCAGCTGTGAATACAATTTGTTAATCTAAAAAAATATTACACTTGCAAAAAGTTTTTTCTTCTTAATAGTCTCTACTGCGGCATTGCACATTTATCTACAATCAGCTACAGTATATACAGCTGTTTTGAAAACGTTTGTGTTATTTCAGTTCTGCATTCTGCTGTTTGGGCCTGAGCAAATGTGAAAAAGCTGCTTGTTTATTCTGTGTATACTTCATACACAGTAGTGCTTGCATGCAGATTTATTACTGTGAGAAACAAACAAGCTGCCACGGCAGAAGAGCTTATACGGAAGTTCTGCGGGGGTCCAACTATTTTCAAAAGTGCAAAAAGGAAATTAGTAAACAGGAAATGAGTTCATATTTATGGCGGCTCAGTTCTTTTTTTCTGCCATATATGACAAGTCTGAGAGATAATGAAAGTCGGGGGGGGGGAAGGGGTAACGGATGTTGTATGCCTACTCATGATAATATTTCAAAGACGCATGAAGATAATGTGCAAATCAATTACAGAGTCAATAATAACATTTTCTGTGCTTTGCGATATCTTATCAATCATGTCCTCTTTCATCTTCTGTCCTTAACTGCTCATAATTCTTCTACTTCGAGATATATAAGTGTCCAGCACCATTTGAGCTGTGCACATGAGTTTTGCCTGGCTTTAGATAAAACATCATTTGTTGGATTTAATTTACTTATAAATTTGTTGTAAGGTCTTTAACATGGTTTGTTTTCGCAATCACACCCAAAAATTCTTTACATATTTTATACTTAAAATAATCATATCTATTAATATCAAGTTAAAAGGAACAAGTTTTGGTGTTGAGGAAAGTAAAAAAAAAAAAAAGTATTCTTTTGATTCTCCTGAATTTTCAGCAGCCATTTCTCCAGTCGTCAGTGTCAGATGATCCGTCAGAAGTCATTCTGATATGCTGACTTGATGCAAGAAAACTTATCAAACTTATTATCAGTGTTAAAAACAGTTGTGCTGCTTAATATTTCTGTTGAAATTGTCATACTTTTTTTTAGGATTCTATGAATAGAGAGTTCAAAGGAACAGTGTTTATTTGAAACTCAAATCTTTTGTAACATTATAAATGTCTTTACTGTCTCTTTTGATCAATTTAATGCAAGCATTAATTTTACCGACCCCAAACTTTTGAACAGTAGTGTATTTAAGGCGTCAGTGACCAAGACCCCCTAGAAATGCCCTAAAACACTAGCCAAATGCGTATTATTGGAATTATATTGTTTCCAATACAAGTTGTATTAGAACCTTCGCATTCTGGTAGTTTTACTGTTCTTCAGGAAAAAAAAAGTGTCTTTCTTCATTTCCCTCCAGCACAAGGCAAGATGACTTCTTCATTCTTCACGAAACTGAGTATGACAGTCTGCTGGAGTCCACGTTTAAGACCGAGTTCCTCAGTCTGCTGTGCAAGCGCTATGAGGAGCAAACCCAAAGCAAACTCTCACTGTCCTTCAGCGATAGGTGCCGATTACTCTCTCTCTCATTTCTCATTTATCTCATTCCAGTGCAGAACATGAATGAATGGTAATGTTTTGTGCAGGCTGGAGTTCCATGTGAAAAAGGAGGGCTGGGGAGGAGGCGGCACCCGTATGGTGATGTTCCAGGGGGGACAGACTGAGGCAGCTGTGATCAAACCTGCAGGAAAGACCCTTTCTGTCTCTGTAGGAGATGGACTGCCAAAGACATCCAGTACGTGAGATGGTTGGATGGATGATGTGTCAACAGTTGCACAAAAACTCTTCACTGAGTTTCCATTTTTGTTTTTCTTCAGAGCCAACCAGGAAGGGAATACCACAGAGTGGTGGAGGAGGAAGAAGCCAGCCACGGCGCAGAGGTATAAAAACTCCTAAATTCTGCGCTGTAACTGCTGTGTTGAATCACGTGGGAAAATGTATATTCTTCAGTTGCTGTAGCTATAATCCTTCAAAATTTTCTAAAACTGTTTAGTTAAATTTAAGGTTAATTCATGTAGTGATCTGTGCTTTATGGAGAAACCCATATCTCTAATGAACAAAAACAAGGCAACTATGGCAAGACAACACTTAACACTTTAACCCTCAGGTTGTGTTCCGGAGAGGATTTTCCTTTCCTGCACCCGAAAATGCTAGTTAATGTTATTGCATTAGACTAAAATTTACTTTACTGAGTCTAACAATTTCAATTCCAAAATAATTTTATGAGAACATCACAAGGATAAATGTTGCCCCACTCCCCCCCAAAATTGTTGATACTTTTTGTGTGGTGTGTGTGTGGGGGGGGGTGGGGTCAACATTTTATCCCTTGTGATGTTCTCAATAAAAAATTATCGGCCTACAAAAATTTGCTTATAAATCTCTCATTATGCTACATATTGGTACATGCGTCATACATACCTCTGTGGATTATCTGTGGATAATTTTGTCACTTTTACATAAAATATGGGGAAAAAATTCACTGTTTATCACACTAGTGTACTTTAATGATTAACCAGGAAATTTGTTTTGAAATGGTTTTATTTTGTACGAAATGGCACAAGGTAACACTTGTGGTGTTCCCGATCAAAAATGACCGGCCTACAAATAAAATGCTTATAAATCTCTTGCTATGCTATTTTTCACCAAATATTGAATTCAATCTTTTTGTCAACTTGTTTTCTTTAAATTAGGATAGGTTTTGTATTTATTTTTAAAAACTGATTGATCATAGGCCCCATTGTGAGATCATTAAACATGATTTAAAATGTACTTAGTAACTTTTAAGTTGACATTATTACAAAGTGCACTTTTTAAAAGTGTACTTAAGTGTGTTAAGAAAGTCATGAAAGTGTACTTTCTTGAAGTACACTTAAGTGGCCTTAATATTATCCGAAATATTATCTGCCAGTGCAGTTTTTTTTTAGAAATATACTTTAAGATTTAAAGTACTACAAGTGCACATTCAGTACAATTAAGCACACTTCTTTTTTTTTTACAAGAGAAAACTCCCTGAGAGTAAATAAACCTTAGGAGGAACCAAAGCTCAAAACTCATTCTACTCTGGTTGGCCTTAAGGAATAAGTCTACATAGTAAACATTATTCCCATTGTTAATCTCTGGCTTTACATTTTTTAACAATATTATTCAAATGCAGATCATAAAAAAACTTGAACTGACACCCTAACCGAAATGGTACACACTATGACACACACCAGTAACCCTCTATATAATGTGTATTTCTAACAGGGAGCCATCAGAACGGGGCTGCACAGTTTAACCGGGCTGGTGCTCCGCAGCAGAAGCAGAGGGAAGTGACATACTCCATGCCAGTGAGGCAGAACCCTCCACCGAACAACGCTCTTCCTAAACTGGGATCACAGAAGAATCAAAGAGGCTCCAGGCCAGCCCAGAATCAGTCCACGAACCTCGACTTCCTCAATGTGCCTGATCAGGGCATGTCAGGGTAAGAGAACACAGATAGCACATACAAAAACATCTCAAATCCATTTTTTGTAAGTACTAAAGAGTCTAAAATCTCCCCAGAATGCAGCGGAAAAGGAGCATCAGTCAACGGCCTCCACCGGCCCCCTCTAGCCGTCCCAAACCTCAGCCCCGACCGCAGGGCCCTCGATGCAGAGCACTTTATCAGTATTTTGGCCAGGATGTGGATGAAATTAGCTTTGATGTCAATGATATAATAGACCTAATCAATGATGGTGAGACCTGGAAATAAGAAAGAATGTCTTGGTTTAGATTTAGACTTGAATTGTTTCTAATATTCCTCTGGTTTTCCTGTAGATCCATCGGGGTGGTGGAGAGGGCGGATTCATGGGAAGGAGGGTCTCTTTCCCGGGAACTATGTGGAGAAGATCTGACGTCTGCATGCCAGCTAGGTAGACCGCACTGATGAAACCAGCACCTGACTTTTGACCTAACCTCCTAGGTCACGGAATCTCGAGATCGAGATCTTTGACCAGTGACGAGATCTTTTAGGGTTTGATGTAACATTTTTTTATGGTGAAGTTTGGAAGTACGTTTTTATTTTATTTTTTTACAAAATAGAACATTTTGTCGGTACAGTTTTCAGGCTAAGAGAAGAGCATCCACGCTTTACAAAGACTCTGCACTGCCCACAAATGACCACTTGACTGCGCTGTTGTGCTGTTTTTCAAGAACAGTTTTTTAATGGAAGAACAGCATCACAATCACAGCCTTTTTCTTTATTTTTGGTGTAATTTTCTGAAAACTGTATATGTATAAAAAAAGAAAAGAAAATATTTTCAATTAATTTGTATTTTATTTTCTCTTCAGTGTAAAATCTTCAATCTCAAAAAAATAAATTTATGTCTGTGGTACTAATATTGTTAAAGAGAGCTTTGTTTAAAAATATTTAAATGCTGTATACTATATATATCATAGATATGGAATATGTCAATTACAATGTGTCCGGTTCACTCTTTTTTCGAACTGAGAATCTAATCAAGTTTGCATCAGGTAGAGTATCGTTATACAGTATCTCTCAAGGCAATGAAAACTTAAATCTGCCTCTTGGCCAGTGAATTGTTGTTCCTGAAAGTTGGAACCAAGCCTAAAAAACTATACCATGGAAAAATGTTTTTCCGTCTTTCTTCCCCCTCACCTAATTTCTGCGTTACACGTGTTTGATATGATATTTGGATTGCATTTGCAGTAGAATAAACGTTGGCACAAAGAGGTGCACAGAAAAAAAAAACATATTCTCTATGCAGGTGGGTGGGGAGGACTGGTTGAGCAGGTGAGTTCAGACTGAAAGTTCTCTCCCTAACAGGTGCATGGAGACACTACAAGAGAGAATATGAGAGTCAGTCCTCATTTTGCTAAATATTTATGCAAAATCCAGCATGTTGCTGAGTGTAAAAAAAAACAAATACAGTATTAAGCCTGGATATTTGCATGAGATCTTAATGTTTATGCAGGGTTACTGCAGCAGTCTTATACACCTTCAAATATAATTATGTATGTGTTCCCATGGGTTCCCATTTATATAATGTACAGGTCAACATACATTTACAGCAGTAACCTAAATACATGCCAGTCATTGTAACTGCTTTAAAATGAATAATAGTAAATCTCATTTATCAGCTTGATAAGCTTTCAGATTTTTTTGTTTATTTATTTTTTTACATCCGATGACAGTAGTGGAAATGATCTTTGCTTGTTTTTAATCACGTTTAGTGTTCTTCCTGGTGAATGGTGATTGTGTATGTTCAATTTAATTAGGCTACATTTCATTTATTTGTGTAGCCATTTGCACAATTATTGTTCTAACGCAGCTTGGGGAAAATATCCTCACAAACCCCCAGTGAACGAGCCAACGGGGACAGTCGCATCATGGAAACACTCCCTATAGTTAGGTAGGATGAGGTAGAAACCTTGGGGAAAACTAGGCCATACAGAGAGAAGTACACCGTCTCTGGCTGGCACACATTTAACTAATATTTACAAAAATATAGTCATATCTATTAACACACAATTATCAATAAACTAGATGTAATCCAACCATATAGAATGTATATGTGTAGCATATAATTGCCACTTAACAGGAACTGGAGAAAAAAAATGGTAGGCTACAATTCTAAAAATGATAATAAATGAAGGACCATTACTAACTCTAAATAAGTTAAATAAACAAACGAATGTAATAAAATACTTGTAGCCTGTTATAAATTTGCAATAAATCATTGTCTCCCAAAAA
Organism: Chrosomus eos; assembly: GCA_036326025.1. Classification (NCBI taxonomy): domain Eukaryota; kingdom Metazoa; phylum Chordata; class Actinopteri; order Cypriniformes; family Leuciscidae; genus Chrosomus; species Chrosomus eos. Next base: position 27,394,581 of record CM070836.1, read on the forward strand.
AAGTAACCTGAGAGCAACTATGTAAACTTATGTAAATGGAGGTGTTGTGTGAGGCCACGACATTTACTTTTTATGTTGGTGAATATTTGACATATTTTGTGGTTTATGAGTTGAAGGGCGTCAAAAAGTCGACAGGTGAGGTGCAAGTATATTGACCTCAGCTCGTGCCGGAGGCGGGCGCGTGCCAGGCCAGCCGTTGTCATGTAAAACGGCGCGTTTCAGGTCTGTTCACGATACAATTGCACAATAAAGAATGCCGTTACCACTGTTTGCTCGGTTTCACTTGAACCCTCCAGGTGATGTCACAGCGCGAGACCCGCGTAACAGGATCGGGGACATTTCTCCTCTACTTAAACCTGACACACAGAGCGCGCGGCTGTGGATGAGTTTTTGTGAGGTAAGATAGTTTGCTTCTTTTTATTTAACAATACGGTCATTTGGTATTGGTTTGAGAGAGTTTATATAAAATGCATTTTCATCAGCAGCGTTTCGGTTATTGTGGTGTTTGTGTGCTTTCTCAAGTCTGTGCTGCGCTCCCCTACCAATTAATTTATTATCCAGAGGATTCACTTTTCCCAGCTCGACGGTCCGTGCTCTGTGGGGTAATGAGAGGATGTAGTTGTATCAATATCACAAAACCAAAAGGCTGAAATCATATTATAACCACATTTAGTGCTGGATATGTACGTGTGCATTATGATCTATTTAAAAAAAGTTCTTTTAAAACAATGTGAAATAGATACATTCTATGGAAACAGACCACTTTAGTTTATGACATTGTCTGAAAACTTTGTCAGCTCAGAAAAGGTCACCACCATGCAAGTGCCTGATAAATCAACGTTGCGTACGCAATTTTCCACGCACATATCGGGATTTAAATATTATATAAAAATTCAGCATAAAAAGCCTATGTTTTACTGGAGTGAGCGGATGTAGTATACACAGAATGAATAAAAGCTTCATTTTGATATACACATTTATATGAAATATTTCACTCTTATTAATGGAGTTTACTCAAATGACAGTCATTTTACGCAGGTTCTGTTGAACGCATGGTTTTATAAAACTAAAAAATGTTGCACGTACGCCGAATCTAACAGAAATCTATATACACAAGGCCCCATGTGTTTACATTGAAAACAGTGGAAAAACATAGCTGTGGAGCGTGTTTTGTGTGAACAGCTCCTTATCCTTTAATAAAACTTTTGTATCATATCTACTAGAGACACCAAAAGGGCAGAGGTTTGCTTTTGTTCAGTGTCTCCATTCTGTCATTGTAGAGTCTGGAACACTCCTCTGTGTAAAGACAACAAGCTTTAGCACCATGGCAAGTGTTTTGTTCTTCAACGCGGAGTAAGCCAGCATGTTTGATGTATGGTTATTACAGTGAATAATAAAGTCTCTCTTTCTCTCAGAAATCCCGTCATTCCCGTCCTTCGACACAATGGCAGGTGTGTTTTCCTACGAGAGCTCTGAAGTGGACTGGTGTGAAGACAACTATAAACATTCAGAGAATGTTGTGGAGTATTTCAACACGGTATGAGCATAACAGACGAGCTGCAAACCCTTTCACACATGATTAGTCAATGTTAATCGTTCTCAATTCAGACATTAACACTAGAAGAGTCCTATTCGAGACATTGCTTACACTGATTACTACACCCACAATAATGATACATCTGCATCCAGTGACTCAGGCACAATGTTACACCTCTCAGTGTGCACAACAGAGATAGAATATGTTCAGTTCAGCCCATTCAGGTTTTATTTATGGTTCTACCTCAGTAGTAGACTAATACAAAATTTGTAAAAGTCAATGTGACTGCTACAAAACCACATTTAGGAGCACCATGGGATAGGATTTGAGTTTGTGATTCACTGATTCAGCGTTTGTTCCTCCTTCAGATGAGCAGTTTCGTCTTCTTTGTGATCTCACCCATAATGCTTTACCTGCTGCACCCATATGCCAAGGAAAGAAACCTGGCTGTGCATCTGGTCTGGATCATGATGGTCTTTGTAGGTAAGTGTGAAAGTCGAATCTAGAGGGGGCTGAAATTGTGACATTAACAATCCTTTAGGGGGCAGCATTGTACAATAGCCAAATCAAATTTGATTCAATATATTCAGGATATACTCTGATTCACTGTATTTAATTCAAATGAATGAATGAATGAATGAATGAATGAAATGTATGGTCTGTTTCTCTCTCTCTATCTTCAGGTATCTTCTCCATGTATTTTCACATGACCTTGAGTTTTATGGGCCAGATGCTGGACGAGCTGTCAATCCTGTGGGTTTTGGCTATTGGCTACTCCCTGTGGTTCCCACGCAGACACTTCCCATCTTTTGTTAAAGACAGGTAACAATTTCATTTTTTCCCTGCGCCATGGTCCGTACCATGCCATCACATAGAAACAGACCTTTCTATGTAATGGCATGATACAAAACTTGTTTCCCTCCTTGCATCTGCAGTTCTGTAAAAATAGGAGCAATTAAAGGATCCATTTACAGTTTGTGTAACAGCAACCCTGTTTGAACCTGCAGAATCATATTCTGATCTTACTGTGGGAGAGGTGGTTTCCACAGCTTTCTCAGTAAGGGTCCAACCAGCCTTATATTAATATTTAAATGCTTGAAAGCTAAATGAAATGATTTGATGCTGTTCGATATAAGAATGTTACTGACCCTATATATTACTATATATTCCCTTAATGATTATTTTGAATATTTTAGATGACTTGGCTATGTGCAGTCTAAAGTGTGGTCTCTCTTTCTCTGTTTTGTTGTTCCTCAGGAGAACGTTCTCTCATATGGTCTTGATCATCACTGTCATAAGCACTCTGTCCTCTTTTGTCAAACCTACAGCCAATGCCTACGCTCTCAACTGCTTTGCCATCCATATCCTCTACTCTCTGTTTATGGAGTTAAGGAGGTAAAGGAAGTGCATTTATCACTTCACTTCACTTTGCATTTAGTCACTATTTGTCCACATTGAGTACTGATGTCTTTGTCAAACAGTTGCACAGATGAGCGAGTGCTGCGTCTGGCCTGGGCGTCCACTGTCCTGTGGGTTCTGGCCATTTCCTGCTGGATTAGCGATCGCTTCGGATGCGGCTTCTGGCAGAAACTGAACTTCTGTTATCTGCACGGTATCTGGTGAGTTAGCCATGCTACTCTGTCGTGAGTTTAGCACATTTTAACCCTATAAAATCCTTCTGAATCATAACAAATACACAAAATCTTTAAGGCCTCTAGATTATGAACACGATGTTGCTGATAAAACTGTTCTTTATGTCGTACTTTTTTAGCAAGTAAAAGGCCTTTTAGTACAATTGTAAAACTGTCCACTTTCTGGTTGTGGCACACTGCAAAGTCTTTTTGCTGTGAAATCTTTACTGATGTAAGAATAACTTTTATATTGTTAGTAATATTTCAAGATGAACAGTTACCGGACTGAAGCAAAATTATTATCTATACACCATGTTTTAAAAATATCACTGTCAAATGTGAGTATCAAGATTTAGATGTTTTGCCAGCCACAATAAAAACTTCAGAGCATTTAAATATCACTATAATATTATTTGGATATAACTGATATTTATATGCATTTTAAGTAAGAACAGTAGTGGCCAAAAGTGATGTCCGGCCTAATTTACATCTTCACCCTTTACTCAATTATTATGAAAAAATTGTTAAAGATTTGGCATGACACATGCCAAATTGTGCAGACATAATTTAAATAAAAAAATAAAAATGAAACATGACAAATTGTGCAGACATAATTTTTGGCCAGGCTGTCAAAGAAATTATGAACACATGCAAAAACAAGAGAGAACCGCCAAAATATTAATAACTGATTACGTTGTTGTCAATGTATGTTTTTTTCCTGTTAACTTTTTCTTGTTGTTTTGTCTTAATTTTTTTCATTGCGTATAGTGAAATAAAACCTGTAGTGTCTTTTTTTGCCAAATAATTTTGTCAGATAAATACCTTAACCAAGTTTAGTGTTTTGTTCTTCCCTTATATTAAAATGTTTAAAAAATTAAATATGTATATTTGGCCACTACTGTAGTCTGTGTTATAAAGATCTCAATTAATTTACATTACAAGCAATCAGAAGTTTATCTTAATGTTTAGTCATTTAAATACAGTATCAGCCATTTTTGCTCAGTTTGTGCCTCTGAATAAAATTGAGGTGTTTTTTTTTTTTTTGTGTGAATTCCACATTCTCATATATAATACTATATGAGCCATACAAGCCTGATGTATCAATATGATACACAACAAAAAATATTTTAGATATTTAACATTCCGTCTAACGGTTTGATAAACTCTTCTATTTTTAAAAAGTAGATTCTTCTGACTATTATTTCAAATGTCAATTGTCCAGACTTTCAGACTGTCATGCTAATCTAGTTTATTTTTCTCCTCCTCTCTGTTCAGGCACATTCTGATTGTGGTGGCCACGGCTTACGCTACCACTTTGGTCGCTTACATGGATGCTAGTCTAGAGATCCCTTATTCCCTCCCTGACCTGCAGTACTGGCCACAGAATAAGTGGGCCATTGGACTGCCTTACATAGTCCTCAAAGGAAACACAAAGACCTGGAAAAGATGCTAGCAGGCACAACAAGATGAGCAGATGCTATCTCATTTTTAAAGCTGCTTGGTGTAACGCCAGGCCTTTACCCTTCAAATCTTGGTGAATACATTTATAAGGACTGGAAGGAGCTGATCCTAGATCAATACCCTGAGACTCCATATGTTATAACACTGAAGAGATACTTGATATGAAACACATGTTGCATATTGTGTTGAAATGGTTGAGGTTTCAGGCACTTTCTCCTCATTTCTCACAGAACTATTTGTGTGTAAATGTCTAATGAAAGTGACTTTGTATTCTCATCTTTACAAACAACGTGCTGTTGTTATGTGAAAATGAATATTTGCACTGTTTTGACTAGATTGAATTTATGTACAAAACAATCTGTATTTTACTTGATTTATATGAAACAAATGCTTCTATTTTTAAGACAAGTAACTTAGAAAATTTGTCATAATCAACTACTTGATTCATGGGTGAAACTTGAATGATGATTAAATGAATATTATATTATTAGTTTGATCACAAAGTCATGCCGCCGTGTTCAATGTGAGATCTGAATGATTTTCTCACAGCATTTTTTGTTAAAGAACTTATATATATAATGATGATGATGATGTACCGTTCAATGGCTTTACTGTGGAAAAACTGATGTGACATTTAAACTAATGGTATATGGATATTTTTTATAGAAATTGTGAATGCTGGGCCATGCATATGATGTCATGACATCATTTATTTAAGGGGTTGCTGACTTTTAAAAGTATTTAAAAGATGCTCCATGAGATGCACTAAAATAAAAGTCAAAACTTATAACGATGCTGCTTGTTGCGTGCCTTATGTAGACAACGTAGAAAATGGGGTCAACTCCAGGTTATGGAGACTTCACCCAAATATCACAGCCTCTGTTCTCTTCCTGACACAGCGCCATCACGTGTCCATCATTGGTGTAGAGCAGTTGAGCTGCTTCATGAACTGCATCACTATAACTACCTTCTTCTGCTGAAATACAAAGATCTGGACAGTTATGATTTTAACAAGTGCTTCTTTTTAAGATTTTAAAGCAATAATAATACTTTTTCGTCAATTCTGTCCTCCAAACTAAATGTCTAATAAGCCTATCATAACATTTTAAATGTATCTGAAAAGTCTATAACAGGCTGTTTAAAGCCAGATTCAGTTGTGACAACTTACCCCATTTTGTGTGACAACGTGTGTTTAATGAACTGTATTTTTCCTGGTATTGTAGCCTGCCTAAGACCTTAATATGCTTATACAGAAGAGAGAAAACCTGCAAAAGATTTACTATAGTAAAAAAGTATGACAACCCAGTCTCTCATAGGCTATATTAAATTAGTCCCTTCAAATGGCAAGTGAAATCGTTCACTGAGCATTAAGTATTTATTGTAATCCCATAATTAAACACAGAACAGAGGCATACCCTCAACAACCAATCAGAACACAGCTGTGTGTAACATGCATTGTTTTCAAATACGAAATATAAAATCATTCAGGAAAAATATCAGCACGTCATGTAGCGCTGTAGACCGCAAAAATAAAACCATCCCATCGGTTCGGCTAATCTCTAATTATTACCTACCAGTACAGGCAGTCCGTGGGAAGTCCCGCCCACCGCGTTTCACGATTGGCAGGGCGGCGCCAAGCTGATCCTGGGCGGCATATGATTGGTCATAAACGCTTTCTGTTTTGGGTGCATGCCAGAGGTCCGGAGAGGGGAGGGGAACCGTCTAGTTTCCGGTTTTGGGCTGGAATTGACACACAATGAGGAGTCGGGAGCAGCCGCTCAAAAGCCTTCTGTAAATAAACAGGACCTTTATCAGGCCGGTGAACTATGGAGAATCAGGTAGAGTATGAAACGCTTTTGCTGTTGCATGGAGTGAAGTCAACTTTTGTAAGCGCGCGCTTAGAGAAATCCACCATTGCAACTGAATGTGGACACTTGGGGCTCGTGAAAGCAGCGGATCGGACCCATATAACCCCCTCCCTCCTCCTCCTCCCTCACTCCCTCCCTCCTCTCAGCTATCTGACTCGAGCTGGCCACGCATATTAAAGCTACATCGGTATTTGGGGACATCAGCTCAGCCTGAAGGGCTGGATGCGTGCGCCAGCTTTTGCAGTAGGCAAGTCGTGCATGTACCAGCTGAAACACAAAGGGAGTGTTTTTGTCCTGTGCTTCTCTCGTCCGGGAGTCACTACAGTCTGCGGCTTTTATTAGAGGAAATGAGGAACATGCATTTCCATGTATTAGTGTTCCTGACAGAGCACGCACACTGAAGGCTGAGGGCATTGCACATGACTGCTCTGAGGGTGGAGGTCCCTGAAGCGGGAATCTGTCTCTTTCCAAGGCTAATTAATTGCCCTTTTATGCAATATGATTTATGAGCTGCACCAGCAGCGATCATATGCTGTAGTGAATATCACTGGCTTAACATCCTGGCTATTTTTACACGTTCTGTCTTGTGTCTGTGATCTGCAGTAGGTTAATTGCTTTTGCTGCAACTAAATTATTTTAGAAATAAACTTTTTCTATTTGTATTATTATTAACGTTGAATATGTCCCATTACAAAACATAAGAATCGGTTTCCACTACAGATATTGTAAAATTATTAGGCTACACAATATTATGGGATTTCACAATTCTTTTCAAATTACTATAGTCATTGTTACTAGTATAAAAACAATAATATGGTGTGTTTCTTTATGACAGTTTTTTAACGCATTGGCAATAATTATGTTTCGATTTGACAGTTTGACTACATGTTGTTATTATTACTACTGTCATAATGAAGTCTCTGTGTAGAAAGAAAATCATATTACATTTTCTGCTTCATATTATGAGCAGTTTTTAATTGCAATAGCAGTGCCAGTGATTGCAGTGGTATGTTTATTTGGCAGTTTGACTTATTACATTATACTTTTTTGTTTTATTTTTAAACGAACTAGCATGATGTCATAATAAAACTCTTAATGTAGAAAGAAATCATATTCTTTTTTGCTTATACATTACTATGCTGTTAATCCAGCTATTACATCCATTATCCGTCTGGTTGTATTGTTTGTTCTGCTTTAGACTACTCATTGCAGGTATATAAGCTTGATACTTGCGCTTGAAAGCAAATCTCAAAACAAAAAACCTAACCTATTTTTATTCAATGTGCTTTTAGAAAGGCAAGTTGTAAACTTTTGTTTTGTCCCTCAAGTAATGAAAGATTTTAGGGAAAAATAGTTTCATTCATTCATGTTTTCTAGCCTCTGACAATAACATTGCATCAACTCTTCTGAGACTTGTTGTTTTGTCGTTTGCCTATTTGCTTCGCACGTGACCTGCTTGTATTATTTTCTATGCTTGACTGATAATCTGTATCATAGCACTGACCTGAGATGAATCCAGTCTGCCACTTTTGTATCCATTTCGCATCTTATAGCAAAAAGGGGATGTGGGTGAGTGTGTCTCTGCTGGGGATTTGTGAGACCAGAAGCCAGTAGTGTTTACCTGCTTAATCTACTCTTTTCAAAAAAGGCCTTTTGATCTTTTTTACCCCCTTGGGATTAGTGTGGTCATGTGTTGAATCTCTTATTGTGTACTGTCCCATATTGTGTTCATATTCGGATTGGTGGAGTGGAACAGCTTTTATGTAGGTAGCGTTTGTAATCCTTACAAGGCGAGTTGCTGTTACTGTGATGAAATTACACATGGCAAGTTCTGTAAAAAAGTGCTTCTTGTCGTTGAGGGTAGCCATGCTTTTGTATCACTGTCTGTCTATATATGTGACACGGCTGTGGCTTGTGGGTGAGTGAATGAGGGATGGACTCAGGGGTTATTCTGATGCCTGGCAGTGTCTCGGACTGTCTAGCAGGTTTTGGCTCAAGGAAGTGGAAGTGCCAGCCAACGCAGGGCTTTATGGTGAAAGGCCAGACGGCAGCCAATAAGATTTTCCTCACAAGGCCGGCCCGGGACACATCAAGCCGACTGTCGGTCTGCTTCTAGTCGGATGCTGAGAATAAAAGCGAAAAATGATGAAAGCGAGCAAAGATGTCAAGAAGGTATACAGACAAAAGCCTGTATAGTTCTACGCCATCTTACCTGAGCATTCAAATGCACAAATATTTTCATAATAACATGGAATGAAGAAAGTGTGATTGATCCTCAAAATGTTAAGCAAGCGATGCTTTATTTACGGTTTGTATATCTGCAGTCTTGGTTTCCCTTTTTGAATGATGAAAATCGACTATTGATTCCTGCTGATATAGACGTTTACTTGTACGCAGGTGCAGAACGCACATGCTAGTTGACAGTCGTCTTTAGTCTAATTGGTTCAAGCACAAGTTTTTGGCCAAGACGCAGCCGACGTGAGATGACAACTAGAGATGGTAAAGGTTAATTGACTATCGATCATGGGAATTTGTGTAAATTGACATCCCTAGCGACAACACGGTCAGCTTTCGACGCCGCTAGTTCTTTGGTGTTGGCTTGCTGTGTCCCGGGCTTTATGCTTACCTTTCAGGAAAGTAAAAAAAAAAGAAGTGTGTCTGGAATTGATCTTATTGTCTGTCCCGTTCTTAAATCTCCACGAGTTCAGGGGCTCGAGTCGACAGCAGCTGCTGAGCATCTCTGGGCACCTGAACCCAGTCTGGCTCGTCTCCACCTTATGTGGGCAATGTTCATTTTTCCTGGCTGCTTTTCAAGGAATTCCCTTGATGGCTTTTTCTGGCCATTTGGCAGAACCAGTCGATGATACAGATGATTAGCTTGAGCATGTGAACGAAAGGTATTCTTACTCTGATTTTGGTGTCCAGAGGCCTTTTATTAGTAACACTTCTCTGGTATATCAATAACAGTTTTCAGCTATATGAATTCACTCAATAAAAAAAAACTACAAAATAAAATTCCATACAGCTTGATCATTTAAAAATGTGATGGAATAACTTTTTGTAATACATATTTTAATGTAAAAAAAACCTGTGTCAATATTGTGTGTGCGTGCAACTGTGCATATGCCGCTGGTCTTCTCTATTGAACTTCAACTGACCTCAGCCTTATTGAAGCATTTAATTAATATGTGTTTCTGTGTTTGCAGTGCACGGTTCAGGTAAAGCTTGAGTTGGGTCACCGGGCCCAGCTGAGGAAGAAGGTGACATCAGAGGGCTTCACCCATGATTGGATGGTGTTTGTGCGAGGCCCCGAGAACAGCGACATTCAGCACTTTGTGGATAAAGTCGTCTTCCGGCTGCACGAGAGCTTTCCTAAACCCAAGAGGGGTAAATTTCACAAATCAGATATTGCACCACAACTCACAGTTCAATCTTCAAAAACAGCATGTGAGAGCCACATGACATGTTACACATCCTGAAGAGCAGCATGCTTCTTTTTTCAATATTTGAAGTTAGGGTTGGATCAGTATCAATTTTGGCTTGGTACAATACCAGCGTCTAGTATTTCGTTGCTGATACTAAATCAATACATTAGGCAACAAATAAGTAGCCTCGGATGACTGGTGAAATGAAACTATTGCTAGTGGATTAAACATCAACCCATTTCACTTCATGCATTCCAGGTGTCACATGTCTTGGACTAACAGTGCTGGTCTAAAATCAAAGATAGCCTTGTTTTATACACATTACTTGATGATAATATTATAGAGGGATATATTTTTAATACGTACCATTTATTTGATATAATTATGTTAAAGCTGCATTCCGTAACTTTTTTTGGGTTAAAAATTATCCAAAATAAAATTGAGCAAGTACATAACCAGCCAGTGTATGCTATCAAAACTATCTGCTTGCCTTTGCTCATTCAAAATGTAAGTATTGTTTTAGATTCCATGGACTGTGGTTTGCAAATTGAATTTGTCTTTGATATTTGTCAATTGGTACATAGAGAATGTTTGTAGATTCAATTCTGTGTAGATGTCAGAGTCAAGATTGTTCGCTTTAATTTATATTGAAATAATTGGATGAATGGTGTTTCTGAGTCCAGTGTCATTTATAATGATGAATGTTTTTCTGCATAGTCAATTCTTTACTGTATTTTTGATTGAATAAATCCAGCCTTTTTAAAAATGTCATTGTTATAAAGCTTTTATTTGAATGTATAGCTATACAGTATATGCAGCATTTATCAGTTAAATAATTCATGTTTTCTTTTTAATGTTAGTGTGTAAGGAGCCCCCATACAAGGTTGAGGAGTCTGGTTATGCTGGATTTCTGATGCCCATAGAGGTCTATTTCAAAAACAAGGTGAGGTATCTGAGTCTCGTCCTGTAAGTCTCTTGTTCTATAGTTTTTTTTTAATTCGCACACATCCCTCTCTCACTCTGTGACTCATCAGAGCATCAGCTTCTCTTTCTCTGTCTTGTCATTTGTGAACTTCCCCTCACTGACATTAAGCTGGCACCATAGAGTGATTTTCCTTATGAGCTAACTGGCATAATGCGAAACAATTACACTCTTTTTTTCAAGCCCACCCGCTGACTCACAGGCTTGTGATAAGCAACCGTATCTGTCGTATCTTGTCTGAAAAACATCCCCAGCCTTCAGAGAGTCTTATTTTCCTGAGCTGTTTTCAGCAACTCATAGATTTGTGCATGCTGAGGGACAGAGATAAAAGTTGGAGTTGGAGGATGTTCATCTGGTGTTTGATTTGTAATTCTGATCTTTGCTGAGGTTTTGCTTTTGAATCGTGAATGAAGCACTGGCTGAAAGAAGTCTGAGAATCACTCCAGTTGCTGCTCTGTTGACTCACTTCAATGCTTGAGTTGCTCATTAAAGGTGCAGTAAGCGATTTCTGAGAAACGCTGTTGGAAAGTGGATCGGACCGAGCACTAGTGGTGGGGGAAAAAATCGATTCTGTTCAGTATTGCGATATTTTGCGCACGCAATTATATTGATACAGTGGTGCTGCAAAGTATTGCAATATTTAATTAGAAAATGATCTGTGTTACTTTCCGGTTTTCTCCATTGGTTTTCTCAGTTTACTCTGATCATTTACATTTGCGTATTACATCCACAAGGTGGTGCTTGTTGCGGTGCTTTGTTGTCGTGCATTCAACAGCAAATTCAAATTGTACACAATGCTTCGTCTTCTTTCAAATCGAAAGTGTGGGTAAATTTCGGTTTTATGATTATTCTTAGGTTTATGTTACTCTATTGTATTTAAATAATTTTAAGTTATGTGCTGGGAGCTTATGAGCTTTGTTTCTTATTAAATATTACCTGCTCGATCCTGTCAGTCAGCGCGTTATAAGTGTCCTCTATTTTTCATTGCTTGAGAACATGGGTTGAATCTGAAATCGCCCCCTAAACCCTCATTCACTAAGTTAGGCCTCCCTAAGTTAGTCCACTAATACTGTTCACTTGAAGGAGTGAATGAAAACGAGTGAGCGAATTCGGACAGGCGTTAAGGCGTACATATGCTGTACATTCGTTAATGCAGTGCAATGTGGGACAGAGATGAGATCTGACACGCGTCCCATTTTCTCCCAAATCTTCATTTAAGACTTTATTTAAATCATTTAAGACTGCTCTTATGAGGACAGTCGACAAAACGGACATTTTGGCATAATTTGTGTGTGTAATGATTTGTTCAAGCCCGAAAGATAACTCGATACTGGCGTGTGTGTGTGTGATACAGGCAGGATTTAATGGATACTGCGTAATTGCGCTAAAAAAAATGTGGTGCTGTTGCGGTGCGGCGGAATCGAATCCCAATACTGCTGTATCGCAATATATTGAGAATCGCAATAATATTGAATCGTGGCCCACATGATCACAATACTATCGAATCGACACATTTTTGCCAATTCCCACCCCTACCGAGCACCACAACACTCTTAGCCAATCAGCAGTAGAGGGCGTGTCCACTCATCCAGGAGAGAGAGTGAGCTAGAGGAAGACTTGAAGAAAGACTAAAGAAAGAGAGATGGCTGAGAGAGATTACAAAAGAGAAAAGGTCAGAGGAATATCACTGGTAAAATAAGGGTTATGATCAGGCAAGAGCTTTAGGACCCATGTTAATATTAGAAAAACTTTACACTTGGAGAGACCAAAGTGGGAAGGCCTAAAACTGACGCAGAGGTTGTGTTTTTGCTCACAACTGGTTTTGCTATGTTTCATAAAACCAAGATATGCTGTTGTAGTAATTTTAGCTAAAGTAACAGGACAGTTTTGAGTGTCATTGTTTGTCTGGAACTGGTGTGCTGCTGGCGACTCTTGCTTGGTTATACAGCTGTATGTACTTTTTTTTTGTTGTTGTTCCTCATTCATTCATCATCTTCGCTTTATTTTTCGTGAAGTATTATTTTGCTTTGCTTCAGATATGATAAGGAGACATTCGCTCTTGCATTGCATGTTTGTGCATTTTGGGGAGGAGCAATGAAGGGAAGGGTTTGTGTTTGTTTCGGTTGATTTCAGATATCAACAGTGTTTCTCAGAAATCACTTACTGCGCTTTTAATATGAAATTATTTTTAATGGAATCTCTAAATATTGCCATTCACACAGGAGGAGCCAAAGAAGGTGTGCTTCAATTACGACCTCTTCCTCAACCTGGAGGGTAACCCGCCTGTCAATCACCTGCGCTGTGAGAAACTCACCTTTAATAACCCCACCCGTGACTTCCGTCGCAAGCTGGTCAAGGCTGGAGGGGTGAGTGGTGCATTATGGGATTTTTTCCTTCCTGATTATATCTAGCATGTATATCTAGTTTATTAAGGAAAACTGTAAATGTTTGGTGTATGTGCTCTAATTTCTCATTCAGATCATGGTGGTCCCAGAGGGAGCAGAAGTAGTCCCGAAACCCAGCCCAGATTACCCCATGCTTCCAACCATCCCACTTTCTGCCTTTTCTGACCCTAAGAAGAGCAAGACCTCACAAGGATCAAAGGTCTGAATTTTTTTATTTTGTTTTTATTTTATTTTTAATATGACATAATCTCTCTCTCTTTTTTTTTTTTTTATTGGGGTCCACAATTCTGAGATCAAATAGAAAATCAGTATTAAACATTTTTAAGAATTTAGAATTTAAGATTTAGATTTGGGTTTTTTTAAACAGAGAAAACGCTGTGATGTAAGTAAATATATATATATATTATATATATTATATATTATATATATTATATTAGGGATGCACGATGATATCGGCACGACATCGGTATCGGCCGATAAAAGCTTAAAATGATCATCATCGGCAGATATTAATATTTCTGCCAATGTGCCTTGCCGATAGGTGGCGGGTTTACTATGCACACGCGACGACCATGAACGTAGCATGAGCACCAGCAACTTAAACTTCCAACATGTCGGCTGTGTGGAGGAAAAGACGCACGCCAGTATCGAGTTCTCTTTCAGGCTTGAACACACCATAACACACAAATTATGCCAAAATGTCAAAGGTCTGAATTATTATTATTTTTTTAAATATGCCATAATCTCTCTCTCTTTTAATTTGTTTTATTGGGGTCCACAATTCTGAGATCAAATAGAAAATCAGTATTAAACCTTTTTAAGAATTTCGAATTCAAGATTTAGATTTTTTTTTTTAAACAGAGAAAACGCTGTGATGTAATGAATATATATATATAGATATATAGATTTCTTTTAAAGAAATTAATACTTTTATTCTGCAAAGATGCATTAAATTGATCAAAAGTGACAGTAAAGACATTTACAATGTTACACAAGATTTCTATTTCAAATAAACACTGTTCCTTGAACAGTTTTCAACATTGATAATTAGTATGTTTCTTGGGCACCAAATATATTCAACATATTCAAATGATTTTTGAAGGATCAGGTGACACTGAAGACTCAGCTTTGCCATCACAGGAATAAATTATAGAAATAATAGAAAACAGTTATTTTAAATTGTAATAATGTTGCAGAATATTACTGTTTTACTGTATTTTGAGTCTTCTTTCAAAAATATAAAAAAAATCTTACAGACCCCTAACTTTTGAATAGTAGTTCATTGTTATTTAAATTAAGATATAATCAAATTAAATTCTGATCATAGACTTTTTGACCCCCTCTGTTTTTCTTCTCAAATATTCTATCATGCTGAATACTGGATACCTGTCAAGATATTAAGGGATCACAGCTTTCCTCTATTCTTCCTTTTGTTTACTTCTAAGCAGCAGATTAGATCGTTTCAGTGTGAATTAAGGGTCCACCATGTAGGACATGTGTCATATCTCTCTATTAAATGACCTTTGCTTTATCATATCCGAGCACTGGCGCTTTGTCTGGGTCACTTTGAGGCATCTTTCATTAGTGCAGTAAAGAGGGTCAGTTGCTGTGATTCTCTAGTGTTGGACATCTTCCAGCATACCCATTAGCTTTAACAGTCCTAATCTCAGCACAGCCTCATTAATACAGCAGATGACCTTTGTGTGAAGGTCACAGATGGGTAATAGTATCACAGTTAAGACATGCTTTAATGGCATTTTGTGATTATTTTATTATTAAAGCTGCAGTCCGTAGCAATTTCCCTTTTTGTCGCCATCTCTGTTCGAAATCTGTAACTGCAGTGATACGTGGAATTATCATCTTTACGTCGGTTGTAACGGCATGAAACAGCGCGGATGTTTTGAGGCGAGTGCTGCTGTCAATCACCGCGCTGTGTGGATACTGTCATTCAGAATCACAGATTCACGTTTTGAAAGCTTGACCAACATAAGAATTTTCACCGGAAAATGTCTTATGAACAAGTAAGTAACATCCATTTTTGTTCTGATCAACTAAGGGGGAAAAGCATTCGACATGACAAGTGATCGGTAGATTTAATCAGCGCGATTTACAGCAACCGTGCAAATCATAGCCTACTTTGTTCTCAAATTGTTCATGTTAACAACATCAGCATTGCGTGACTAACGTTATTTAATGTGTTTTATGATTACCTGTGTAGTTCAGAAATCATATTCTCCATAATAGCTACAACGAGAAAGGCACAACAAAGGAAACTCCATAACTGTGTGAATTAAGAAAACGTACTGTTACACGATTGAACTATTGAAATGTCTTACTTGTTCAGCAGAAAAAGCGTCTCTTCTTCCGTTTCGAACTCTTTCAAAACACAGAGTTCACGCACCTTTCAAAAGCCCCACCGATGTGTAATCCTTGTGTTCGCATGAGACGGTTTCTTCCTCTTTTCACCTTAAATCCGAAGTACGAAGTCTTTTGGGTTTTATAACTGGTTAATCTCCAGTTGACACTGATGATTGTTGTTTGGATGTTTCTGGATCCGCCATGAGTTTAATCATGTAAAGTGCTGCGAGAAAAGCCCATCTCTACATCTCCTCACGCGCAGTATAGCCGGCTAGCCGAAACTCCTTTTTATGTGTACGGATGTGACGTAATGACGCAAAGACATGCTCGAAATTCCCGCGAAAACCCACCAGTACCACTGGAATTAAAATCATTATTACAAGCTAACCGTTTTGAATCTAGCTATGGCAAGCATATAGTTTTGAACACTGGCTGAAGATGTTTTTTTTAAATAATTAATTTGGATTATTTTTAACTTAAAAATGTTACGGACAGCAGCTTTAAAGGTGTCAAACTAGTTTGTGCTTTATCCTAATAGGGGATCAGTTGTTTGGTTGTATTTGACAATGTGTACCATGGTAAATGGTGACAGATAGTAATATATTACAGAATGATTACTATATTAATATTAGGGATGTTCAAAATGAGCAGTTGGTTAATTATTATACATGTTTATTATCCATAAATGTAAAAAAAAAACAAAGAACATGATGGTAAATATACAAAAAAGAACTGGTAAATATACACTAATGTAAAAAAAAATATATATATATACAGTATATATATTTAAATATGCTCACCAAGGCTGCATTTTGAATAAAAAAATACAGTAAAAACAGTATTTTTGTTAAATAGTATTACAATTTAAAATTACTGATAACACATTACAATAAGGTTCCATTTGTTAACATTAGAAATATGATTCATTGTTAGTTCAGGTTAACTAATGTATTTAACTAAAGCATTTATCAATTTTAATTAATGTTACTTTGAACATTTACTAAAACAATAAATTGTTACCAAATAACTGTTTACTATAATAATATATCTAAGAATGTAATTTATTTCTGTGATGGTAAATCACAATTTTCAGCATCATTACTCCAGTCTTCGGTGTCACATGATTCGATATCATTCAGATATGCTGATTATTTGGTGTTTAAGAAATATTTCACAAATTTATTTGTTGTTTAAGAAATATTTCTTAATATTATCAAAGTTGAAAACAGTTGTAATGCTTATTATTTTTGTAGCAACAAATAAACATACCCTTTTCAGGATTTAGGAAAGCTTTGTAAAAATGTATTTTCTGTCACATTTGATCACTTTAATGACTCCTTACTGAATAAACGTATTAATTTCTTTAAAATATATTCACAAATAAAATATGAAATGATTCAGTTTGCAGATGAATGAACAAGAATGTAATGCTAAGTACAATCTTGATGTTTCTTAGATAACTGACAAAGCTTAAGTTTGCTTTAGAGTTGTACTTGATTATTTGTGACGTAGACCTGTAATAGGGCTTTTCACACTTGAAATAGCTAACCCTGGGTCATTCTAAACCCCAGGGAAATGGAATACTGGGTTATCTCGCACGTTTCACACTGCTCATCATTTACCCGAAGTTAACAATTAATCCTGTGTATTCACAAGCTGACATTTCACACTACACATTCCTAAACACTGGGTTAACCACATACTAATTTACATATGTGCTGTGTCACTGTCATTGATTGGACGAGTGCAGCGTGCGACCGGTTTACATAAAGGCTCTAGCATTGCACTTCCTCTGAATTTCCTATAAATGAAATAGTTCATTCTTCACTCCTATTCTTCTCTCAAATTCTTCACTTGTTTTCCGTCGACGTTTGGCACTTTTACTATTAAACGTGGAATCGACTGTTTATATACAACGCGCAGTTTCCGTGACCCAAAACATGTGAATATGTGGCACACGAATTGTTTTCTGTTGCTTAGCATCTAGTTGTAACATTCTAACAGCACAATGTTTCCCACGGCACACATTTTGCACCACAATTTGGGGTTAACGCCACAAAAGCGGCACTAACTATCCTCTGGAGCAGGGTTTCATAAACCCGTGTAAAATGCGGTGCCAACCCCCTTTCTAAATTGCAAGTGTTTAAAAGTGAGGTTTAGAACGACAATAAACCGATGTTAATCGCCTTGTGAAAAGCCCTAGTGATTATATATTGTACTGCCTTGTATGTGTCAATTCCTATCTAACTTGGTCAATAGGGATTTTATTTGTATCGTTGGCTAACCAAAGTTACAATTTGAGACCGTAAAAACTAAAAACAAACACTGTTTTCTGTAGGAGCCCAGTAAAGAGGGAAGCAAAGTGTCCAAATCCCACAAAATGGCCAAGGAGCATAGAGAGCGGCCACGAAAAGACTCTGAAAGCAAGGCCACATCCAAAGGGGAAGGTGACCGAGATAGCGGCAGCAAAAGTAGCCGTGACCCTTCCTCATCTTCATCCTCATCCTCTAAGAAAAAAGAGATCAAAGTGAAAGACGAGAACAAAGTCCTGCCCAAAGCTGCTTTCAAGGAGCCCAAACTCACGTTGAAGGAGTCCAAAATGGAAGGCATGTCTCCTAAAGGAGGAGGGGCGGGGTCGGCGGGTGGTGGAGGGGGAGGTGGAGGTGGAGTGGCCGATGGAAAAGCCCCAAGCAAACGACCTTCCAATGCAGAGTCGCCCAAACCTAGTGTCAAGAAGCCAAAGAAGGCGGGTTCAGAGGGGTCAAAAGACTCCAGCAGTGGGGGATTCACCGGCACCTCCCCCCGGACCGCGTCTTCCACCACAGTCTCCTCGGGATATGCGGATAAGAAGGCCTCTAAAGAGAAGGGACGCTGGGCCAAGGGCAAGTCAGAGACCCAGGAGGTCAAGGAGTCCAAGAAGCCTCCGGAATCCGATGACTCCAACTCGGATGATGAGGCCTCGTCTAAATCTGAGGTTAGACTTACGTGATAATAGTTTTGTTTTGGATTTTAAATCAAGAATTTTTCACTATAACATTCGTTTATAGTCTGGGGATGACAACCTGTTCAATTAAATTTAATTACAATAAAATGTATGTATTCATTAATGTAAAATAAATCAGGGGTTGGAAAAATTAAGAAAGTGTAGAATTTAACTTTTTTTTCACAATAAAATGTATCTATTTAAAATAAGTCCTGGTAATGCCAACCTTTTTAACATGGTGTTAAATTGTATTTTTAGACAATGAAATGTTCTTATTAATTTATTTAAAATGATAAATAAATGTATTATGAAAACTAACACTGTTAAAAAGGTCGCCACCCCCTGTGATAAACATAATCATTCATTTGGTATCCTGTCCACTGTTTCCCACAGCAGTCAGCACCTTCCAGCCCGTCTAATTCCAGCTCCAGCTCAGAGTCTAGCTCCGACTCAGACTTTGAGCCACAGCAGAAACAAGGCCAAGGTAGGATCTGCACTTTTACTGCAGGAAGTGCCCTGATAAGAAGCAGTCAGATCCATAAATAGATTTCCCAACTATACTTTAACTCAAGGTTAACAGACTGCTGATTTGATCGATTGCCATCGGGGAGGGTTAAGGATGTGTCAGAAACAGGCACTTCCTTAAAATGAAGGAATGAGGTTTTTTTTAGAACGGTGATGTGGGTAATTTGTCATTGGCTTGCTCCCATTTTAATTTGCAACAGCCAGCCTGATACAAAACATTGGCTTAACTAATGGTGTGAGTTTGGGGTAAGACATTTAATCTAACCAATGGCAGATGAGAAGAGTCTTAAGGAAATCTGTTTGAAAACGGTCACTATTTTTCAAAAACGCTCATTCTGGTCTTTGCTTGTAGGCCCGCTGCGCACTATGGTGGAGGACCTGCAGTCGGAGGAGTCTGATGATGACGATAGCAGCTCAGGCGAAGAGACGCCAGTCAAGAACAACCTGCCCAGTCGAGACTCCAGGTCATTCTCCTTCTTTTCTTGTCAATGTTTGTTTAAGTAGGTCTTTCAGATGCTTTAAGTCCCTGTAATCAAGTTAGCAGAGGCGGAGAAGGGATTTATTTGCTCAGAGTAAACACTTCACTTCATACGCCTCTCTTTATTCTTCATCTCACTCAAGTGTTGCTGAGCCGCTTTAAAAGACTTACTTTGCGAGGTTGGGAGTGTGAGATGACTTCTAGAATAGGGTTTTCTTTTCAGTGTTTATTGTGTATTACAATTATTCTTTAAAATTAAATGCTGCATACAATTAAATCCGAGTGACTACATTTCACGGGACAGTCATTTGATCATCATTTACTCACCCCTGTGTTGTGCTAAAACTGTATGACTTTCTTTCTCATGTGTAACCCAAAAAAGATATTTGAATAATGTTGGTGTGAAAACGGTTTCGGTTCCCAATGACTTCCATGGTATATTTTGTCCATACTTTGGAAGTCAATGGGAACCGAAACGTTTTTTTTTTTTTTTTTTTACCAACATGATTCAAAATAACTTCTTTTGTGTTCTGCAGAAGAAAGTAAGTCATACTGGTTTGGAACAACACAAGGGTGAGTAATGACATATTTTTACTGGAATTCTTGGGTAATCCTTTAACTTCCTCACATGGTTTGATTGTTTGATGTTTGCCCCTCACAGACTGAGTTTAGACAGCGAGAGTGACTGCAGTGACGGGCCGCAGCGTCCCAGTCGAGACCCAGCCCCTCAGCCACAGAAACACAGCTCCACCAACAACAAGGTGAACTGATACTCAAGACCGTATCAGCTTCTTGTTAAGCCTTGACTGCCGTCCAATTGGTGTGTTCATTCATTCAGTCAGTCATGCCAATCGTTCAATTTACAGCACACACTCTTAGCACACAGTTTTGCTCCTTTGAAACTTGATTGTCGACTGTCGGATGATGGACGATTGGCATTAGTTCTTGGATTACGCTGCGCCCAGTGTTGAAATGAGGTGGCGACACGCAGCTTTTGAACCGCTGACTGTGGAATGCTGCTTAACTGGGTGCTGCCAGTCAGATCACCAGGATTCGGAGCGCTCCAGGCACTGCTCCACTATTGCTGGAAAAACACTGCCATAGATCATTGTCTTGATTAATCATTCTTTAAACCACTTCTTTAGTCCATTTGTTTGATTTTTCTTTCTTTTTCTCCATTTTTTTTTCCCCTTTTCTCTCTGTTTGCTTTTGTCTGTCTATCATACAGGTCACGGGCAGAAAGAGTCCAGACCCTTGTTTACGTCAAGAAAAGGTCCTGAAGAAGGGATACGACAAGGTAGGAAGGGTAAATCAACCTTTTAATTTTTCACCTCAAGTTATTTCTATTTGATCAACTAGACCTCTGATCCAAAACCTTGTGAGCTGCCTTGATGTCTACTGCCCACTTAGGTTCCCTTCTAAGGGATGCAAACTGAAATGGAACCTCATTTGCAATTGATTTCTATAGAGTTTCTACTAAAATTTTGCTAAGCTAATAGTGATACTCTAAAAATACAGATATTTAGATAAAATAGCAAATATTTGATTAATATTCAGTAATAATAAAAAGTATTATTATTTAATTAAATATAATATTCAGTAATAATAAAAAGTATTATTATTTAATAAATATAAAATAGCAATAAAGTATTATCAAAATGATATAATAACTATTATTATAATTATTAATTAAAAATATGATTGTATAAAGTATATGACCACCAGTACTCTTATTATATAACAACAATTCTTATATAATTAAAAAATATTCTTATAAATAAATGATAGAATAACAACAAATTATTATTAATAATAATATCATATATATTAAATTGTTTTTATCAATTAAATTAATTATATAAATACATTATATTTTTTTATTATTGTTATTATTAGAAATCTAGGTACCTTTACAATAAGGTCTCATTTGTTGCCATTAGTTAATGCATTAACTATCATTAACTAACAATGAGCAATATATTCATGTAGTATTTATTAACATGTGTACAGTGCAGTAACTAATGTTTACAGATACAACGGTCACACTTTAGTTTAGGGTCCAATTCTCACTATTAACTACGACTTTATTGCTGCTTATTTTTAGTTACTAAGGTAGTTAATTTTTGTTACTGGGTAGGATATGATGTAGAATATGGCCATGCAGAATGAGGCATTAATATGTGCTTTGTAAGTACTAATAAACAGCCAATATTCTAGCAATACGCATGCTAATAAGCAACTAGTTAATAGTGAGAATTGGACCCTAAACTAAAGTGTTACCGATACAACGTTTGATCTTAAATGTAGCAGTAAATGTTGAGATTAACATTTATCTAAGATTAATAAATGCTATAGAAATATTGTTCTTTGTTAACTAATGTAGTTAGCTAGTGAAACCTTATTGAAACGTGTTACCAAAATATTTCATGAAATATCGATTGAATTTAAAATTATTATTATCGGTAGTATAATAAACCATCTTTTGAAACAGCCTCCGTCTCAGGAAATACTGCCTAGGTAGACGGCTCACTAGTTTTGGAGTTAAGGTCCTTTCAGTCAGTGCACAAAGCATGACATCCTGCTACTAGTACTAGTTTGTAAAGCTGCTAATTTCAGTAAATATCTAATTTCAGTCAATTATGTTGATTTTTATAGTTACTTTTAGTCCTTCTATACAAGCTTGTACTGGTGTTTGGAGCCGCAGTAGAAACTGATCTCTTGTTTCAGGCGTACACTGAAGAGCTGGTAGACCTTCATCGCAAGCTAATGGCATTAAGAGAGCGTAACGTTCTACAGCAGGTGGGTGTTTGCGTGTGAATTAAAATAGCTTGCGATCGTGTAAAAGCTGTGAACAAACACCACTGACCTGTTTCCTGCCTCCAGATCGTGAACCTCATCGAGGAGACGGGCCACTTTAATGTCACCAACACAACTTTTGACTTTGACCTTTTCTCATTGGATGAGTCAACTGTCCGTAAACTACAGAGCTACCTGGAGGCCACTGCCACATGACAGGAAGTCCATCATGGCTGGGGGGAGGGGGGAGGCTGCCCTTTTTCACTTTTGTCCTGAGAGAGGGCTGCAAAAAGGTGAAAATTGTTGACAGGAAATGAAAACAGTGGGGAAACAAATCATGAAAAGGAGTGAATCACACAGTATTTTGAGGAGGAAGTGCAGCTATGTGGCGTCTCGACTGCAAACCAACACTACAACACTTCTTCTCTCCTCCTCAATATCCTGTCGGACGGGAAGATCTCTTCTTAACGGGGCCAGAACTGCTAGAGGGTCATATTCGATATCGGCTGGAAAGAAAAAAAAAGTCTCTCTGTAGCCATACGCACTGATGCATCAAGGGTTGCAACCTTTTATATTTTATTTTTGTACCAATGTTTTTCAAGGTATTTTTGATCGATTGTGGTCGGAAAAGGAAGCCCCGCACGCCATGAATGTATCGCTTTTTATCCTCTAGGGCTAGTCTTAGTGCCTTTTTCACACCATCTCATTTGTGCTCTTAGCAATTACAGCAGTGTTATCTTTCACTCCGACTTTAGTCAATCCTTCTGTGTATGTGGGATACCTGGATATGGTCCCGGGGAGATTCCGATTTGTATGCCAATATGCATCAATCCTCATTTAGGTGTTCGCCAAACGGGCCTTAGAACTTAAATGTTGTGCATTGCTAGTGCAGCTTGTGAAAGTATTTGGAAGTCTGTGTTGGTCTCTGTGTTTTCTGTCATCATATCTGGTTTATTCATTAGACTAAGCGAGAGAGACAAAAGAAAAGGACAAGACAAGCTGTTTTTCTCTCAGTGGCCCCTACCAGAACAGCAGTCTGTAGATTCACTGTGCCTCTCTCTCTCTCTCAGAGCGACTACATCTCTGCTTCACTTCGCCTCTGTGTGTCCATTCTTATGCTAATAGCTTTAAGAGGCTCCGTGGCCTGAGCTGCAGACCACATGCCCTTAACTTCACCCTGCAAGAGTCTGGGAGTGTCGTTTGCATGGGTTTTGAATCTTCTGCCGATTCGTCTGAATCTTAGCGAACAATAACTTTGAAACGATTTGAGATGTTTGTGTGCGTTTTTCAGCAAGAGAATGATTGAGTGTTATGTGCGTGAACTTTTAACTCCCAGCTCTTGTGTTGTGAACTTTAACCTTTGACCGGATACTGGTTCGGGTCAGCCTGTCATAAAGGGGTGGGGCAAGAGGCAAAGGGGTGGAGTTAGGTGAACTTGAGTGGCGGCTTTGGAAAGACATCCCACTGAGTACACCCAGGTTTTTTTTTTTTTAATATATATATTATTTGAGGGGGTTATTTTTTTTATTTATGTACCTCTGCACTTTTGGCTTTGTTGACTCAAGTACTTAATTGTCTAATTTGTATTTTTAAGAATTTTATACAATATTTACATGCAATATGATATTAATTTGTCAATTGTTTTGTGTCAAGAATTGCCAGTTTTTTAAGGACTTTTTAGTTGGGTTTTTCTCTCTCTCTGTATCAGCACATTATATATCATGATAGACTGTAAACGTGACCATGAGAACTTGAAACTTCAGGCCAATATATGAGTTCATGGCAGGGTGTGTTTGCATATCAGATGAATTTCTACTAGCATCTGTTTTTTTTTTGTAGCCTCATTATTATCCACTACAAGGGGGGACTGCATATTTGCGAAACGAACAAGTGTTTGTGAGTTTGTTAATGTATTTGATTTAAACCATGCTGAAAAAAGTCTTAAGCTAGTTTGCTGGTCTTAGAGGTTTTTTTTGGGGTACTTGTTAGCCAAATCATCGCTCTAAGACCAGCTAGTTTAAGCAGCTTCTTTTTCCCAGAAGGAAAGTGAAGAACCTCTGTATTTTGTACATGGGATGCAGCAAAGAACACTAATGAAGGGGCATATATTTCACCCGTTTTACGTAGACACACATGTATAGTAGACAGTCGGAATCTTATCTACAGGAGCTGGAGGAAACATTAATCGACGGTTTTCACATAACGTTACTTCGCTTGCAGCTGCAGAGAGCTGTCTTGTCAGTCAGTCAGTGGTGGTTTTATTTGTGTTTGTGAGTGCGATCGAAGGACTTACTGTATTTATCCGTGGGGTTTGGGGAGGTCTGGGTTTTTACATATGTTTTGATAACGTGGTAGAAAACCTTCCTTGATCTGAACAGAAGAGTAAGTAACCCTTTAGTATGACGTGTTAAACTTGACATACAATGCCACCATGTGGTCATATGATGCAAGTTGTAATAAGGGCAAAAGATGTTACTTTTTATGTTTTTATTGCAAAGTCATATTATGAATAAAGTCATTTGAGTACTGTTATCAGCGTCTTATATTGCTTAAGTTGTTCCAAGTATGAGTTTCTTCTGTTGAACAAAACTTTTTGAATGTTGGTCACCAGACAGCTGACGTTAGCTACTGACTTCAGTAGGAAACATATGGAAGGCTATGGCTACTGTAAACTGTCTGGTTTTTGGGTGAACTATCCCTTTAACTGCTAAACCATATTTTTAACTCCAGGTTAAGCTGTTTTACAGGTACATTTATTTGATGAAAATACAGTAAACATTAATATTTTGAAGTATTATAACAATTTAAAATAGTAAATATATGAAAATAGAAAAGTAATTAGGTGTTCAAGCACTTTAGTGCTGAAAACCTATTGTATTTGCTATCGGATTTCGAAAAAAAATTTGTTATAGCCAATTTTGTCCAAAACCTACTTTTGCGAACTAGTCCCTGTTTTTTTGCCCAATCGGAACCAGACCAGTGCAGAAATGTTCTCTGGAGTCTGAATATCAATAATTATCGAAAAAATGTTGAAATTCTGCATTTGGTTGGCCATAACATGGTCATTTAGGAAATGGTCCGTGACCAAATACGGTCAAAAGCCTATAAATCCTACAAAAAAAGTCAGAACTTCACCAAAATTGATGAGCATATGTGTCATACCATGCTGAAGGAGCATGCAGAGTTTCATGGAGATTGGACAAGGGGTGGCGCTATAATCGTCAAAAAGGTCTCATTGTTATTAGGTGTTCAAGCACTTTAGTGCTGAAAACCTATTGTATTTGCTATTTGAAAAAAAAAAAAAACCTAAAACGCATCGTGCAGCCTAGGGCTGCAACGATTCGTCGACGTTGTCGACAAAAATCGATAATAGAAATAGTCGACAATAAATTTCATTGTCGAATTTGTCGCCAGCCATGTTTTTTCCGACCGAGGCATCTCTCTTCCGAGAGTTTCACATGCGAATTAGCTTCTCTGCTGAGCAATAACATACAGAAATGGCGGCGTCCAACGCAGCAGCTGCGCGTACCAAAACATCTAAAGTTTGGGTGCATTTTAGCCTGGATACGGCGAATAAAAAGATTACCTGTAGGGCTGCACGATGTATCATTTTAGCATCGATATCGCGATGTGCGCGATGTGTCAGTTGATGCGTGATTCATGATCAGTAGGCTACGAATCAGCAGCTCCCCGGCCAGTAATGCTTGTGAATGATTCGCGGATTTTTATCACTTTGCAAGTCCTGTCAGTTTAAACATCAAGCGCAAGAAGACTGGAACTTGCGCGCTGTTTTCTGTCAGCCTTACTAATGCGTTTGTCCCGCAAAAGTTTGACAGGTGAGTGATATAGAATAGATGACTGACAGCTGCGCTTGCTTAACTGAGAGAACGAGCAGAGAGAGAGTGAAACCCCCGGTCGCGCGCGCACACTTACCGTCCTCTCTCTCTCTCTCTCTCTCTCTCTCTCTCTCTCTCTCTCTCTCTCTCTCTCTCTCTCTCTCTCTCTCTCTCATATACTTGTGAATTGTGTTGACTGAATATCTTTGAGATTGCATGATGGTAAAAGGTCGGAAGTAATGTGAATTGTGCTCAAATAACGTCGGAAAAAAATCGGAAACACTTTACAATAAGGTTCCATTTATTAAAGTCTAGTTAACTACATTAGTTAACATTTGTTAATATTAGTTTATCCACACTATGTGGATTTACTCCATGACAAATCCACCCCAGTCATTCTAGAATGATGCATTCTTTCCAAATAGAGCTATTTAAGTCATCTGGTGAAATTGTTTTTATATCGCAATATATATCGCAGGAAAATAAAATATCGCAATGTGATTTTTTTTTACCAATATCGTACTGCTGCCCTACTGCATGGTTTGCAAAGCAGTCCTTGCGTATCACGGCAGCACCTCGATGATGCACGAACATTTAAAGAGAAAGCACGGACAGTTGAATGAAACAGAGTTTGACTCGCCTCGGTAAGATTTAAATAATATGGAAGCCGATACGTTTTGTTTTGGATGTACATTTTATAAGCGTATTTTCGGTAAAAAAAATATATATATATAAAATATGCATTTTTCATTGAAGTACCCCATTCTTTCTTATGTTTACTATCATTTTCCACAGAATTAAAGCAATCTCATGCTAAATTTTAGAACAATTTAATAATTATTCGATTAGTCGACTAATCGTTTCAATAGTCGGTGACTAGTCGACTATTAAAATAGTCGTTAGTTGCAGCCCTAGTGCAGCCCAAACCGTAAGGCCTAGAGACTTGAAACTCGCCCAGATGGTAGGCCTCAAATATGGGGACAACCTATCAGAGTATGACCCCGTTTGGCCCATAGGTGGCGCTACAGCAACCAAAAGTACCATGCTGAAGGAGCATGCAGAGTTTCATGGAGATTGGACAAAAGGTGGCGCTATAACTGTTAAAAAGCTTTAAAACAATATATATTCTATGGTAAATTGCCTGTACAACGTGTGTGTGTGTGTGTGTGTGTGTGTGTGTGTGTGTGTGTGTGTGTGTGTGTGTGTGTGTGTGTGTGTGTGTGTGTGTGTGTGTGTGTGTGTGTGTAAGCATGCATAATGGAGTTAACATGGAAAAACGTCTCTGGTTACTTACGTAACCTATGTTCTCTGAATAGGGAACGAGACGCTGCGGAAAGCGCAGTGGGATATTCTCTGAATGTGCCGATTGTCTGAAGCCTTATAGAATCACGCCAATTCATTGGCTGATGGCGTCCGCGCAATATGGCTCCGCCCCGACGCTCTTACGTCGCATCATACGTATTCGCGGCGCGCGCCATCTGCTCCTCAGATTTCTCTGCCGAAAAGAAACTGTCAGCAGCGCGAGGAGCTTGGCCGCTAACGCAGCGTCTCGTTCCCTATTCAGAGAACATAGGTTACGTAAGTAACCAGAGACGTTCTCTTTCATAGGTTCTCTCAACGCTGCGGAAAGCGCAGTGGGAACGGACTACCAAACTCGCCAAGCTAGAGCGCTTTTATGACTGGTAGATAAAAGAGACAACGACCGAAACGAGTTCAAACAGAAAGAACCTGGGAACCCGGGGTCATGTCAAGATCCAAGCTATAGAACCTTACAAAAGTATGCGGAGAGGACCAGCCTGCCGCAACACAAATATCCTCCAAAAGTGCTCCTCTGAAAAGAGCTTGAGAAGATGCTACACTTCTGGTGGAATGTGCTCTAATGTTAAGAGGTGAAGGCAAGCCACGCACCCCATAAGCCAACGAGATAGCCTCTGTGACCCAGTGAGAAATCCTCTGCTTCGATGCAGCAAGCCCACGGCGGCTAGCACCGAAACAAACCAGAAGCTGGTTAGATTTCCTCCAACCGCCTGAGCGGTCTACATATATCTTAAGAGAACGAACTGGGCAGAGCAAGTTAAGCTCCCTATCTTCCTCAGATGAAAATGGAGGAGGGTGGAAAGCATTAAGGTTAACTACCTGAGAGCGGAAACTTGAGGAAAGAACCTTGGGGACATACCCTGGTCTCGGTCTCAAGGAAACTTTGACCAGGCCAGGGGCAAAGTCCAAGCAGGACTCGCTAACAGAAAGAGCTTGTAAGTCTCCCACCCGCTTTAACGAGGACAAAGCTAACAAAAGAGAAACCTTAAGAGTCAGAATCCTATCCGGAGCTGACTCCAAGGGCTCAAAGGGGGCTTTCGTCAAACCCTCTAGGACAACAGAAAGATCCCATGAGGGGACTCTAGGGGAGCGAGCCGGTTTCAGGCGCTTCACCCCACGCATAAAGGCAGAAACTAACCTTAACTTGCCTAGGGGAATCTCATCCGATTCCCTATGCGCTGCAATAGCCGCGACATAAACCCTGAGAGTGGTAGCGGCTGCTCCAGCCGCAAACTTCTCCTGCAGGAATTCCAGTACTGAACCAGCAGGGCAGTTAACTGGGCTCTTATCATGTGCCAAACACCAAGTCTCAAAAACCTTCCATTTGGAAGAATATAATCTCCTTGTAGAAGGAGCTCTAGCACTCGCAATAGTCTCCTGAACGTCAGTTGGGAGACCAGAGCTTAATGCTAACGGCCTCTGATCGGCCAAACATACAGCTTCCACATGTCTGGGCGAGGATGCCATATCCTGCCCTGTAGCTGGGACAGCAGATCTTCCCTGACCGGGATCCTCCAGGGGGGAGACTCCAGTAGAGGAACTAGCTCCGAAAACCATGGCTGAGATGGCCAGAACGGAGCTACCAGGAGGAGGCGGACTCTGCTCTCTCTCACTCTGGCCAAGACCGCCGGGATCAGTTTGATGGGCGGGAAGGCATAGAGTTTCTGCGTTGGCCAAGGGTAAGCGAACGCATCTATCCCCAATGGGGCCGGGGGACTCAGGGAGAACCAAAGAGGGCATTGGGATGACTCTTGAGATGCAAAGAGGTCCACCTCCGCCTCTCCAAAAACCTTCCAGATTAGAGCCATCGTCTGGCGGTTCAACATCCATTCTCCCGATCGGAGTTTCTGTCTCGACAGAAAATCTGCTGCGAGGTTCAGAACCCCTGGGACATGAACCGCTCTTAGAGATAGGAATCTGCTCTGAGACCACAGGAGAAGGTGACGCGCATGCCTGTCTAGGGTGCGCGACCGAGAACCTCCCTGCCGGTTCACATGAGACACCACTGCCATATTGTCCGTTCTGACAATGACATGGTGACCCTCCAGAAGAGGGAGGAAATGAAGCAGAGCCAGAAAAACGGCCCTTAACTCCAGGCAGTTTATGTGCCAGGAGAGAGCCTCTCCGGTCCAGACCCCCACACGCTGGTCTGCCCTCGAAAAACCGCTCCCCAGCCGGTGAGAGAGGCATCCGTCGTAATCATCTGGCGACGAGATACCGCACCCATGCTGACCCCTTTCCGAAGAAAAAGAGGGTCCCGCCAAACTGACAGGGCTCGAAAGCAACTGCGCGATACCTTCAGTAGGCGAAGGGTTGACCCGGAGGGTCGAACCCCTGAGAGTTTCACCCACCACATGAAGGGTCTCATGTGGAGTAGGCCCAGCGGTAGCACGGAGGAGGCCGCAGCCATAAGGCCCAGCATCCTGCGGCAGGTGCCCACAGACACATGATGGCCTAGTGAAAAACGAGCCAAGCATGTCGTCAAGCTGGAAATCCGTGCAGGGGCCAAACGGGCCTGCATGAGAACGGAATCCATGTTCACCCCCAAGAAAACGGTGCTTTGAGCCGGAGCAAGAACACTCTTCTCCGAGTTCAACCTCAAACCGAGAGACTGGATATGACTCAGAACGACGTCTCTGTGGTGGGCCACTAGCTCCCTGGATTGGGCTAAAATGAGCCAATCGTCCAGGTAATTTAGAACACGGATGCCCTGGAGCCGCAATGGGGCCAGAGCTGCATCCATGCACTTTGTGAATGTCCTTGGAGCTAGAGATAGGCCGAAGGGAAGGACCCTGTACTGGAACGCCCTTTCTCCAACGGCGAACCTGAGGAATTGCCTGTGTCGCTGTACAACCTGGATGTGAAAATAAGCATCCTTTAGGTCTATCGTCACGAACCAATCCCCTGGCCGAATCTGAGATATGATAGCTTTCAGCGTCAACATCTTGAATTTCCCTTTGTAAAGGGCGAAGTTCAGCCGGCGGGGGTCCAGTATGGGACGCAAACCGCCGCCCTTCTTCGGGACCAGGAAGTAACGGCTGTAAAAGCCCCGCTCGGTTTCCCCTGGAGTAATCTCCTCTATTGCTCCTTTGAGAAGGAGTGAAGAGATTTCCTGCTGCAGTACAGAAGCCTGAGCGGCGCTGTCTACTACAGTAGGAAACACCCCGTTGAAACAGGGGGGATTGCGGCAAAACTGAAGAGTGTAGCCGAACCGAATCGTGCGAAGAACCCAGGACGATACCCCTGGTAAGCGTTCCCACTCTGGAAGGAAATGTGATAGAGGAGGAGGGATGTTGTAATGCAGACGACATACCTGAGTAAGGGTGCCGTGTTGACGCTCCTGGGGTAAAGAGGTTGACTGTGCAGGAGGGCCATCGGCGTCCTGGCACGTGATGGGAGGCATCGAGATTGGGGTCATGGTGACCAGGTCCGCCTGCTTCGGAGGAAAACGGAAAGTGCCTCCGAGGATGCGGCCGGTAGTTATAGAGAGCGTGGGGGGTGAGGGGAGAAAGCCGAAAGCGTCTCCTTCCTCCCGCACCAGACTGAGTAGAGAAGGTGAAATATGGCCTGCACTTCGAGACACTCTGAGTGGCGAAGGTGACAGGGCAAGGAAAGGAGAGCTGGGAGGTGGGCAGAAACGCTTGCGCGGTCTGACCCAACCCTGAGGAACCAGAGGAGCTCTCCTTTTTCTGACCGGAGGGTCAGGAACGGCTCTGCGCCGCCGGAGCAGTCGGTTTGTCGGACCGCTTCAACTGGAGGCGCTTGTGAGGCCGTTGACGGGGAAACGGGCGACCGCGGGCTCCCCAAACCGTGGCAGGTGGGGGATGCCCTGGTTCGCTTCTTCTGGAAGAGAACTCCGGTCTATGAGAGGGACGTTCTCTGGGTCGCACCGGGGGGGGGACAGAAGGTTCCCTAGCCCTCCTGGGCATGAACTGTCTGAACGCGGCCGATTGGGATTTGGAGGAGCGGAATTTCTCAACCACTGTGTTGACCGCCTCACCAAACAACCCTGTTTGAGAAATGGGGGCGTCCAAGAGGAAAACCTTCTCTTTATCACGGATCTCCGTGAGATTAAGCCACAAGTGGCGCTCCACCGCAACAGAACCAGCCATAGAGCGACCTATAGCACGTGCGGTATGCTTGGTGGCTCTTAAGGCTAAATCCGTAGCCTTACGAAGCTCCTTGACCGCTTCAGGGGTCACACCGTCACCCTCGTCCATTTCCTTCAGGACGTCCGCCTGGTAGGCCTGAAGAATGGCCATAGTGTGCAGGGTCATGCCTGCCTGCCCAGCCGCCATGTAGGATTTCCCAATCAGAGAGGAAGTAGTCCTACATGCTTTAGAAGGGAGAAGGGGGCGCGACTTCCAGGACGGCGCAGACGACGGAGCAAGATGGTCGGCTAAAGTTTCCTCAATCGCCGGAATGGCGGAATAGCCCTGTTCCACAGAACCTACCAGGTTGGTGAAATCAGCAGCAGCCGCATTAGTGAGGCGCGAAGAGAAAGGCTGCTTCCAGGATCTGGAGATCTAATGATGCAGATCACTGAAAAATGGCAGCTTCCTCCGTTGAGGCCTAGAATTAGGGCCACTGAGAAGCCTTTCGTCGAGTTTCGACGACTGAGACTCACGTGGCTCGTCGGGCCAATCAATAGTGAGCTTCTCCGTAGCGCGCGAAAGCACGTCAACGAGCTCCGCGTAGGCCGCAGTAGGCCGCGCTTCCTGGCCGCTCGGCGGAATAACCTCGTCGGCGAGAGTAGGCCCGAAATCCTCGGAGTCGGAAGCCTCGGTAAAAAGTATATCCTCCAGCCCGAAAGAAACCGCGTCGCGTGCTCCCGGGCTGGGGCGCAAATAATCGTGTGAAAATTCGACTGGCATGTCTCGCGCGTGCCGAGGGGAGGGAGGGAGAGAAAGAGCGGGGCTCGTCTGCTCGAACTCCGCATCCTCAAGCTCTACATCCGAACCCCAGGTCGCGGATCCTCGAGAGGCCTCGGGAGCGCGACAGGGGGAGACGAATGATTCCCTCTCAAAGACCGCGAGCCGCAATTTGAGGGTTTTGAGCAACAAATTTTCACAGAATTTGCATTTAGACGATCCTATAACTGCCTCACGCGCATGTGAAAAACCCAAACATTTAACGCACTTACTGTGTGGGTCGTCGTTAGCGATGTAACGAGCACATGGCGGAGTACAGCGTCTGTAATCCATGGCAGCTTCACCGTAAGGAGAAACAGAGTTCCGCTTGAACAGTCGCAGAAGCGCCGAGAATAATCCAAATGTAATTGTAGCTCAGAAAAATCACGAGCGAAGGGCAAACGTGACCGCTTCGTTCTGAAGGCAGAGAAATCTGAGGAGCAGATGGCGCGCGCGCGAATACGTATGATGCGACGTAAGAGCGTCGGGGCGGAGCCATATTGCGCGGACGCCATCAGCCAATGAATTGGCGTGATTCTATAAGGCTTCAGACAATCGGCACATTCAGAGAATATCCCACTGCGCTTTCCGCAGCGTTGAGAGAACCTATGAAAGAGAACTGGTTTGCTTTAGTGAATACTGGTGAAACCAAGTAGATCAAAATGAAAGTGAGCCAATAAGTGGTCTTCTACTGCCCTCTGCTGGACATTCTCCTTATTAACAGTCTTTTCACATGTGCATTCATATATTTAGACTCTTAAAAATCTCTTGTAAAACTATTACTATTATAACAAAATCTTATTTTGTCAGAGATTATCATTTCATTTGTTCTGTTGCTTCACATAATGGCTAGCCGCGTGGTAAATCATGGTAAATAAAGCTAGAAACATGGTAAATCATAGTAAATAAGGCAAATAATGCTAGAATCATGGTAAATCATGCTAGATTCATGGTAAATCATACTGGAAACATGGTAAATCATGAAAAATCACACTAAATGTGGTATATCATAGTAAATCATGCTAAAACATGGTCTATTCCATCTATGATGTCGGTGGTTAAGTGCTTGCTACATAAAACTTAATGTCTTTTGATGCTTGTGTGCATATCTGCCTTAACTGCCTTAACTGCTTGAACACCGATAAATGCTGCTAGCAGCTTTAATTTATACCTTATATCCAGTCTTTTATTATAGAAAATTAAGTCTAGAAATGATTCTAATATGTTGAAACATTGCTAATTATCAATGTTGACACCATCAAAAAGTAAAAATAAATAAAAAATGCATTGATTTGAAATAGAAGTATTTATAACATTATAAATGCTGCGCCTTTTGATCAGTATACTTCCTCATTCATTTTTTTTTTAATATTTCTGTTGTCTCAAACTTTCGAACAGGGTATATATAAAGACTTCAGATGCAAAAGCCTCTTAAGTCTGTCTAAAGTTTTTGTTTAATATAACATTTTTATCAGGCAAGTTTCTACCAAAGTACTGGCATTTCTGAACGGGCTGAGGCTGGGATTTAGTGAGTTTGAAGTGAAAGTATTTGATGAATGTGTACTATGTGCGGAGAGCATTCACTCAATATTATCTCATTTTTGACAGAGGTGGCTTTTAGAGGCTTTTGCATTGGAGGTCTTCATATATATCCTCTTGTCGTTCTTGTCTTAGGTCCTTGATCCACGTCAAATGTTGACTACTATCTATCTATACTATCTATACTCACCTAAAGGATTATTAGGAACACCATACTAATACCATGTTTGACCCCCTTTCGCCTTCAGAACTGCCTTAATTCTACGTGGCATTGATTCAACAAGGTGCTGAAAGCATTCTTTAGAAATGTTGGTCCATATTTATAGGATAGCATCTTGCAGTTGATGGAGATTTGTGGGATGCACATCCAGGGCACGAAGCTCCCGTTCCACCACATCCCAAAGATGCTCTATTGGTTGAGATCTGGTGACTGTGGGGGCCATTTTAGTACAGTGAACTCATTGTCATGTTTAAGAACCCAATTTGAAATGATTCGAGCTTTGTGACATGGTGCATTATCCTGCTGGAAGTAGCCATCAGTACATGGTGGCCTTAAGGGATGGACATGGTCAGAAACAATGCTCAGGCCCGTGGCATTTAAACGATGCCCAATTGGCACTAAGGGGCCTAAAGTGTGCCAAGAAAACATCCCCCACACCATTACACCACCACCACCAGCCTGCACAGTGGTAACAAGGCATGATGGATCAATGTTCTCATTCTGTTTACGCCAAATTCTGACTCTACCATCTGAATGTCTCAACAGAAATCGAGACTTATCAGACCAGGCAACATTTTTCCAGTCTTCAACTTTCCAGTTTTGGTGAGCTTTTGCAAATTGTAGCCTCTTTTTCCTATTTGTAGTCGAGATGAGTGGTACCCGGTGGGGTCTTCTGCTGTTGTAGCCCATCCGCCTCAAGGTTGTGCGTGTTGTGGCTTCACAAATGCTTTGCTGCATACCTTGGTTGTAACGAGTGGTTATTTCAGTCAAAGTTGCTCTTCTATCAGCTTGAATCAGTCGGCCCATTCTCCTCTGACCTCTAGCATCAACCAGGCATTTTCGCCCACAGGACTGCCGCATACTGGATGTTTTTCCCTTTTCACACCATTCTTTGTAAACCCTAGAAATGGTTGTGCGTGAAAATCCCAGTAACTGAGCAGATTGTGAAATACTCAGACCGGCCCGTCTGGCACCAACAACCATGCCACGCTCAAAATTGCTTAAATCACCTTTCTTTCCCATTCTGACATTCAGTTTGAAGTTCAGGAGATTGTCTTGACCAGGACCACACCCCTAAATGCATTGAAGCAACTGCCATGTGATTGGTTGATTAGATAATTGCATTAATGAGAAATTGAACAGGTGTTCCTAATAATCCTTTAGGTGAGACTATATATATATATATATATATATATATATATATATATATATATATATATATATACAATGTATATACATAAAGGTGGTTTGGATTATTTATGAAGCACTAATCTATATTGTGGTTAACATGGTGAAATGACAATTCCAACTACAAACCCATAAGTTGATCTAATTTTTAAATGATCTTGTCTTTTTATGCTAAAAGAATCATAACATTATGAGAAGCACAGCAACATCCCAAAGAGCATTTACTGTATTTCACTGAATTTGTAGGCTACTACACTTCAGTGTTGGGGAGTTAGTGAAGTTGAAAACATTCGTTGGAAATTTAGAAAGTAATCAGTTACATTAATAAAATAATTTAAATAGTTTTACTATAATTACTTTTTAAATAGGGTAACTTGTAATCTGTAACCTATTACATTTCCAAAGTAACCTTTCCAATACTGTGCACACGTCTTGCCATCTGTGAGCCATTTCTGATCCTAGTAACCAATGAAACTATTTATCCGAAGTTGAAGGATGAACACTTTAACACTTGATCATGGTTATAGTACATTTATTGTCCATTAAAAGGATTTTCACACACACACATACAAGTAGAAACATGGATACCATTTCCCAAGATCAACTAATCCACTTTCAACAGACACAACACACAACTAATAGTCACCCAGCTCAAGAGTTTTTTAGAGTCAGGTAAAACCAGTCAAGTCTTTCACAGTCTGAGACTTCATGTTACTGTATGTTCACGGTTCCAAATGAGCTGCCCTTCAAGCTCTAGATCAGACTTGCATTAAACTTTTACGGTATTTTTGTCTAAATAGAAACTTGTATGCTTTCTTGTTTATAAAAAGCAAATGGATTTTGAAAAAAGAGGTAATTAAGTTTAAACCATAATAGAAATCCCAGATAGAAGAAAGGGAATCACTCACTAGCTCTACCTTCATTCTCACCTATTCTGACTGAGCGAACAACTTTCTCATTTCATGCACAGTTTACTAGCAGTCTTATTTACAAAAAGGCCTCGCTGTGGTCATGCTATGCAGCCAGAAAATACACACTTTGGAGTAACATGTCCAGTATTTGAGGAAAGCTGTCTAGTGTGGTAAAACAATTTACAGAGGGAAGATCCATCTTTGGATTTGCATCAAGTAATTTGCAGTTACATTTTTGTATATTCGAGCACTTGACTGATCAAATAGAATGTTAGTCTATTTAACCTATTTATCAATCCATATTGGTTTTCTAAATTACATTATAATAATTTTACTATGCATAAAATAAATTACATATTTGGTCAAAATGTCCTTATTGCACATGCAAAGCAAAGAACAATGCAAGCCAAAGCAAATCAAATGATCACCTCTGAACAGATCTATTTCTCACACCAGATCCTTCATGCCCCGTATTTCATAAGATAAATATTCACTCTCT
This sequence comes from Chrosomus eos, assembly GCA_036326025.1. Taxonomy (NCBI): domain Eukaryota; kingdom Metazoa; phylum Chordata; class Actinopteri; order Cypriniformes; family Leuciscidae; genus Chrosomus; species Chrosomus eos. The sequence continues at coordinate 27,431,450 of CM070836.1, forward strand.
GTCCAGATATCAATGGCAGGAAAATGGTTTTGCTATTTGTCACAGTGACACAAAAGCATTAAGACCACAGAAGAAGAGGAAATTAATGCAATACATATTTACACTATTTAACAGGTTAATTCTTACAAAGAATTAAACGACAATATTAACCAACTGCATAAGTGAAAAAAACCTTCAAACAAATGTGATGCATTTGGTTCTGAAAAACGAGTAAACAAAAACATTTATGGCTTGTATAGCATGGGATTCCTGCTAAATAATCTTCACAGAGCGAAGTCTTGAGGATGTTCCTCCGCAAACATCTAGTTTCCGTTAAACAAGCAGTGTTTTTGGTGGCAGTTGTTCACAGCAGTGCCGTTGACAAACGAGCACTGCCGGCCAAAGCTATTCTCAAAGAATTCAGTCACGCCTGATGCGCAAGTTAGCTATTAAGATTTATCAAACTTTGTTGATAAATTTAACCATAAATTAAACTGTATCACTTGCACTTACATATAAATCAACAAAATGACTCAAAAGACACTTCATTATAATTAGGCAAGAAAAATAAATAGTAAATCACCACAAAAAAAAAAATATTATTCACAAATGGCTTTTTTGTTACAAACATGTTTTCCTTCTTTCAATAATACAGAAAAATGTAAACAGTATGAAATTAACAATAAAAAACCCTGAACGTATATTAACTCGAAAAAAATGAAGCAAAACAAAGTCTGAGTGGTGTTCCTATGTAAGCATGTGTGTGTTAGACCATGTCAGTCTCTTTGTCTCCGGATCTGAAGTGGATGACAAGGGCTTTTGTTGGACACCTATTTAGAAGGCAGAGGGTTGTCTGGGGTGGTTGGGGTCACGACTTCTTTGTAAAAGCTCTCAATCTGCTCTTTGTACATCTTCATGACCACTGGCCTCTTGAGCTTCATCGTGGGCCCTGAGATTGAGAGAGTTTAAAACAGTTAAACAAACAGCCCATTTACATCTTAATCAATTAATTACAAAGAAACTCACCCAGTTCTCCTCCAGGGATAGAGAAATCTTGATCCAACACGGTCCATTTCTGGATGCGCTGGGCGTTGGAGGTGGCTTTTTCATTGACGCGGGTGATGGCGTCTTGAATAGCTGCGTTTACGGCGCGGTCACGGCCACCGGCGATCTCGCTGACTCGAGTGGCGTTGCTGCCGAGTTTATGACACAACTCCACCGCCTCAGGGGTCAGTTCATCTTCAGGAGCGCCGGTTTCACTGTTTACCTGACACTGAGAGCAAGAGAGAAGAGTTGTCAATGTTTTTTCCAATGGTAAGCTAATTGTATATTAGATTAAATGCATGTTATCCAATAGTTTTCCCATTTATATTTAGATAAAGCTGCTTTTGAGTCTAAATTAGGCAACTAACATCACACTCCAGTGATGCTAAAGTGTTCTTCCTGGTTTTCAGGGGATGCTGTGTGGTTGCTAAGTTGTTCTGACTGCTTTTTAAATCATGCTGCTTTGCGGTTGCCAGGGTTTTTCTGATCTGGTCTTTAGATATGACACAGTTCCCTTATTCAATGCAAGTCTGTGGGATTTTGTTCACCTGTATAATGGTCCACCAGGTAAAAATACTACATCAAATGAATTAGAAAAGTAATATAACACCCGTGCTTAACAAACTACATGATTTGAAACATCATACTGCGGGACAAGTATGAGCAATAATAATAATATAATACTGCATATATTATACTACTAATAATGTGATGCTAGTAATACTTGACTTAGCAAACACCACTATTTAACACTTCAAAGTATTACCGCTAGGGGGCGTAGTAATTCCAAGAAAAAAGCATGGAACTTGTAATTACACACATGTCCACTGGTTGGCAGTAGCTTTAAGTTTATGGAAGCCGTTTGATAACATTAGAGCATTTATCACTTGAACAGATATGATCTGATTAGAGCATAGTAAATGTGAATGTATAGTCATTTGTGTATCTTTACAATCATTATCTCTGTAACCTTACACAACCCGACTTTTCGGGTGAGATGTTCAGACTAGATTTACAGCATTCAGTTTGTGAAGAACATGATAAAACTATCACAGTTGATCTGAATATTTTGGTGAATTAGTAACAACACAAAGCCACAGAAATCTAAGTTAAACATTTGACAAAATGTCACTCTTCACAGTTAGTTGATGGATGGAAAACGTTTTAACACAGACACACACACAATGATACCTTAATGGTGAGCAGCATGGAGAGGAACTTTCTCTTGTCTCCAATAAGCATGGCATTGCTGATGAGTGGAATGGCCTCTTTAACGGCGTCCTCAATGGGCACCGGGGGAATATTTTCACCTCCAGCTGTGATGATCAGTTCTAGAATAAAAACAGAAACTTCGTTACATGCACCACACTAAATCTCAGCGAAATACTTTATGTGGCCACTCTGTAACATCTTATGAAATTAAATTGCATAGCTGTTAAAGTTTCAGTGAGTAAGGGTGTTCACACTTGGCAGGTTTGCTCTTTGCTCTGTTAGTGCGGTTCATTTGAATAAGTGTGAACGCTGCCATCCGAATCCTGGAGCACACCAAACAAGCGGATCGAGACCCACCTTTCCACTTTCAAGCCAACTCCGGTACGGTTGAATGAAATATGAACGCAACATGGACCAAAGACATTTTAAAAAACAAAAATAGGAAGTGATGTCACAAGATGCGACCCTAAAAGGACAGAATGCTCAAGCAATCTGTTTTTCCTCATCATAAGAGTTTGGTTGCCCATTACAGATCTTTGTTTGTGTGCAACGGAGGAACTCCTAGTGCTATTTTGACTTCTATACACATTCTAGAAGCTCTTTGTGAGTTCTCAGCACATACAATTAGCGCATTTAGCACACACAATTATTTTGGAAGTGCGCCGCGGTAAGTTCTATCAGTAAGCGGTAAGTTTGTTTGTATTTTTAGGTTCGGTGTTAAAAAATATCAGTGTGAAAGCTAAGCAAACCAGGACTAAATGTATAATTTTCTTTTTTGGGTCCAGAGCAAAAGAACCAATCTACAAGTGTGAACGCTGCCATCCGAATCCTGGTGCGCACCAAACAAGCGGACTCCACCTTTTCCTGGAATCTCAGTCCACTTCCAAATGAACTTTGGTGTGGATGAAGAGGAAGCACAGAATCTGTTTTCAACTGACCGTCAAACTCATTACCTTTAATGCGGCCGGTGATGAACAGGAAGTCGTTCTGGTCGTGTTTGCCGAGGTCCCCCGAGTGCAGCCAGCCATCAGTATCTAGAGCCTCTACTGTTTTATCAGGCATGTTCAGGTATCCCATGAACACATGACGACCCCAGAAACAAATCTCTCCATTCCCATCGGCATCAGGGCTGAAGATCTTTGTCTTGCAGCCTGGAATCACCTTTCCACAGCTGAGAAGGAAATACAAATGAGAAATATACTGAAAGTTAAAGCTAAAGTGACTAAAGATGACTCACTTGAGCTGAAAAAAATCCAGATGTCAGTACCTGGTGAGTCTGAAGGCGTCAGGGAGTGAGATGGTGTGCGGTCCAGAGCTCTCACTCATGCCGTAGAGTTCAAAGAGAGGAATGTCCAGACTGAGGAAAAACTCCAGGGTGTCTTTGGTTATGGGAGCCGCTCCGGTGTAGCACCTCGTACAGCGATCCAGACCCAGTGCCTTCCGAACCTTCCGGAACACCAGACGCTTCGCCAACCGATAGTTCAGTGGCTTTGTGGACAGGTTGCCATTACTGAAGACACAAGACAATTCCTCTCCGTTAATACAGAGCCTAATTTTTTCACTGTTAAAAATGTCACCGATTGATGGGTCAATCTTCCTGACAAAACTGGTTAAAGTGCCCTTTTTTCTTGTTTGTTTGTTTTTCTGCTCAAGTCAACTAACTTGGGGTCCAAAAATCTGAGACCACTTCTCACATTACTTTTTTCTAATTTAATACAATTTGTTTCAATACAAATTATATTAACAGAATAACTGTTTGAGTAATAAGTTGTAAACAAATAAATATTTTATTAATATTATTAAGAACTATTAAGTGCTCTAAAATGTCTTTATGGAAAATCTGGGACTAAAATTCTTTTTTAAACAGTTTTAGGAATTTGAAACATTTAAAATAAAGAGGCCATATTTTACTCTTGTGGCATTAACTGGGATTAATTAACCCAACTGGGGTCCAAAAGTCTTCTATCAAAAGACCACTTCTATTTTGCATTTTTATAATTTAATACAATTTGTTTCAAGTCAAATGATATTAGCAGAATAACAGTTTGAATGAAAAGATGACCACAAAAGATTGTTTTTATTTATTAGTATTTGTTTTTTATTTAAGGAAATCTGACATCACAAATGTTATTCTTATTATAAATAAATGTTTTATTTTAATATTTAATTACTATTATTAAAAAGCATTAATTTCTCAATGTTTCTTTATTTTAAATGTTTCAAATTCCTACAACCAGGTTTAAAATAGATTTTGAATCCAAGATTTTCAATTTGGTCTCAGACTTCTGGATCCTAATGTAAATTACTAATATTTCAAAATGAGTGTCATGTATGTGTCTACCTTCTGTTTGTGTGTTTAAGTGTGTATGTACATACAGCTCCATTTTGCTGAGGTTTGTCTGCAGGCCCACATCTTTGGCCCAGGACGCCACCTTCCGGCGCACAGTGGATGATTTGGCTCCGATCGACTTCATTTTTTCCTGCATCTTCTCCCACACTCGTGGGACACCCATGAACGCAGTAGGGCGTATCTCACGTAGGGTGTTGGCCAGAGTACCCTGGGACATGCAATGACTTCTATTATTACATGTGCAAGCATGTTCATTTGTGCATACCAACGTCATCTGACACACCCAGGGTTATGTCAGGTGACATGAGCAGGTTATCATGTCAGTTTCTGGCCCTGTTCTTAAATCAATGACCAATTTATAAAACTGCGGTGCTATTGGGACCCATTGAGGCACTACAGATATCACATGCTCAGCTTCTAGAGATCACAGGGGAAACATATGCATCTGTTTTAATAAAATATCAAATCTTGTTTTCTAAAAAGGGATGAAAATTAAACACTTCTGAACATCAAAAATGCCTTTCTGTGTGTGTGAGAGCTGCATGACTAAGAATTTATGAATTATGTTTCATCGAAAGGATCAGTGAAAAAGCTCTTTAAAAGGATTATACAGTTAGTTTAAACTAACAAGATTGTCTTTGGAAGGATCTTCTCTTATGTACACAAAACAGAGGGATTAGGGGAAGAAAACAAAAAGTGCCTTCACTTATACAGAGTTCACACTACACAACTTTAAACGTCGGCAGATCGCTGTGCTGTTCAGACTACATGACTTGCTCTGGAGTCTTGAAGTCGTTGTGGTGTTCACACTACGTGACACTACGTTCATGATCTGCACACTACACGAGCTGACAGCAACTATGTCACCCAACGACTCTATCCGATCCCCAAACCACGTTTTGTCATGAAAACACAGGCGAGAAGTGGAATGGGAAATGATGAGAAACAGTTGTCGTCTATTTGAAAATGGCGTCTCCATGTCATGATTATACCTATTGTCTGCTATAGTTGCTTCTTATTTATTAAATACAGGCAATTGGTTGATGAAAAATGTATTAAAATTAAGATACAATTTATACAAAAGAGAATTCAATTTAAAGAAAAGCCTTCTACTAAATAAAACTTAAATGAAGTGGTCAAAGAACGCATGTGTCTTAATTCAGATTAGAATGTCCCCTTATTGTGTCGAAATAATGAGTTATGTCAAAATAACGAGTTATGTTGAAATAACGAATTCATATCTTGAAATAACAAGTTTTCTTTTTTTATTCTTCACCATGCAGTTTAGGGCTTCCATAGAATACAGCCTGAATATAATCATTTCCAGAAATTATTTTTGGGGGTGCTATCGGGGTGCTTTGGTCTTTCTTGAGGGAGCTGAAGCACTGCTAGCCCCTCCTATAGCGCTGCCCATGTCTGTGCTACAGAGAGAGTTGGAGGTGAGTAAAACATGTTTATAATGAAAAAGCAGCTGCCAGCTCGGTTGTGGTAGGCTACATCTTGTTGGAAACATCATACTGGCATTCATGCTCCTGCCACAGTTCAATTCAATTTTGCTCCATTTCTTGTGTCCAATGCCTATAACCTATGCCTTGCTCTCTCATTGACTGTTGCTCGTCGCGACACGTGACACCACAGGCTATAGAGTCGGCCGACAGCTCCAGATATTTAGCATGCTAGATATCTGTCTGGCGTCGGCGAGGTGTCAGCGAGTGTTTTTGATGCGTTGTTTAGGATTTCACACATGAAGATTGGCGAGCGCGGATCACCCGCAGATTTTCACGCGATTACAGCCCAACCTGTCGGCGAGCTCCTTAACTCCGTAATCGGCCTTAAAATCCTGTAGTGTGAACTTGGCATAACATGATGTACACTACCTTTTAAAAGTTTGAGATCATTTTTGAAGGTCTCGTATGCTCACCAATTGTGCATTTATTTAATAATACATTTAAATTGTAAGAATATTTCACAATATTACTGTTTTGAAGAACTTTTTTCTGCTTAAATACATTTTAAAATGTAATTTTTTCCCCATGATGGTAAATCAGAATTTTCAGCATCATTACTCCAGTCTTCAGTTTCACATGATCCTTCAGAAATCCTTTTAATATGCTGATTTGTTGCTCAAGAAATATTTCTTGTTATTATCAATGGCTACGTTTACATGTAATTCCGATGAATGAATCCGAGCGTAGTGTTTACATGATCGCTAACATGTGATCGGATTGATGTGCACGTTTATACGTCACAAGCTTCAAATCAGGATAGATTTTTTGACATACGCCCACTGCAAGAATATACAGAATTTCCTGCTGTTTGCGAATAACCATTGGTTCTTTATTTGTTTTAAACATTTAAAAAGCAGACTTTATATTTATCAATTACTGGTCATAATTTGGAGACAATGAGCATATGAACCGCTGTGCCGTCAACGGTGGATGAGAATCCGAAACAAATACTGAAGGGATGTTGTCCTGCTTCACTTCACAGACGCTGAGTGAAAGGAGAATTATAGGATGACAGGACACTCATTTATATGACACTTTATTCAACAGGAAGAACAGCTCGTTCTGTAAATGTCATTATGCTATTTCAACGTCTTTACACATGTGCAGTTTCGGTTTTCAATCCGATCAAGTGTTTACATGTCTTCTCAATCGGATTAGAAAAGGAATAAACCACCCCTTTCAATCCGATCGAAATTTCATTCGGATCAAGCTCAATCGGATCGATTCAGGTGTTTAAAGAAGGCGTTTCAGTCTGATTGAGCTGTCAATCTGATTACTAACGGATTAGTTGGTTGCATGTAGACGTAGCCAGTGTTGAAAACAGTTATGCTTCTTAATATTTTTTGTGGAAATCATGATATTTTTTCAGGATTCTTTGATGAATTGCAACAGAAGTTTTTTTAATAAAAAAAATAAGTATTTTTTTTTGTAACAAATGTCTTGGTAACTTTTGATCAAATTAATGAATCCTTGCTAAATAAAAGTATCACTTTCTTAAAAAAAAAGACTTTTTTTAGCATTAGCATGGCAAATTGTAATTTGCATACTAACCTTTAGCGCATCAGGCTGTGCAAAGTATGCAACTCCTCCTGCTTTCATGGGAAGCCATATGTCAATCATCTGTGCAGCAATATGGCTGAGTGGAAGGTAGCTCACGACCACTTCCTGTGACTTATCTGCATCTGTAAGACTCACATCTCGGGCTGTTGCAAATGCTGTCCATGTCAGCTACAGAAGAGAGAGAGAACATTTCAGTATTAAGAATGACTGGTGACTCATCATACTATATATCACAAGTAAACCCTCATTTAATTTTTTTTTTTGTTACAATTTGTATTTCACTGGGATTTAGTGTGGTTGCTCAAGTCTCAAATGTCATATTGTGAATGTTTCAGCTTTAACTTACGTTGTCGTGACTAAGCATTACTCCCTTTGGCTGGCCTGTGGTTCCGGATGTGTAGATCAGTGTGCAGCATTGATTGGGTTTCTGGGAGCTGATGACATCATCGAGTTGAGCGTCAGGCTCATCGCGGCCCAGCTCCATAAACTCTGCCCACTGTGTGTATCAGATATTTACATAGCAAATGTCAGATTTCAATTAGTAAAGGAGTGGGATTAGAAAGAAAGATTATGTTCTGAGAACTGAATTGAAAATATTTGACTAATCAAATGTACCGTGTAGAGATTGGGCCTTTTCTCTTTCAGCTCATCTTTGTACTGGATAATGGCTTTTAGGTGCGGTAATTTGTCCTGGACCTGAAATGAAACACACACACACACACACACACAGAGCATAAGAGATCATCGGGAAAAATTTGGGGTCAGTACATTTAAACATTATTTTTATACTTATATTCCACTGTAAAAAGAAATACACTATATCTACTCAATAAAATTGTGGCAACAGATTACAAGCAATATTATTAATTAAATTTAACAAATTAGAATTTAGTAAGAATTAATCAAATTAATTCCTTAAAAGTCAACCATTTAAAATGAGTAACATTTAAACAAATATATCTGAACAACAGACAGACGTTAAAGATGAATTAAGAACTCTTTATTTTTTATTGCCAACATTGAAGACGCCTGATGATAATAAGCAGAATCACAGAAAGAGAAACAAGAACTACAACTGACTTCAGCCACAGTCTTATATGAAATCAACAGAAAATACATTAAATCTCTCTCGCTAACCAGACTAAATGCATCTCTGTCATTCATCTACAGTTCTTTTTGAGAATGAACAGAGGTTAAGATGTTGATTTTATGGAAAATATTTGGTCACAATTAAGGTGATCAGAGTTTCTTTTAGTTGGGTGGAAATTATATTTGCATTGTAATAAAATTTCACAATATTACGTTTTTACTGTATCTTTTATGAAATAAATGCAGCCTTGGTAAGCATAATTCGGACCAACTCTAACCTTTTGAAAAGTAGTATAGGTAAAAGTTCTTATCAGAGTTAATTTAGAAAAGGAAATGTGTCCTGTACTCTCATTACCTGTAAGATCTTCTGCAGCTGTTTGTGGTTTTCCACCACAAGGATGTTGGCCTGGCAATTCTCTGCCACATACTGGCACGCCTCAGGGGAGTTGGTGGTGTAGATGCCCACAGCAAAACCCCTGCCAATGACATACAGAACTCCTCAACAAACATCCTGAACTCTGTTATTGATGTAACCAAATGGAGGGCAGTTCGGCAACAGGAAACACCTTCAAACATTAACAACATTCACAGTTACTTCTGTTCTGACTCCACCTATAGGTTTACAGACCCAGACAAGATTCAATTGATCCTGTTAAACAAATGCAGGTTGTGCCTTTAACCATCTGTCTTCACTGAAGTCATAAAGCCAACTGGGCAGTTTAAAGCACAGCAGAGCCCCTATTTGACTTTAAAGCGTTGTTTGGGACAAACACTGGCAGTGTGCTGAATCGAGAATGACCTGTATGAAGCTGGAGTTAGCATGACAGCAGAAAATGTATATGGTTATGGTTGATTTGAAGACTCATAGGACAAAGTGTAAAACATCTCACAGTAAATACTTACCCAGCTAAAATAGCCCCGATGTCAGCAATAAACCACTCGGCTGAGTTGAACCCGAGGATACCGACACCGTGGTACCGCTCCAGACCGAGCTGTGTACATATACACACAGTTAGCGCATACATAAACACATTTCAAAGCAAAATCATATTGTTTGTATATAAAAGATGAAGATGCCTGTTTTATGATTTGCTTGAGTCATCACTCACAAGAATTCCCAGAAGTCCCACATGTTCTTTTTTTGTGGTTAAATAAATATTTAGTTAAATACTGCCGTTGATCTCTATGTTTAAGATCTTCACTAGCTCAGTACCCCCAAAAATGTCATCCAACTCTTAAACAAAGTTCTTGCAACATGACATTAGAGATAAACAAACAATTTGTGAACCAGTTTAACAAAATCATTAATAAGATTCAAAATAATGATTTTTTCACGAGTCAGACTTCATCATCGATTTATATGAATGAACATACCAAGCTGCATCGTATTTAAAATACAAAAGTCGCACCAGCCAAATATAGCACTCATGTCATGACATCTAACACCTCTTTTGTGCAGTCTTTCTTTTGTGTTTATGCTGCCTAGCGTACACACAACACAATCTGAATCTCTCCCACAGGGTTTGAGTTGGACAAATTATACTCATTTTGAGTAGCACAATAAACAAAACCATGGAAATCTGCCCACATCGGCCGCCAAGCATGACGTCCTGTTCCCCACAGGGAGAACGTGACCAGTTGGGAGTTGAACCTCATCTCAAGATAAGGGCATGGAAAAACTGAAGACGATAAACAAAAGCCTCCTGCTGCGGAGAGAAACTACTCTCAGGTACTGCAGCCAACAGTCCTCAAGCTGCACAACAACTCAAATCCAGCTCTGAGTGGGTTGTGCAGAATTCAATAACATGTCGATGTCATATTACACCCCAAAAGAGAAATACAAAATGATATCTTTTGACTAAATTAAATAAAGCCCATTTTAGAACACTCATTCTAATCCTTATTACTTTGATGGGAAAATAAATAATACAATTTTGATTACCGTATTGGAAAGAATATTTATATTATTTAAATATAATTATAATTATATTTAGACAAGTTTTTAACATGATAGTATTTGTTGTACTGCCATAAAACAGTGCAAATTCAATAAGTCAGCACAGATTTATGTATATATAACAGAAATGAGAATAAAAAGAATGAGACTTAAAGTATGTAAACTGCCCAGACACATTATGTTAATGAAAACAGCATAAAAATGAGCTTGATTCTCTTTAAAATGTAGTGAAATAGTACATGGATTGTGACATTACCCAGGTGGCTTCTCATACAGTGCACTTTCACCCTGAGGTAACCTGAGGTCAAATGCTTTACTCGAGGACAAAACAATGATTACCTGAGGACTTTCTGTTCTTAATAACAGTTACACCTGTTTATATGCGTTTATACGTTCTTAAGTGTTTGTTATCAGGCCTTTCTTACATAAAACTGTTCCTCTTATCAGAAACATTACAGTGTAATTTCAGATAACAGTGTAATGCTGAACGGCCGTGATCTCAACAGCAACAAGACGACAATGAAAATGACTAGTTACTAAATTGCTAAGCAATAATCAGTCATGGGTTAAATCTGTTATGCTAAGGTGCTTGACTCAAACAATGGCAAACATTAAAAAAAATTAAGCCAATGAAAATTTTTATAAAAGTAAAAATGCAAACTGTATGCCCATCTTTGTAAAGCCTCAGAAGGTCACAAATAAAGATATTAGACCTTGAACAATACTCAACAGTTTAAAGTGAGTTAACGGGCCTCACCTTGAGGAAGCTCTTGGCAGCAGTGCGGCAAGACTTGTAGTACTCGCTGTAGGTCATGGTTTTCCACTGCTCTCCCTCTTTCCAGCCCAGAGCGTTGTAGTTGCCGAAGCGCTGGACAGTAGAGGTGAACATCTGGTTCACAGTCATGGCGGGTTCAGCCTCAGGGCCGGACTCACCCATTCTGAGCTGCACCTCTCCATCCCTGCATGGGGTCCAGAACTCTGTGCCCTTAGCGGGCAAAGACAGGGAGTCGGGTCGAGGGGTGGCACCTACAAAGTGAACAGCTATTTATTGTCCCCGATCATTATTTATTCTGAACGGTGAAGTATGATGATCTCTGTTGTAACCAGACAACCCCTATTAAATAGTTTTGTAGCAGTAACATGGAATCAGGAGGTACTTTGAGATATAACATGATAATGTCTCTGTGCTTTTTGGTATTTTTACATGAGTGAATTCTGTTTTACTCTCTGCTGTAAGTCACAGTTTGTAGGTTATGGTCTTCGTTTGCGCAAAACAAAATATTTTTTGCCACAGCGTCTGTTTTAAATCAAACGGCTCAGCGACACCCTATCAGGACATTTACTCACACACTCTTTCGCCTCAGCATGAGAGGCCCATCCATCACTAGTATCTAATACACACACACACTGGCCTAGAGTTTCTGTTGAGGTTTCAGTAGAAGAGCAAAGAATCATTTACAGCTTTAAACCAGAAATCAAACTGCAGGTGTCATATCAGTATGCAGGCAGTGAGTGAGTGACCAGCCTCTTTTTCATAATAACTTCACAAATGTTTTTGTGAACATCTCAATTTAAAGATGCAGTGGGTCATTTTATCACCTCCAACCGGAATTGCAATCTGTTTGTTACTTCGTTTCACCATTGGCAATGGTTTGGGGCATTTTTGTCTGAACAATGACATATGGGGAAGTATTTGGGAACCTTGCGTGGAAGCAATTCTTGCTTTTGTCGCTAATGGTGGAGAAATTACGCGCCGCAAGAAATCATTAGCAAGATAGCTGAAAATAATATCAACAGGAATTTATCTTGACTGATTTCGGCAGCTGCGCATGAAAGGGGAAGAAAGCCGCCCCACGCATTTTACCACGTCCTGTGCAGTGTAAACCCATAGATTCTGCAAAACTATTCAAAATTAAAAACAAAGCCATCACAGCAGCTTGATCAGTAAATCCAGAGTCATGCGACATGACCTCATTCAAAGCTCTGTTATCTTATGTAAACAAGATAGACAACAGCAGAGAAATAGAACTTCTGGAAGTTCACATATGGGCAACTTTCAAATGGCTCTGAAACTGTTTAACCTTTATAAACAAACTCATATGGGACTGTGAAACTGCATTATAATTCCCATAAAATAACTGTCACCCTGCTGCATGTCTAAAGGAAAGGGAAGTTAGTTTGCATAGGGACAGCAGCTTCCTTTTCAAGCACTTCCTATCACATAGCACTCAATGGTCCTAGTGATCTCAAGTTCTTGAAAAGGTTAAGTTATGTAAGAGTTTTCATGATGAAAACACTAAGGAACATTGAGGTGCGAGTTGTGGGTTAGTGGTCCGGCCAGCTTTTCATCACTCTGTGCTTTATCTGTAATGCAGAACTGAATGCACACATGGTGGATTTGGGGCGTCTGATGTTTATGGCGTGTGTTCAAAATGGCGATTATGGTAACATATGCCTGTAACAGCGAGAGTAAGCGAGTATGTTTGTTTGTATAATAGTGAGAACATGTTCTAGACTTTTCATCCAAGTGTTTGTGAGTTTAAAGTGATTTGCGAGTGTTAGTAAAACAGCAAGAGTGTGTAATCTCACCTGATTCTGCCTGCACACTCTGTTCGGCTTTGGTGTTTAACTCCTCTTCTCTGGCACATGCGGATTCTTCCTCTGATGACTCACTGCGAAGAAATCAAATAATGACTTTTCCAGACAAGCAGCATTCTCTAGCTGAAATGGACACACACATGAGTATCACTTTACATTACTTAGGCCTACATTTTTTGCACCAAATCTGCATATTATGCGACGCTGAGGACTGGAGCAATGGCTGCTGAAAATTCAGCTTTGCCATCACAGGAATAAATTACATTTTAAAATATATTAAAATAGTATTAATGATAATTCAAATATTACTATTTTTATTGGACAATACATAATTGTAAGCAGCATTGTAATGTATAAAAAAACGTATTTCAAAAAAATCTTACTGACCCCAATCTTTTGAACGGTAGTGTAAAAAACATTGATGATGTTGCCGAGTCTACTTTGACTTGCAAACAAACATTTGGTCCCTACTGTACTGTATCTGAAGAGGCACAATCATAAAGAACATAAGTGTGTACTCAACTTATGATGTAACGAATCTTTATTTGATTTATTGATGCGATTCATTATGATGAATTGTATCTTTATTATATAAACCTGGCATAGCAGACATCCACTGGTAGTTTCTTTATATAATGACTTCATTCTCCCTTTACAAACAAACTTATCATGACTAATTCGTCAAAATTGTACGTGGCCTATAAATAACTCATGGGAATTTAGTCGCAGACCTGACCTAGTATACATGCATGTTAAGTTTATGTGAACATGACAGAAGAAATGAAAAGACACTGACTTTGCTGTAGACTCGGCGATGGCATCTTCCAGGGAGGCGAGACTGTCTGCTGTTCCACAGGACTGGTGGAGGCTTGCGTCCCCTGGATGGTCCATCACCAAGGCTGTGGACATGGTCGTAGGTTCACACGCAGTCACTAATGTGAATAGACACAGCGTTAAAAGTAGCACTCAAGCAATTTTTTTATTGCCTAATGTAAATATCTAGAGAACAGGATAGCAATTTAATGGCATATAAAATGCTTTAAAGGGGTTGATTATGATTTCACTTTTCTAACTTTAGTTAGAAATCTTTTTTAAAGGACTACAACAAATGGCCGGTAGGGACTACACAACATTCCTCCGTAAAATTTACATTTACATAAAAAGACGCAGTCTACACATGTAGTAGAGCACATTTGTGAGTCTGCTCAAGCTGTCACATCTTTCTGATTTTATAGATTATTATGACAGAATATGCTAATTAAAGATAGTTAACTCCACATCACCAACATAAATTCATCAACTAACATTTACACACACACACACACACACACACACACACACACACACACACACACACACACACACACACACACACACACACACACACACACACACACACACACACACACACACACACACACACACACACACACACACACACACACACACACACACACACCACACACACACACACACACAACACACACACACACACACACACACACACACACACACACACACAGGAGCTGTTGAAGCACAGCCCTCTGTGCCGGGACGGGAGCAGCAGCTCATTTGCATTTAAGGGACAAGAAACAACGCGTTTTTACTGACCCTCAAAAAGGCACAAATTTAACATGCTGTAAAAAATGATCTGAGGGTATTTTGAGCTAAATATTCACCTACACACTCTGGGAGTGGGGACAACAGAGGATTATTTTACATATTGTAAAAAGGAGCATTATACCACCCCTTTAAGATGGATTTATTGGTGACCTGGTTAAAAGTGTGTGTGGACATAATACAAGTGGACACTACTTATTTTGGACCATACTAAACACCCATACAACACATTCACAATATATTAAAGTGAAATGTAAACCTACAACTATGAATGCCCATCTAAACCAGTTTCACCCATACATTTCTAGTCTCTGATTTGACCCCAACGGCAAAGGATGCTGGGTCACCAGCAGTGCCACAATACTTTCTGTCTCAGTCTTTAAGACACCATCATACAGACTGGTGAATAGGACGAAAAGTTGAGTCAAAGCCTAAATTTTAAAAAAAAGCCCCTGAAGTAAGCATGAGACAGTCACATGGCCAAACAAAACACAAACATTATCTAAACTAAACAGACATGAGGCTTTTCTTCAGTTTTTTTTCGACACTAAATCACTATACAGATTTTTTTTCCTTTAATCAAAGAAGATCATTCACTATTATATAAAACTTTGGGAACAAGTTCTCCAAAAGTCTCACTTCACCTAATATAAATAGTCTATTGAAAACCATAAAAAGGTTGCTGAAAGGCAGTTGACCACATTATTCCACAAAATATCCTAACATGGCTCCTGCGGACTGCACAGAAAGGGTATCATTGCCAAGAAAAGGAAACGCATCACTATGTCCAGAAAAATATTGCTGCCCAGTGCCCACCCTTATATTATCTTCTGCCCTCTCCATTCCAAAGCCTGACCTCTGCACCTTTCAAGCGGCATGTTGTTTTTACACGCCGCTGCCAAAAAAACACATGCCAGCGACGCTCCCGCCCCTCTGTAATGATGAGAACAATCAGAAATGGCCAGCGGATAGAAAAACAGGGCTTAGAGTCTGAAATAAACCCAGGGAGTGAAAAACAAACCGGGTGCTATTCATCCGCCTCGTGCTTCATGACCTTTTGGTTTTAGCTTTCATCGATGAGATGATGAAAACATTAGGGTTATCATGAGCAACACTTCCACAAAAAGTACCGTGCTGATATATGGTACAGTATCAGAAATCAACACCATGCTACTTTGAAACCAACAAATTCATGAACCACAGGGTTTTATAATAAACTGTTAAAGTCAATTTTTTGTACAGGAAAAGGTCAATCTAAAATTCGGCAAGATAATTAATAAGAGAAAAACTAAAACTACACTGAAACTAAATAAACACTCAAAATAATATACCACTAAAAGAACTAAACATTTGAATGTATTGTACTATTTACATGGCACTCTGGTTTTTTCCAAAAAAAAAAAAAATCCCACTGTATTTACATGTCCAAAAAAGACATTGTTAGTGGACAAAATTGCTCTTTGCCTTATCCTCAGTTAGTCGAATAATTTAACCTCCTCCCTCCCCCTTTTCAATCCATTCACCTTGGTAACTTCCCTCCCAGCAGAGCCATCCTCATCCGCCCTCAGCGGGCACCATGGCATGAGCTCCTCACAGACACACACCAGCCACAACTAACTCCCAGCATGCACTCAATGATGCAGATGCAAATCCTCGTCTTGGCTGACGTCAGCTCGCCTGATAACAGACTCCCTTGTCTGGAAACTGAAGGCACGGTAGTAAAATATGAATTTGGATGGGTTTGTTTGAGATTTATGGACCCATGCGAGTTTGCATCTCATTGCTGGTTTGACTGATGTGATGTTCCCTTGTTGCGTCTCTTGTAGCTGGTGGGTGAAGCTGAAACCAATCAGCATCTCAGAACATTCACAAGATTCCCAAAATACATTAGGAACTAGTTTTGCCTTCAATCTGGCATTTTCAAACAAGCAACCTTTAAAAACCCACATTTCAAAAGCTCGAATACTGTCAGTCTTTTCGTTATCTAGAAATACACATCATCATTCTGCACATTTCAGTTTATTCTCACTCTTCATCCCTTTATCTCATCTTAATCAGCCATCTGCGGCCATGTGATCAGTCCAAAGCTGTGAATTGGTGATCATGGCTATTTTCACTCAGCAGCAATATACTGCTTTTATAGCGCTAACTGGACTACAAATGTGACAAAAAAAACCCCGAAAGAGTCATGGAGAGGAAGAAGAGTGATGTTTCTTTCCTAATGACTGACTAATATATCAGCTGATGTTGTTTGTTGAAATCTCATCCTTCGCTTAATGACTATCAAAATGTCTATATATAACTCTCAAAAAACCAGCAAGAACTTCTTTGGTTCTCTGGTGGTTTCCAGTAGTCCTATATTTTCCAATCTGGCACTGCGAGGGACTTTCTGAATTGTCCTGGTAATTTCGCATCAGGAAGGGCTCTACACTATTGCAGTACATTTATTGTATTTTTTGATCAAACAAATGCAGCCTTGGTGAGCATAAGAGACCGTCAAAAACATTTAAAAGACACAAAACTTTTGAAGCGTTGTCTATGAGTTCCGCATCTTCCTTCCACAAATTGAAAAT
The DNA here is from genome assembly GCA_036326025.1 of Chrosomus eos. Classification (NCBI taxonomy): domain Eukaryota; kingdom Metazoa; phylum Chordata; class Actinopteri; order Cypriniformes; family Leuciscidae; genus Chrosomus; species Chrosomus eos. The sequence goes on from CM070836.1 coordinate 27,448,940, forward strand.
CACTCAGCCACGATTAAGGACACAAAAAAACTCAATGAATGATTAACTCATATTATCATGAGGGTTGATTATGACAACTTCTTGATTTACTATTAATAATTATATTTTGACTTTAATCACGTTATTGCTCTGGGACAAATCCTCAGCTCAGACCCATTTAGAATGATAATTACGGTAATAACCACATTTGTTCTCAAATCATAAACACCTCACATATCGGTAAGCTCATTTTCAATTTTCACTTTATCAGACACAATAACAGCTATCAATTTGAGGAGTGTGTGAAAGGCGTCTGCCATGAAAAATGATGGGAGAATATGAGCATAGATGAGCATAGATGTCCCAAAACCCTGTGTGTACACAAGGGATGTGCAAATCCTGTGGGCCACACCTCGAACACCACAAACATCCTGTCATTTACTGCTGATGCTTCTGCCATGCTGTCCAAGCCTGCATTAAAACAGGACTCAACAGGAGGACGGGAGAGGAGGGGTTTCCACACAGCTGATGCTGGCAGCAATTGTCGGTTACGCTCAGCCCCCGCCCGAAAATTACCATCTGTAAGCCGGCACAGAGAGCTGGGATGATGCAGAGGACACTTTAAGTTTCCAATGCCCATTTTCTCATTTAAATGAGAAGTGTGCGATAAACACCAAAACCGAAACTCTATCTTTCATATGCAAAAATCATCTCACCAGACATGAATGGGCCACGCCTCTAATTTCATATCATAGTTCACATCCAATAGGATCTAAACACATCAAACACTAATAATTATACACACACAGATCTGATGCTTTAGAAACCAACTCCCAGTGTTTAGGCGTGCGATTTATCATCTTTACTAACTCCAAGTGCTATAAAACCATTATATTACATAGTAAAAACAAAAATGGAAACTTACAGTGCATCTTTACAGGCTGTAAAATGCTGGTCTGTCTTTGGATTTTCTGTATCAGAAGCTGAAATGACTATTTCTTCGGTTTCCTTATCGTCTGACTCCAAAATGATGGCCGTTTTCCTTACGCCCTACAACTGTGCATGTAGCACATTCATTTTCAAACAGAGCTTTCCACTCCTCTGTAACCACACCCTCAACGGCACCATTACCACTACGGTATCCTCAACCCCCCTTCCTCAAAAAACACTCCTCGTGCTCTGATTGGCTGAAATCTCTCACACCACAAGACTCATCCCCCATATATGGACATACCAGCCCACTGAAGGTGGAGCTATAAAACACACGCGCCACTCTCACTCTCATACAAACCAATGCAGAAGCTATGAGGTTACTACAGTGCAACTGAGTATGATACATCAGCTTACAAAAGCCAGAACAGCTGCACTGACATCATTTTACAAACTCAGCCCACAAACACACATCTGTCCATTTAACACGCTGCCATAATAATGCCAATATTGTGCTGCTGAGCATCTGCATATGTGGATCTGCAAGAGTGCTTGAGCTTTCTGCTCTAATTTACCGTCTTTGTCGCACGAGCACAAGTGCGGCCGACCTGCTATAGCTCATCTCATCTAACCAAAGAAACCAAAACCAAAATTATATGGAACGACTTGCAAGAACAAGTCGGCTAAAATGAGCTGTTCTTGTTGCCTACGTGACAAAAAAGCACTACACAAATGTGTACATGCTGTGTAAGTCTAGTAGGGGGGTCAAAAAAGGAACATAATTATGTAAGAATAAACCTGAAGCTACCTTTGACAAATTTAGTTGTCAACCATGACTTTTAAATACCTCAAAATGTATGTGACTGACAGCTCGTTCCTGTATTTCTGGTTGGTTTCTTTAAAGCTAATGAGGTGTAGGATGCCAATATCTGTGAAGGAAGTAAAAAGTAAGGTTCTGCCATTGACAAACTGGAATTTCTTTGTAGTGGGGAAATTTAGGTAATTTCATCGATGATCTGCTTTAATTACATTTCTATTAATCAAGGATGCATTAAATGGATCAAAATTGACTGCTACTGTATTTGTAATCAAATAAATGCACACTTGGTGAGCATAAGAGACTTTTCACAAACATTTGACCGGTAGTGTCACCTCACTGTGAAAAGATAATAAATATATGTGAAGATCAGCCTTCTGACCCCAAAGGTTAATGCAAGTTTAGCACAGGCATGTCAAAACTGCACATATATCCCTAGTTCTACAACTTAACTTTAGAACTACTAAGGGAAGCAACATTTTCTTTAGAAATGTCTCAGAGGTTTATGGTCATGAATGTAATTTGGCAGTAAAAAAATTTTTACAGAACGATATGCACAAAACTAGAGACTTTCTTGTGAAAAAGAGCAATCTTTTGATAATGTCAAGGTAGGGTCCTTTTCACAGTGACTTAAGTCAACTCAAAACAGGTCACTAATACAGTATAGACTAATATACACTGCCCAGACAAAAAAAAAGCAGCTGTTTGTATTTAAATAGGCAAATTCTTAAAGGAGTAGTTCACTTTAAAAAAAAACTTTTGCTAATAATTTACTCACCCCCATGTCATCCAAGATGTTCATGTCTTTCTTTCTTCAGTCGAAAAGAAATTAATGTTTTTGATGAAAACATTCCAGGATTTTTCTCCTTATAATGGACTTCAATGGGAACCAAACGGTTCAAGGTCCAAATGACAGTTTCAGTGCAGCTTCAAAGGGCTTTAAACGATACCAGACGATGAATAAGGGTGTTATCTAGCGAAACGATCGGTTATTTCAAAAAGAAATCAAAAAGTTTAAGTTTTATTAGCACAAATGCTCGCCTTGCTCTGTTCTGTGATGTACGTTCGTGACTCTCCTGTTCGAACTCGTTCATCAACATGAACAAATCTTTTTTCGCGTCATTTAGTTAATTTCGATCGTTGAATGAACGAAATGACTCGAAAAAAGATTTGTTCATTTTGATGAACGAGTTCGAACAGGAGAGTCACGAACGTACATCACAGAACAGAGCAAGGCGAGCATTTGTGCTAATAAAACTTAAACTTTTTGATTTCTTTTTGAAATAACCGATCGTTTCGCTAGATAAGACCCTTATTCATCGTCTGGAGTCGTTTAAAGCCCTTTGAAGCTGCACTGAAACTGTCATTTGGACCTTGAACCGTTTGGGTCTCATTGAAGTCCATTATATGGAGAAAAATCCTGGAATGTTTTCATCAAAAACATTAATTTCTTTTCGACAGAAGAAAGACATGGACATCTCGGATGACATGGGGGTGAGTAAATTATCAGCAAAAGTTTTTTTAAAAGTGAACTAATCCTTTAAGAGTTTATTATTGGATTATTATTGCAGTGATTATTATGTTTCTAGCATGTTATGTTGGGCAACAGTTCTTCTAACCCTAACTGATGGAGCGCGTAGCTTTTCATTTCTTAAACAATCATGTAGGAAGATGTATTATGCTCATATTCCAGGATGACAATGTCAAGATTCACCAAGCTCAAACTGTGAAAGAATGGTTGGGAGGGAAGACGGAGAATCATTTTCACACATGAATTGGCAACTGTGAGTCCAGACCTTAAAGGGGTCATATAATGGTACATGCACTTTTACAAGTTGATTGTACTGAAATGTGTGTTGGCAGTGCCTGTACACAGCCATCATATAATGATAAAAATCCATCCAGTGGTTTTGTTTTAATCTCCTTATATGTTTTCCCCTGCCTCAAATCGAGCCGTTCGATTTTGTGACGTCACAAGATCGCACGCCCCTCCCACGACTGTTGATTGACAGCAGTGTTTCAACACAGACCCGCCCTCGCTCGTGAGTGAGATGTCAATCATAGTTCTTCATTGTTGATACACTGGAGCAGAATGGCGCCTAAGCGATTGTGGTGTTCTGTTCTTGGGTGTAATAAGGAACACAGCAGTCATTTTAATGTTCCTAAATCCGAACCGCTGAAGACGCAGTGGCTGAGTTTTGTTTATGAAGGGAATATTTCCGACGAGCAACGTCAAATCATTTGCGCAAATCATTTCTCACCAGACTGCTTTTTAAACGAGGGTCAATATAAATCAGGTTTTGCTAAGAAGCTGCTACTGAAAAAGGAATCGGTACCAACTATTCGTGTTCCTGCTGGACCTCCAGAAGAAGTGAGTGTAACGTTTCAGTCACCTTTATATTAATCTTTGCAAATCCCTTATTGCACGCTTCACGATGATTGTGGCTAATGTTTACACTCAGGGTGCGTTACGGCATGTAGGCTATTCTATGTAATGTTACACATTCTCAATATAATTCATAATCCCACGTTTATAATGAAAAACGCGTTATAGTTATTGTGTTATTAAAAACTGTGTACGCAGGTGTTACAGTTAACGTAACAGGAATATTAACAGGAATATCAATGCAGTTACAATACTATAGATGTAAAAGTTTTAAAACATTTTCATACTGCACTAAACATAAACATACAACAAATTCTTAGGTATCCTTCAACTACTGCTAGAATCATTACTGACATGACCTCAAGTCAGTTTCAGTCACGATAGTTGTACCTAACACTGAGATAACGTCACGCATCACTGACAAGCCTACATTTACAAAAAAAAAGTTTTTCAACATAAATCTGTCAACGAACTAACCTATAACTTAAAGTAACGTTAAACACATAGCGTTTGTATCTCACAACTCTAACGTTACCCTGCCAGTACATACAAAAATAGACCAAAGTGACATTGTTAACCAACCATTCAGAAACGTCCTGTTCGAGCCTTTCTTCGGGGCGTCATCTTGTTTCGGGTCCGACTCCGGTTCAAACTGATATGGTTGCACAAAATGTGTCCTCAGAGAGAATCCCGCTGCCATAATAAACCCTGAACTGTTGTCAAGTTAACACTCCACGTGCGTTGTGTCAAAGCGCCCACAGAACAGAGGGGCGGAGTCAGCGAAGCTCATTATCATTTAAAGGCATATGCACTTAAACGGCGTGCTGAAAACAGAGCTGTTTTTGAGCAGGTAAAATGAGTGTTTTCTTACAATACTAATGAGAATTTTTAATAAAAGTATATTACAAAGTTTTCATTTAGACCCTAAAGATTCATATTAACTTGTACAAAAATGGCATTATATGACCCCTTTAAATTCATTGAAAGTCTTTGGGATGTGCTGCAGTAAAATTTTACAGAGTGCTTGACTCTTGCAATGTCAATAACAAGATCTTGAACAACAATTGAAGCACCTCTGGATGGAAATAACATCACAAAATGTTATTTCCATCAAGTAGTGCTTAAATTAGGGTTGTAAGAATTGTTGCCAAACATATAACATGCTATAAACATAAAGCAATAATGATCCAAATCATTGACTCTTAAGAATTTGCCTATTTAAATCCAAACAGCAACTATTTTTTGGCTAGGTGTATAAGTCCTGGACATTGTTAAAAGCAGACAGACCTAAACAAACTCGAAGTGTTTCAAAAGCGGCATCTGTGGAGAATACTACATGCCTCTCTACACGACCGGCTTCAAAATGACACCATCAGACTGAGGTGCAAAGATCAACCAACACATATGCACATATTTGCACTTTCTTTCTTCTTTTTTTTTTAAATTGAACTTTCAATATTACAGAGTTCAACTGCAAGTTCTTGACACATTTCTTTTACACACTTCCACATTGTACAAGTATAAATTGAAACAACAGTAATTAAAAAAGTTAAAACTTAAAATTAAAGGGCATCACAAACATATGTTAAATTAATTTAGCAGAGATACAGTTCTTTGGGCTTTTTGTGTATATTTAAAAATACATAAGATCAAGGCTGACCTCAAAAACCAAAGGCTTAGCCTTCCTAATGCCAAACGCAAAGCTATCAAACCACCAAGCCTGGAAAACTATTGTACAAACCTTTCGTGATCCAGTGGCACCCACAGAATTGGACAAATCTCGTCCGAAAGTTTGCTATTGGACTGAGTGAGAGTGAGTGAGACGAGTCCTTTTTTTGATCACATATGATCTAAAAGTATTAAAAAGCTTTTAAAAAAGGTAATGTGAAAACATCTGGCTAGAAAGTCTTAACTTGTGTATTACAATTAAGTACATATTTAAAAGTCATGCCATATTGGTTGATGTAATACAACTTTTTCTTTATAGCCTGAATTTTGGGTCTATACTCAATGACACATTTCCCAGTTTCACTTAGAGGAACAGGACATTTTTCCTTTAGCACACACAAACAGGAAAAGCAGTTTCCTTTAAAACAGGAAAGCATTTTGACATCACTGTCCCTCCATGCAAATTAAGGCACAAGACATTGTCAGATATGTATATTAAAATGGACATTTCTTACACTAAGGTTACTAAGCAATACGTTTAATAAAGATAATTTTGTCAAGAAATCTGAACCAGCTGTTACTGTTTGAATGCGTTATTTACACATTTCCAAAACGAGTGCTTTCAGATGCTGATATCACTACCGACCATATGGTTTATTATCCAGTGTTTACCAATCTAGAACAAATGAGGACAATATTTCTGTTGACTCATTATAAACCTCAATTTTTTAAATTCTGAATTCTTATACAATTTTTGGCCATTTAACTTACACTTGAATGTCTTGCTCAAAATCTTGCAATTTCAGGGCATGCAAGTTCCTGAACATGATGAATTATGGGATATGTTTAGCCTCAAATGTGGTATTAAGAGATTGTGTGGGTTAAGTGTGCATTAAAGGCACTGAGCTTTGGCAATTTTTTGACCTGGGAGAATCTTGCACACTTCCTGTCACATGCACGTGCTCAAGTGAGACCGCAAGAGTATTGGGACAGGCCCTTTGTCATTGGGAACAATCAAAATCCCCACTGCACTGAGCCATATGAGTCAGACCCTCAAACACCAAGGAAACTACCTGAGATTCAGTCGGTGAGCTCACGTGGTCTATCACTCTAAATGCAGTGGGTCATTTCACTCATAACGACATACTTATTCACGATCTTATCGTTTGACTTAAAATCCTCTTAGGTGAGAACTCTTCTCTGGAAGCTTTGCTTACGACGCACACATGTCTACCTAGCATAAATAGGATGTAATCTGAAATGACACCCTGGGGTGATGATGATGCTGATGTTGCTCCTCTCCACCATAGCCAGACCATCGACCAGCCAATGATGGCGCGGCACTGGAATACCATGCAATCACGTGACCATTGACCGAATATGACCGAATATATCCGATCCTCATCATTGCCTCCGATGCAGAAAAAAAAAACATCAAATTAAATCATCAATGCAGAGCATGTACAAATCTATCGAGGGTGCTGCTGGTAGGTTTAACAGGCAATAAAAAAGCTGTAATTTTAAAACAGTCACCTTGTTTTTAAGAGGTCGCTGAAAGCTGTATGGTGCAAGTTTTTCTTTCATATCTTTATATGGTGCAAAAGCTTGATACGAAACCAGCTGAACCAAGTGGTAATTATTTTTGTCGGTATTGTAAAATATTCGGAAGATTTAATTTTGACTAAATTATATGACAAACAGACAAGCACACGTTCGCGAGTTTCACACTTGAGTAACATTACCTGAGCAACCGGAATGTCTTGTTTTGTAGCTAATTAGCCGGCTATTGTAAACCTAGGTAACTCGAGGATGGATCTCCCAGATTTAATTGTACCACTAGAAAACATTCACACATACATTCTCATAGAGATATGTAATGTTGTACTCACCGTTTGTTTATTATATCAGTAACGTTACGTCCAAGTGTTGAGGTTGTCACTGCAAGTTTTGTAATTTGAGATTCAAAGATAGATTTGAAGTCTGTTGTGAATCGTGGTGAGAGAGGAAGACAAGGCACGGTGATGTTTCTGTGTGTGTGAGAGTGAGAGTGTCACAGAAAACCCCACGTCAGTTCGCTGACATTATGAAGCTCACGCCTGCTCATAAACTCAAGAGTAGTGAGCGCGGCAATTATCTATCAGACTTGCGCGCGCCCGCGCCCCCCGTCACTTCCCTCAAACCTCTCACGCGCCATCTGGCGTTCACTATTGTCTCCTTGGTAACCAGGAACACTAACTAAAACGTTATTAGCGGCAAAATTGTGGTGAAAAATACGGCAAATCTATTAAATAAAAAATTCATAAAATACCCATTAAAACAGCGTTTTTAATTTAGCTTTTGTATAACAAAAAAAACAATAACAAAAACACATATCTAGGACATAAAGTGCTGAAAGTTTAATAAACAAGAATATTAAAACAAGCATTAAATAAAATGCAATACATTCGAATAGTCTATTTTTAGAAAGGCATATTAATTTGATAATTTCTGCCAAATATGTGCAGTGGACTGCCAAGAGAGGCGTTTTAAACAAAACTTGTTTGTGCGTTTTGTCTATTTCCAAGATGATAACAACACCATTCACTAAATTAATAGTGAGGTGATATGAAAACAATGCAGCATAATAGCCTACTGTTTAAAATTATTTCAATGTTTATTGTCAAAATTTTAAAGGAGTCATAACCTGCAATTTTCACTTTTCCACGAGAATCAATGTATGTTATGATTACCTAACATGATTATGATCTGCCGGGAAGCCGATATTCAAAAGTGAAGCGTTTGTTTACCCCAGGGTTCGTAAACCAGCCCACGTGCACGCGCACTCAAATACGAGATTTTAATTTCTCCCCCGACTTGACGTCAAGACGGGGCAGGATATACCATATTTGGACACCGCAGACGCTGCAGGAAGCCCGCTCTGAGCTCTCCCCCTCACATTCAGTCAAGAAAGATGCAGAAATGTAGTGCACACATGAGTTGCTCTGTGGTTGACTGCCAGAATCAACATTCAAATGTGTTTTCTCTACCAAAAACGGACCAAACTACCAGGGACCAGTGGATGAAATTCATTTTTAATGACGCTGTTCCAACAACCCTATCAACTGGCTCAACGTTAGGTGTCTGCGCTAAAAATTTTACAAAGGAATCCTTTACAAATTTGGGGCAATATCAGGCGAAGTTGGCCTCGAAGCTACGTTTGGAAAAAGATGCCATTCCAACAATCAGTCACTTGCCTGAAATTGAAACGGTAAGACTGTGTTTTTATTACTCTACTGTGTGTAACAAACAGCAGCTAACTACTAATGCGGCTATTGTAACTTTAGCTTCGAGGTAAACACGGGGAATGGACTCTACGAATGCTAGCCACAAAATAGCAACAAACGTTTTAGCTCGTTACTGATGTTAATGTAAGTCTCAGTCAAAATGATTGTCTTTACCATTCAGAGACATGTTGATGTAGACGTCCTTCCATTGACTCTATATCTTCCGTTTCCAGCTCTGGTTCAGAGTCTGGCTCCAACATGACATCATGACTTTTACGTAAACATACACGCCACTTTCAAGTCAAGTGGCGTGTTATCTATACGCATTTTGAGCTATCCGCGTGTATGCGTGTATATCTACGACGTTAAATGTCCGAGTGATTCCGCGTGTATGTACACGCCATTAAATGTCCGAGCGAAACGAAGAAAAACCTAGATCTACATCTGGCGCGCGATATTTTTTGTCCTAGGATGGTAGGGGAACACTTATTAATGGTATTAACCCCGGGTAGGTTTAGGGACGGGGTTGGGGTAGGTCATATATTTATATATACAGTAAGTCAACGGCGTTCATAAACACGCTGAAAAGCGATTATGCGTCTTGATAGCACGCCAAAAATGGAAATACGAATTGGCGTGTTAGTCTGCATTTTGGAATGATATGCTTGCTGAAGTTACCTGCGGTGTCAAGCCCCCTCCTTCCTGCCACCAATCAACGCGCCCCTCATTTGCATTATTAAAATGACCGTCCACTACAGCCAAAATATCGCATCAGATCTCGCGAGACAATAATGCATTCAGAAATAAGGGTCAGAGGAGCTCTGTGTTTATTTTTTTTTCCACTTTTCTTTTTTAGAAGGGCCTGAAAGACTATAATAGAGCGTGGGTATCTAAGGTAATACTAGGTTATGACTCCTTTAAACTACTTCACATATACAGTACCTGTCAAAAGTCTGGAAAACATTTATTATTACATTTATAAATGTTTTTAAAAGTCTCTTATGCTCACCAATAGGCCTACTTAATTTATTTCATCAAAAATATTTGTGATATTGTGAAATAGTATTACAAATTAAAAGAACTGTTTTGCTGAGATATGGTGCTCAAGAAACATTATTATTATCTCATTCTTATCAATCCTGAAAACAGTTGTGCTGCTTAAGCTTTTTGTGGAAATCGTGATACTTTTTTCATTCTTTGATAGAAAGTTCAATGAACAGCATTTATTTGCATTTATTAAATTCAATTATTAATAAAAAATATTTTATAAAATGTCTTTAATGGCACATTAATTTAATGCATCTTCTCTTTCTCTCTCTTAAAGGATTAGTTCACTTTTAAAAAAACATTTGCTGATGATTTCCCCATGTCATCCAAGATGTCAACGTCTTTCTTTCTTCAGACGAAAAGAAATGAAGGTTTTTGATGAAAACATTCCAGGATTTTCTCCATATAATGGACTTCATTGGGAACCAAATGGTTCAAGGTCCAAAAGACAGTTTCAGTGCAGCTTCAAAGGGCTTTAAAACGACTCCAGACGATGAATAAGGGTCTTATCTAGCGAAACGATCGGTCATTTAAAAAATAAATAACAAAGTTTAAGTTTTATAAGCACAAATGCTCACCTTGCTCTGTTCTGTGATGAGCGTTCGTGACTCTCCTGTTCGAACTCGTTCATCAAAATTAACAAATCTTTTTTCGAGTCATGACTCGAAGGTCAGATAAGACCCTTATTCATCGTCTGGAGTCGTTTAAAGCCCTTTGAAGCTGCACTGAAACTCTCATTTGGATCTTGAACCGTTTGGCTCCCAATGAAGTCCATTATATGGAGAAAATCCTGGAATGTTTAATCAAAAACCTTCATTTCTTTTCGACTGAAGAAAGAAAGACGTGGACATCTTGGATGACATGGGGGTGAGTAAATTATCAGCAAAAGTTTTTTTAAAAAGTGAACTAATCCTTTAAATCTTACCACAAAGAGTTTCAAGATTGTTTTCCCCCCAGAGCCATAACCATCATGAATTCTAATATTCACTAATCCCATTCTGCCCACACACACACAACACACACACACCACACACACACACACACACACACACACACACACACACACACACACCACACACACACACACACACACACACACACACACACACACACACACACACACACACCTATTCTAAGTGTTTGAATGGTAATAACTGCAGCCTTGGTGAGTATGACACTTTGAAGCATCTTTCAAAATGTTCATGTTTTCAAACTCTTGACAGGTACTGTGTAGTTTTAAAATAGTTGGCATTATACAGTAGCATGCAGTTCGCTTGTATCTCCTCCCGATGAGGAGAAGTGTAATTGTTTTACGGTGATATACTGCCACTAAGCGGTGATTGTGGGGAATTAAGCCCCGTTCACACCGCCAGCGACACGCAGCGACAAAGCGACATGATCCCATTCATTTCAATGGAGCGCTGGCGACATCCGGCGACACGAGCGACAGTGACCGTTGGCGACAGAATGTGGGCGTGTCAAGCGACAAGAGACAAGCGACAAAAGTTGAGAAATTTCAACTTTATGCAAATGTGAAGCGATTTTCACGAGCGACAACCAATAGGAAAGTAGACTTTCAGTGGAGCTCACGTCACCGTCTCGAGTTCAGGCAAGACAGAGGAGTTCGACGGAGATGTCACTGTTTTATCTGATTTGACTGTAACCACATACATGGATATAATAAAATGAGGCATGGAAAAGAAACTGTCGACAGTCTCAGTGAGTTTAATTCATACATTTATAGTTCGAGTGTTGTAATTTTATGATGCACGTTTACGTTTAGCACTGCTGCAGTTCATTTTACAGTTTCCCCTGCATTATGTTGACTATTAGGGACAAGAAAATTGATTATTTGTCAAATTCAAATGACGTTTTAGTAATATATGACAGAATGAGTGAGTTTAATTTGTTGATTGATCGATCGTTAATCTTGTTTAATCCACTGAACACTGCTGTGGTAATATAAAAACACTCTCCCAACAACATACTGTTTCTTTTGAGCCTAATTCCTAGTCAAATAAAAAATATATAGTTGTGTATATATATATATATATATATACATATATATATATATATATATATATATATATATATATATATATATATATATATATATATATATATATATATATATATATATATATCACTTCTGATGGTATTTTGTATAGATATGGCCAGACGTGTAGTCTACCAATAACAGTAGAGCGGCAGCACTACGAACGCCCACAAGCGACTTCACAGTACAGAGACTAGCGACATGTAGCGACAAAATCGCTGGCGGTGTGAACGGGGCTTTAGGCTTGAAATTGATCTGCTAGTCTCACTGACATCATAGACAGTTATGATGAAATAACGTAGTAACCATTTAAGTTTGAACGTTCATATATTGCACTACAATTTACAGAGATGAATTGTTTAGATATCACATTGTAAATGTAGTATTGTTTGTATTAGAATAGGTTATGTATAGACTAGCCAAGCCTTGAATTTGTTGTTTTTTTTCCAGCTATAATTTGGTAACTCATGCGGAAAGACATGTAACCAAAGAACCTGGCCATTTTATCACCTCTATCTAGGCGTTATCGCGGTAAAGTGACAGGTTTTTGGCGGAGAAAGCAGAGCCAAGGCGCGTTAGTGCGCCGCTCGCCGCGGGAATCAAACATCAACCGCTCGAGACGAGAGGCCGAAGTAGAATGAGTTAGGAGGGGCTCGAGGTTGGCTCCTCCCCCTCGCGCTTTTTAGCCCTTGACGTATGAAGAGGACGGTAGCAACAGTTGCCTCGAGACCCCCGCTCGCCATAGTGACTGTAGTCGTGGAGACAGTTACTTACCAACGGGAGCAACACTCAGCAACAGCAGCAGCAGCAGCAACTGGAGGAGAGAGAGAGGGAAAAGAACAGTAAAGCCAGGGCAGATCTAAGCAAAAGTCTGAGGTGAATATCTTTTTACTGCCTAGAGAGATCGAAATGAATTGAATGTAAATTTAACGGACCCTGAAGGTTGAGTAATGTACATCTCGACGTGTTTTCACGCCCTGATCTCCCTCGCTGTCTATTAGAGTCACATTAGCACGCTAGTCGGTTAGCTCATCTGCTTTGCCAACTTCAGTCAGTTTGTTTGGAGATCTCGGGTAAACTAATAGCGGAGAAATCCAAGTGAGCTGTTTGTACTCTGAATGCCATACATGTGGGTTATTACGTCTGTAAGAATAATATGCTTTATATACGAGTAAGTCACGAGCTAACCGGCTAACCAATAACCCAACTAGGTAAACTTTCTTTAAAAGCTGGAAGTGTTTTAATAACAGCTAGATCTGTTACTGGAGCAACTTAACCGCTTTGTTCCGCCGTTGCTTTTCTTCAGGGATCGCTTAAATTCTCGTAGAAGTGCGTGAGTTGATTGAAAGAGACTGACGTGGACCTGCCCGGTTCCGTGTGATGAACGAGTCCAGGTTAAATGTCTTTAGTTTGAACAGAAACCTCGCAAAAATGATACGTTCCGTTTTTAGACCTGTCATGTTTTGTGGGGCTTGAAGCTTCAGGTTCGGACGCATCAACAGGTTGCTAAAGTCGGGATAGCGGTGCCCGATAAAAGTGGTGTATTTCTGATTATACGAGCGTCATTGGTAATATTTACTTTACAAAGTATGCAAGAGTTATGTTTATTTAGATTATTGAATGCAAATATATTTACGTAATTTTGAAGGGAAATGTCATCGTTCAAATCGTATTCTCTTACCTGAGCTAACATGTTTTGCAGGCTGTTGAAAAAGGGTCAATGACGTTTTTTGTCATTAAAGTTTTAAAAAAAAGATTACTAAAAGCTTTTAAACTAAAAGTTTTAAAAAAAAGATTACTCAGCGTGCAGGAAGTCATTTTGTCATGACTCATGAGACAAGAAAATCATAAATCATAGAGAACCCCTTTAGACCCTTATGAACTTTGCAAAGATCATTACATAAAAATATATATATATATTTCCAGGCAAAAGCATAGTTTCGATCAAATACAGTAACACTCTTGATATTCTTGAAAATTAAAAAATATTTTTTTTTACCACAAAAATATGTTTGAAAAATGAATCTCTTTTTTTTTATTCAGGGTGCAAAAAGAGGGTTTAATTGCATTTACTTAAAGGTTAGAAAACTTGACATGTTTGAAGTCTTTAACACAAAACAAAAAAAAAATGCTATTAATCTTTAAATCTATGAAACTAAAATTAATACAAAAATTGAATTTGGCAAATGTTTTTCAACGTTTCATTGTAATTTGTTTTTCCTTTTTTATACGTTGGACAGTCTTTGCCATTGACCCAAAAAACAATATGCAGATCATTTATTAAACAGCATACATTTATGTAAATAATAATATAAACTAATAATAATAATAAAATAGTTTCTATTCTATATCTTTATTTGTTTTATATTCTCACATTGTGATATAAAAAATTGCCATTTGCAAGTATATTCAACATTTGTCGAAAACCTCAAATTCAAAACTTGCATTTAGGAATAATAGATATGCATATTTCCCCCACCTTTCTAAACTTTGTTGTAACTAAGTAGAGCTTATGTCAGTGATTTGGAATGCCATACTATAGTAATTGTGAGCAAATGAGATATGTATTTGCATTGTCGTCATAACGAGATCAGGACTGCCTGACGCTAACAGTTTGACAACAGCTTGACTGTGCTCATCCAAAGCTGCTGTCATTTTTCCCGAGTTGCATCGTGTCGCCGTGGCGATGTTACACCTGCTCAGCAGAGAGCCTGGTAATGAGCCCTCTTCATGACAATAGCTCGTGGTCCAGGTGTCGCCCCTTATTGGGCCGTGCTTCTCTATTGATCTCTCTTTAGCTGAGAGTGTCAGTGCCACTGAAAGCACAGCTGATAATGAGAGTAATTGGCATAGAGAGAGAGGCAGATCCTGATGCAACACACAAATCATGTTGGCCGACCCGTTCTTCACTATCTTTAACACCGTGCTTGGATAGTTTCGATTATTTCACCCTTTCTGCAGCACCGGTTCAAGGATGTTTGAGATGAAGCGTTTTTGCCTGTCAGAGTGGGAGTGTGTTTGTCGCTGTGTGTGACGGGTCCCTCCTGAGCTCAGCTGAAGGTGCCGACGTGTCTGTCAGGTGCTTCACTGAGCTCTGAAATCCTCCTCAAACGCATCTTCACCACGCAACATCTCCAAAGCCCTTATATCTGGTTTCTGTAATGAAATATGTTGTTACAGGTGGATGTTCAGGCTGGAGGAGAAATGAATGATTCATGTAATTGAAGTTAATTATTGATGAGGCCAGTCGCTGTTTCCTGGGCTGTGTGATGTCCAGTTAGCTAGTTTTTGCTAGGTTTGGTTGCACACTAAGCTCCCTTTAGCTCAGACCTCCCCATGTCTGAGTCTAGGACGGTACACTACACTCTGTTCTCGACGTGACTGACTCCACAACAATTATAATCAAAGAATTTCAGTGTTTAAATGTAAATCTGCATAGGCTTCTTTTGCTTATGCTTTAACCCAGTGGGCAAATTTGGATGCAACCAAGGGCCCTGAGCACTAGGGGGCCCTGGTAACAGGAGGTGTCCCCCCAAAAATTTAAGCAGCACAACTATTTTAAATATTGATAAAAATAAAAAATGTTTCTTGAGCAGCAAATCAGCATAATAGAATGATTTTTAGGAAGGATCATGTGACTCTGAAGACTGGAGTGTAATGGCTGATGAAAATTCATTTTTACCATCAGGAATAAACTGCAAAATAAAAAATATTAAAATAGAAAACAACAAACCCCAAACTTTAAAATACAGTGTAAGTTGACATCATTAAAGCTTCAGTTAATGCAAACGGACTGTGCTTTCTAGAAGAGCAGGAATAAAGCATTTTGATAGTGTGTGAGTGACATTTAATTTATTTTAGATCACTTCTTAACTGTTTCTATGGTAGTAATGTGAATGCATGATAAATTTAACCTCACTAAAGTGAGCTATTTTTTCATGCAATCTTGCTTTGTGTAGCCCATATTATGTGCTTTCAAAGCTTCACATATTTACTATGTAATAGCAAAAACTGGCATTTTTGTCATTTGTGAGTCTACTGTGTCTTTTGACAGCTCTTTAACTGTTGAAAAAGGTGAATTTTAACAGATTAGCTCTTGAATATTAAGTAGTTCACGTTAATGCCGCTTAGTCTTCGTTGTGCTCTTCGTCACGTGATTTAATTAATATTAAAGTAAAACGTTAACTCCTTGTCGGTTTGACTGCAAAATCAAAATCTTATCATGCTGAAATCAATATTTGGCAAAGTTTCACCTCAAAACACCACAGATGTGCAGGTAATTATATATTCGTTAGATTTGTAATGCACACGTGAGGAACAGATTATCTCTAAACCTGTGGGCAAATTCAAAACCATTTGTTCACTTGTTTTGACAAATCCCCGTAATACAGTGTTGTCCAAATCAAGCTTTTAATTTGGTTACACACCCACCACAAAGAAAAATAAAGGAATGGGAATGGAATTCCGTGCAACCCAGATCCAAGCAGCTGTTATGTTTACATGGCAACTTGATACACAAATACAGCCAGGGTTATGGAAAGAGAGGGGCTGGGCTGGGGGTGCTGTGTTATTCTTTCAAAAGTCAGTGGTTTTTAATCAGCTCTCTTCAATCTCTGTTTGTGGTGATGGACGTGCGCAGTCTCGGTTTGCAAAGCAGGTTATAGCGAAAGCAGAACAAAGAGAAAATGCTGGTACAGTATGGTACCATATTTAGCCAGGTGAGGTGACCGTGACTCACATAAACGCTATGATTTTACACTTCCGCTTCCTTTTGAAGTGTCAGTACCGTTCTGGTTGGTGTTTGTGAACTATAGTTTATCACCTATAGACAATCTCTAAGAAATAACCTGTATGATTGTCCTTCTTCTGTGAATCACAAAAAAATATATTTAGAAAAATGACTCATTTCATTGTATGGACAAAAACGATTGAAACATGCTCTACAGAAGAAAGATGTAAGAAGTAAATGATGACAGAATTTCCATTTTGAACTATCCCTTGAAATCATTCAAGGAAAGCATAACAGGAAGTGATGGGAACATTTACATAACAGGAAGTGATATTATATACCTAAATCTGTACATGCAAGTGCAATGAATCACCTCATTAGGTCACGTTCATCTATCAGTGCCCATGTTTGCGTCCTGTTCCCAGGTCAGAGTTCAGCTCCAGTCGTCTGCCATCATGGAGACTTTATGATTGTTGTAGCAGCGCCTACTGTAACCTTAAACCACACTGAGCTTTCAATGGACTATAGTAGAGCGCAGCTCTCAAGGAGACAGCTGCAGCAGTCCGTTTTGAAAAGTATTTGTACTGTGCACCGATGCACCATGGGGGGGGGGGGAAGGGTGTCAGAGCGAGTGGCAGATGACAAGATACAGCTCTCCCGTGTGTGTATGCTGTATTTAGCCTGTGTGGAAGAAGCCCGGCCCGGAGCAGATCGCTGCTGTAGCCACCTGGCAGCTGCGCTTGTGCTGTGAGGGGTCATAATACTTGGACTACAATCATTAAAGGGATAGTTCACCCAAAATTCTTTTTTCAGACGAATACAATCAGAGTTATATTAAAAAAATTCTGGCTCTTCCAAGCTTTATAATGGCAGTCAATGGCCGTTTCCGTTTTGAAGTCCATAAAACTGCATCTATCCATCATAAAAGTGCTCCACACGGCTCTTGGGGGTTAATAAAGGCCTGTTGAAGTGAAGTGATGAATTTGTGTAAGAAAAATATTCATATTTAAAAGTAAAATGACTAGCTTCAGGCCAAATAAACATACGGATTCCACTTAAGTAATGCAACGTACTGCTGATATTTACGTTACGCCTTGACGCGCTACTCTACTGCCGTCGTCACAAGTTGCGATAAGCCGGATGCACACTTTGCGATTTATAAATATAGGAGGTATATATAGTCCTTTGCGATTGTTGCTGGTCAGACTGAACATGATCCACGCTGTAAGCCATGTCACACTGTAAGATCTCAGTTGTCATTAATGTCAGACTGTACGACAGTCAAGACGCGTTAAAAACGGACGCACGCAAGTTTTACATCATCAATCAATGACTCATTCGGTAACTGAGCTGCGTTACATGCGGGACTGAAATGGTGGCTAGTTGGCTACAAAGAAATCTCTAACGTTCATTTTGGTCACATTTTGGTCTTGAAAAACGAAGACAATTTGACGGTCGTCGTAGGAGAAGTCACACTGCAGGACTGTGAGTCAAATCTTCTGACACTGCCAGAATTTCACCTGAGGTCAAATTTGATCGCAACGCTCATTAATTGGCTGTCGGTGAACATGTCAAACTAACTATCAAAGACTTCAGATTTTAGCCTAGGATCAGAGGATTCTTTTAGGATTTGCAAAATTTATCTCAGACGGACAAATCGCGGCCTGAAATCCACAGTGTGCACCCAGCTTTTGTTGCGCTTTAGGCTCAAGTAGATTGCGTATGGCCGGAAGCTATAGTTTACATTGTAATTTGTTAAATATGACACTTTTTCTGACACAAACGCATTGCTTTGCTTCAGAAGGCCTTTATTAACCCCCAGTGCAGTGTGGAGTTTGTTTATGATGGATAGATGCAGTTTTATGGACTTCAAAACAGAAATTGCCATTCACTGCCATTATAAAAGCTTGGAAGAGCCAGGACATTTTTTTTATATATAACTCCGATTGTATTCGTCTGAAAGAAGAATGTTATACACCTAGGATTGCTTCAGTGTGAGTAAATCATGGGCTAATTTTCATTTTTGGGTGAACTATTCCTTTAATAAATTACACAAAACAAACCCAATTAACTTATCTGAGTTGAAATACACATAAGCTGTTTTGGCACTGACAAAAGCGCATTTAGAAATCAAGCATTAGGCCGTCCTGGCAGCGTGAGCAGCACTGCTGATGATTTATCTTTTTCTTGTCTCCATAGATGTTATTATCATGTTTTGTTATTGTGTTCATGGCTGTAATTATCTCTTTATCTTATCTCTCACTCTAACGTTTCTGAAATGGCTTCCTCCTGTAACTTTATACAGAATTGACAGGTTGAAATGCAGCCAAGAAGATGTCTGATAATTGCGTACAAATAGTTATTTTAGCTCTGTTGTTATCACTCATGCTTAGGGATTTGAACAAGCTCCTAACCATTCGTATTAAACTTTGATGCACAACTCACCCCATATTATTTGTGCTGCAAACATGAATGAAGACTCAGATTATGTGGCTTGTTGAGGAGATGTTATGCTACTTTTTCAAGGAATCAGACTTTTTAATAAAAGGAGGGACACAAGCTATTTCTATCTATTCTAGCCTGTCCTTCAACTCTTTTTCAGTATGTAGTCTTTGTAGCTTTTTTCATCCCAAGGAGGCAGTAACATGAATCGCTTTGTTGTATTATCACAACATGTAAGTTGCTTTGGATAAAATGCCCGGTACACTTTATTTAGATAGTAGAATGTCTAAAGTGAACCAACTAGTAACTTTGCAAATACATGTCAACTAACTCTCATTCCAGTATTAGACTTTCTGCTAACACTTTATTTTGATGGTCCGCCAGACATTTTACTACTGACTATAAGTAACTTTGCAACTACATGTCAACTTATTCTACTAACCTGAACCCTAACACTTAACCTAACATTATACAGTCTATTAATACTTAAATGAGTTAGTTGACATGAAAGTTGCAAAGTTACTACAACAAAGTTTTTGGGTGAACTAAAAAGTGGTGTAAATGTTTTTTGGTGTGAATGTTTAAGAGCAAACATGTTTAAGATTAGCCGATGGGCTGTCGTTTCATTAAAAGATAGGCTAATTTAAGCATCATAGTGAAGTCTCTCTTCCATTGCATCCATTAAAAAGAAATGGCCTCTGGTCTCCTTCCCTGCATACCACAAACCTTACCTTTAACTGGCTTTGAACAGGAGCTCCTATTCTCCATCAGCATTAGTTATGTTTAAAGTAACACTATGTACTTTTTCAACCTTCATAATATATTTCCAAGACCCTTGTGATGGTACATCGACTTAAAATAAGTTAAATGACACGTCTGCCATAGCCTGACGGGGTCTGTATCGCTTTTACTGGCACTATGTAACTTCGGGTTTCGGGTAGGAACCCGACCACAAAAAGAACTACAGAATTCGACTGCTTTACGTCAAGCGCTACAATAGTCATTATTTAGTTTTTCTTCGTTTCTGATGTCGCAATACATCATCCTTTCATGAAATCATGTAACATACTCTACCTTGTCTGTGGACATCGTTCATTCTAAAGCCGGTGCTGGATAAACAGCGAGCGCGCGTGCGATGGTAGGCTAGATTATTTACGACAGCGGCAATGGACAATTTCGTTTCCAACCAGTAGGGCGACCGAAGAGGAAAAGCTACTTGGTGTTACTTTAACGGTTCTGTCTAATAAAAGCAAACACTATAATAAAACTGTTGATATTCATAAAATATGCATTTATATCATATTATGTCTATTTTAAGTCTTTGAATATCTAGTCTATTAAACCATAAATTCCACAAAACATAGCAAACTTCAGACTTTTGTTATATTTGTGTTATTTACTATCTTTAAATTAAACTGTTTGATTTGATATAGTGTGATATGAAATATCGGCCATCGGTATCACTAACTGTTATGCCCAGCCGGTCCATGATGACATGATGAGTAAAGGCAATCGAAGTGCTCTGATCCTTGTTTTCTTTGTGGGGAAAAAAGAAAACGTGTGACTTGGTTGAGATGTCTGAGCTGCAGGCTGAGACTTGTCTGAGACTGAAATGGTGTTGCTCACAAGAACCTCTCCCTCAGCGTTCAAACCCCCCCGAATTCGTCTCAAGCCGCTCCTCGTCTGAGCGTTCTTTACATTCCACCTGCTTTGTATCGTAGCTCCACAACTGCTAATTAAATTTCCTGCCGCAAACAGCACACTGGCCTGTGACATTTGCATCACAATGGCCTCCTCTCTCTCGCCTTAGTCTGGAGAGATGGACATTCCCTCTAATGTCCCCTCTTTTTACTGTTGCATAATATACGACTAGTGTTTTCCTGTCCATTTTCCAGTTTTCTTAATGTTAACCTCAAGTCCTTGACGTTCTTTTTACAGTGTCTGTGATTTAGGACACACATCTTGAAACTAAATATTTACTTTATTTAGTTTAAGTTGAATAAGTCCAGATTTAGAATGCACTCAATTTCTATCTTCTGTTATGTTTAATATCCATCACTATGAGGTTTGGCACACTTTATAGCGTCAGACTCCATCCATCCTCTCATTCATTCTGGAGAAGTTCACTCCGGTACACTCGGACCCTCAGAAAAAAAAAAGAGCGTTTATTCAGGACTTTTCTTCCGCCAAGGCTGACATCTCTGTAGTTATTATGCATTGCTCAAGCCATGCCTGTGTGCATATGTGCACTTCAGCTCCCCATTCAAACCTCTTTATTCACCTGAATAGACACCAGACGAGAGCTTGTTGATTCTGTGAGGGCTGAACCTTGTGTGACTCCTCCATTGCCCTCTTTGCTATCAGTCTATTGTATGCAGAACTTTGCTATCAAACTATTGTATGCAGATCAGTCGTTCCCGCTTGTGGATAAGCAGCAATAGGACATTACATATTAGAATATTTTTATAGAACTTAGAATAGCTTAAAGTAACACTAAGTAGTTTTTCAACCTTCATAATATATTTCCAAGACCCTTGTGATGGTACATCGACTTAAAATAAGTTAAATGACACATCTGCCTTAGCCTGACGGGTCTGTACGCTTTTACTGGCACTATGTAACTTCGGGTTTCGGGTAGGAACCCGTGCACAAAAAGAACTACAAAATTCGACTGCTTTACGTCAAGCGCTACAATAGTCATTATTTCGTTTTTCTTCGTTTCTGATGTCGCAATACATCATCCTTTCATGAAATCATGTAACATACTCTACCTTGTCTGTGGACATCGTTCATTCTAAAGCCGGTGCTGGATAAACAGCGAGCGTGCGTGCGACGGTAGGCTAGATTATTTACGACAGCGGCAATGGACAATTTCGTTTCCAACCAGTAGGGCGACCGAAGAGGAAAAGTTACTTGGTGTTAATTTAACAAATCTTAAAGTGTGTTTTTTTTTTTTTTTTTTTTTTTGTTGTTGCCACAATGATAACTTAATGATTATACTGCAACAATAAACATTATGCATAATGAATATTTATTAATTGCTATTATTGTTAATGAGAAAATTATGTTTCTAAACATTACCCAATTTTGTAAGCCATTTAAATAGTGGTTTAAATCTGCACTATCGGGAGTTTCACGTGCTGGTAGAAAAGTTCCTCATGCAGATTTTGCATGTTTAAGTTGGTCTTGGGAATTTGCCACACTGACCAACAGAAAACTGCTTGGTTTGAAAGTGACATCTCTGCGAGTGGTGCTTCATCACTACACCATTGACGGTAGATTATGGACCTTTTTTGACTGCAAAATTACACTGAAATTACAGTAATGTGACTGCACCTTAAGTAGACAATCTGTGAATATCTGTCAAACAATATTGGTCAAACTGATTATTGCTCTATTTCTCTTATATAATGTCCTTATCCTGGAATATCCTGGCACACTCAATCCAGAGAAACACCCATTAGATTGACCATAGCTGCCGTTGACGTGACGGGATTGGATTACATAATGTGATACTTGCAAGATGGACAGAATTTGTCTGGTTTTGAACAGTGTTGACAGATCAAGAAAGGCAAATTTCATTAAGTTCTCATGTGTCTATAGACTGTTTGGTGGGAACGGGCGACTTTTAGTCAGCAAGTTTAAATAAATACCAATGACGCATATAGAAGCTGTTTACGTACAGTGGTAGAGACCACCACACTGTGTCATAAGAACATCTTAAAGGGTGTATGCTAATCCAGTTGTTGAGATGAAATCAAATCAGTCATAGAAGGTATGGAGTAAAGGCTATGTTGTTCTTGTGGATTATCAAAAGAATGATTACTCAGCCTACGTGACTCTGAAATCCGAGTGTCGAGGTGTAGACGTAATGTGGAGACAATGTGGCATGACAGAATTACTTTAGGAAGTTTCTGTCTAACTATATTGGCTACTGCTGGTGCTGACCCAAAGACATTTGGCAATTGAAGCATTGGTAGTCTGGGAATCTTCCACTCGCTGTCTTCAGAAGAGGGTTTTCAGAGAGAAACGGCACTGTTATTTTATTACATATAATATAAAATATATAAATGCATATTTTAATTGTGCATCATGTAATAGTGCTTTTGTTTTAATCTAGCTTCTCATTGGCCTGCCAGAACTTGTTGCACTGTTGCAATATAAAGCCTGCAGCCGTAACTTGGCTGACTGGAATCCATCATGTTTCTGAAAAACTCTTTCCTGCATGTGTCACTTGCTGTAGTTACCAGAATGTATATTTTCGCACCCCAAACAGACACCTGCAGCTCTTAGAGACTCCTTTTCACAGCTCAGTCCTCTGTTTTTGTATCACTATGGGCAACAAGGTGGTGTAACAACAAAAACTGGAGTTCCACCAGTTTGTTATCACCATAAAAACAACCTGAAAGAAAAGGTTATCTCTGTGTTACCAGACACATTTAACAGTGTTGTCCTTCACCTTCTTGCAAATGTTGCAAAGGTAACAGCTCAGGGTTGGGTGGGGTGGTGCGGAAATCTGGAAAGGGTTACCGGAGGAGGAGGAGGAGGGGGGTTGTGGAGTTGTAAGTGTGAACAAACGGTCTCTATGGCAACGCTCGACCGATTCTCCCTGGCTGCAGAGCCCTTTGCTTTTGGTGTGCTGGCGACGGATGGGCTAGGGTTGTGACAGCAATTGAAGATTGAGGGTTTGGAGATGTGCCTATTTTGGGGGATTTGTTTTGAGGGGCTCACATGAGGACCCAGCTGACCACTTAAACTGTCCACTTCCTCAGCCCAACCTTGCCATCTGCAAACCTTAATCTCAGTGGATTAGTCTTTACTATACTGAAATAGATATGAAGAACTGCCTTTCTTAGAGAAATCTGAGATCTTTAATTTTGTGTATGCAAATAAAAGTTATAAATCACACTCACCACCATTAATAACACACTTCATATTTGCTGTTAGTTTGGATGGATGGTCTATCTATATCATAAGTGGTAGGAGCATTTTGTGTCTTTCGAAAGGCACGCACGGTTCTGCAGAACATCAGCCCAGCTTGTTGGACACAGATGTCCAGTGTAGACGGCCCTTTAATGGCAACAAGTGTCTCTGCTTTATTGCACGGCTGTTCGTAGCTTCCGGCGTGTCGTAAAAACAATCAGAGTTTATTTCCAAGCTGCAAATCTCTCAGGGACGTCTGGATTATTTAGTTGGAAAAGTAATTTGAGGCTTCGTTTACAAAGTCATTGTTGTGTTTGACTGTCGCGGTGCAAGCATGACTTGTGGCGGCTTCTCTTCTCTTTTCTTTACTTTTTTTTTTTTTGTCTTTCTGATTGCTTTAACAGTCCCTGTCAGCGTCTCATACCAGAGAAAGCTGTAAGTCCTGAAGTACGGCTTTCTGTAGATATTTCTCCATAACCGCATGTCCCTGCCTCCGCTCAGAGGGTCAGAGTAATAGCTTATGTATTTATTGTTCTAAGTTTCTGGTTAATGTGAGATAGAAGGATCACTTGGGGGATGGCATTGTTTGGTTTGGGAAGTATTCTGTTGGTTGCATAGCAACAGGCTCCTGGAAACGGGAGTGGACGGTGTTGCCACTAGCAACCGTTGTTGCTCTGCAAACAATGTGGGCCAGTGCAAACAAGAGCCAAGACTGTGGGCTCCTGTTTTTAATTGAACATCTGCATGTGCTTTGCTCTGATCGAGTGTTGTTTAAGTTCAATCTGTCTATGACAGATGTGTCTAAAACCTATTCTCAACAATAACCTCAATCACAGGTATTACTTTGTTTTTTCTTTGTCATTTAGGCCTGGTTTATTGCCAGCATACTTCCAGGAGAGGATTTCGCTCTCCATCTCTTCGCACTCAGGTTAACGAGAACTGAAGGAAATGGCCACAATGTTGTGGCAGTCTTTTAATAGCTCATTTGTGTTGAGCAGAGGTGAGCGCTTGTATCGTGCGGCGGGGAGTCTCTGCTCTACTGTAATAAACCAGAATCCTATTCGAGACGGGCCCCTCTCGCTCTTCACACCAAAGTGCCGGGGGGTCTCCTGCTGTTTTCTGCCTTTGTGCGGCCCATAGTTGCAGGTGGGGAATTTGTGTGGATTTTAACCTTTTCTTGGAGCTCAGACAAGAGTGACGTGCACATCTAATAGCTCCAATATACTTCAAGCGAAATTGAAGAACGAACTGATGTGACGTCATTTTGAACAATCACAAAATTAATTTGTAGTTTGATTTGGGAGTTCGAAACAGTTTTGCCGAAGCAAAGATTCCAGAAAAATGTACACCGGCTGGTTAACACCTCTGAACTATCGTTGGTTCATGGCGTTTACGTAATAGCTAGGTGTGCTCTGCATCTCCACTCTCTTGAATGTGGAAATCTTCTCCGGTTCATTTATTCTGTTCAGTTCATCGAGGTCAGAGTAAAAACATGAACACACTGGAGAGCCGCTTTATAGTAGAAAGTTGTACTTTAGATTGAAAGCAACACTGAATCTGTTTTTTATTTTTTATTTTTTTATAATGTAGCTAATGTTGCTGCTTTAAAGCAATCTATTGTATAGAGTGCTATATAAATACTTGTTTATATTAATAAACATGATGCGACTTCAGAGGAATGGCAAATTGCAGAGCTTGGGCAAACATGTCAATGTGGCTATGATCAGATGCTTTCTGAACTGCTGTTTTCTCATCACTGTTCTTTTTGTTGTTTATTTTGTCATTGAGAGGAAAGTGCGCTGCACATTTTTACATCTTCATCTAATGCATCTCCCCGCAGCGCTAGTATTTAAAACTTATTTTTCGGGAAAGGTATCACAAACTTATTTTTACCCCTAAGAACTTAAAGGTGGGGTATGTGATTTGCAAAACGGCCGGCAGATTTTGAAAATGCACAACTCATAAGGTCCTACCTTCTCTTCTCCAACGCTGGCCCTGACTCCACCCATTTGAAAAACATGGACGCGCAATCAAGCACGAGCGAAAACTCAGATGTGCTCTCTCTCTCTCTCTCTCTCTCTCTCTCTCTCTCTCTCTCTCTCTCTCTCTCTCTCTCTCTCTCTCTCTCCTCTCACGAGCTCTCACGAGCTTTGAGTATGCGCACGAACGGGACACGTGCGCGAGGGGGGTGGGGGTAGGGGGGCATGGTACAACCGTTTGAGTGACGCATTTTCTGTCCAATGATTCTAGACGGTCTTGAAAATGATTGGCTGGAGTTTTTCGAGTCCCGCCCGTTCCACAGATGATTAAATTGCTTAATTTTCATTTCAGTGCTTCTAATTTACAGCCAGTAAGTGGGTTAGGAATAGGATTTCAAGTGATTTTGAAAAAATGGTCAAAGAAAATCACATACCCCACCTTTAATCTATAAGTATATCGGGGCCTTAACTAACCTACTTTATTTTTCCCCTATTTTATTGAAAGAAGCTCCTCTAGATGAGTGGTTATGGTAAGTAGCGAACAATCAGAATAATGAAAATTGCATGTAAACTTGAATGAAGAGATTAGCTCGTGTCATGTAAACATCTGTAACGCTGTTCAGATGTTATGGGAAGAAGGAGGCGGGAACCGGCGAACATTTAAACAATTTCAACAAAATAAAACAAATACAAAATGAAAACAAAAGACAGCAGCCCCTCATGGAAAACTGCTGACACATAATAAAACATAAACAACACAACATAAATCCAGGCCTGGCCTCTCTCGATCTCCACTGCCATCGCTTCTCCTTTTATGCTTCCGCTCCTCCGTGAGAGATACGAGACTGGTGCGTCGCGCAGGTGGCGCTCATTAGTAATCACGCCGCCGGCCTCGCACCATTCTCCCACGGCCCTCGGCCTCGTCCTGCTCGCCACAACATAAGTCCTTACTTGAAAAATTGCTCAATGCATGTCAATGCAAATTTTGGACCTTGAAAAAGCTGGTTGAGATTGAGAACTGCTGCTCAGTACTCTGACTGACAGGCTGAAGTTTGATTTCTCACCAAAGCGAGCGATCTCTCCCATTCTCTGTGAATAATAGCAGTAGGCAGGAATCAGCTCCAAAGATAACTGCAGCAGGGACAGCCCAGGACATATTTATAACCAATGCAGCACCCCTCAGGCAAATTCCTTTCTTTTAAAAGATCTAAGCACACTCATACTATTTATTCTCCGAGTTCTGATGAAGCTTGTTGACGTTCTGACTCGTGTTTCCAGTCTGGTTCAGGTGAGCGTTGGACAAAGTCTGTGGGATTTGAACAAATTAACTCCGGTTGACTGATCCAGCAAGTCCAGTTGGAAAGCATGACTGTGACCATGTACACCTCTAACTGGTGTAAACAAACTGGAAGACTTCCTGCCTGGTGATGACTGGGTGATTACACCCACACATAACCTGTGCCCGCAAATCCACATATTTCCACAGAACTGGAACCCACGTCATTCATAAAATTCTACCAGCCACCACTCCTTGACTTTTTGTTGATTTAAATATTTCAGCTAATTTGATTATGGCTTTAGCTACTGATAAGAGTTGTCATAGTTCCTGCTTGACACATGTTTGAATCAATTTGAATTCCTTTTGAAATCGACACATCTGGGCCTACTGATGTTCAATTTCAACACTGAATCTTCACTGAATCGTCCTCACGGTCAAATGAAAAGTCATGGAAATTAGTGATGCATTGAAATTTAAAGTTTTCATTTAGCAAAAAACCAAAAGGAAAAGTTTTTGTAATCAATTAATGAATCAAATTTATTTAAAGCTGCAGTTCATAACTTTTTTGGGTTAAAAATGATCCAAAATAAAATTGAGCAAGAACATAACCAGCCAGTGTTCATAACTATCATCTTGCCTTAGCTCGATTCAAAATGGTATACTTCTAATAATGTTTTTAATTAGTACTGGTGGATTTCCGCGGGAAATTTCGAGCATGTCTTTGCATCATCATTACGTCACATATGTACACATAAAGAAGTTGTCCAGACTAGTAAGCTATATTGCGTGTGAGGATGGTGGAGCTGGAGATTTATAGCCTTTTCTCACAGCACTTGATATAATTAAACTTATCAATTTGATGGTGGATCCAGAAAGGTTCAAACGACAATCACCAGTGACAACTGGAGATTCACCCGCTGTAAAATGCAAAAGACTTCGGACTTCGGATCGGCTACAGAAAAAAAGAGACTGCAACCGGGCACATGCGAAAACAAGGATAAATATCGGAAGGGGTTTTGAAAGGTAAAAATTAGATTATATTCCAGTTTTAAATATGCATCTGATTACAGATACGCGTGTTTGTATTTCAAAGAGAACCAGTTCTAAGGAACATTAATTTGTTAGTATGACAATCAGAAATTCGACTGCACAGAAATGGAAACTGAACTACAGGTAGCCCTAATACACATTAAATGTAGTCACGCAATGCTGATGTTGTTAACATTAACAATTTGAGAACAAAGTATAATTTGCACAGTTTGACATATGATAAGCGATCGTTAAGATTTAATTAGCACGATTTACTGCAATGCTTTTTTTTCCCCTTAGTTGGTCAGAACAAAAGTGGATGTTACTCACTTGTTCAGATGACATTTTCAATTGAAAATTCTTATGTTAGTCATACTTAAAAAATACATACTTATGTTAGACATACAAAAAGTCGAATCTGTGATTCTGAATGACAGTATCCACACCGCGAGGTGACTGACAGCCGCACATTCTCCTCAAAACATTAATTCATCTGCGCTGTGCCGTGCCGAGGCACAACCCACGTAAAGTTGATAATTCCGCGAATAACTGCAATTGCAGATTTCGAACAGAGATGGCGACAGAGGTAAAACGAATTACTGCAGCTTTAACATTTAGCGCTCATATATAAATTAAGTTACCTCACGTAAAGGCAGTTTTACATAACATTTTAATTATTTAGTTATCAATTGGTTGTAATATGAAGCTTTAACAGTCACTGGAATGGCTTGTTAACATGACAGATTTATTCAAACATACATTAAATGATGAAGACAACAAATTAAGTATAAAAATTAAAATGTAATGTGGTGCATATATTTATCAAAATGCTCCTCTCTAGCGTAATTGAATAGCTTGGCTGAGGTAAATGCAGGGTTACGTGATATGTTTATGTTTCATGCTATAAATTGTAGTAAAGAGTAGGGGTGTGGGAAAATTCGATTCTTAGATTCATCGCGATGCGGACGATTCTGAATCGATTCACATAATATCGATTCTAATAACAAATGCGAAATCCGAACGACACCCTCTTTGTTAAAAGCAAACATATGGAAAATTGGCATACTTTCATTGTGGCCTTTTTTTCTATTTTCGTATGAGAGCTGCTTTCTGTATTGTTTTGTTTTCACATCAATATGCTGTTAACAGATATGTTATAACGTACGTTCAGGCTTGGGAGGGTTACTTTAAAAATGTATTCCGTTACAGTTACAAATTACTTCATAAAAAAAAGTATTCAGTAACGTAATCCAAGTACCACAATATGAAAGTAATGTAACTGATTACTTTTGGATTACTTCAAGGACAGATAT
This sequence comes from Chrosomus eos, assembly GCA_036326025.1. Classification (NCBI taxonomy): domain Eukaryota; kingdom Metazoa; phylum Chordata; class Actinopteri; order Cypriniformes; family Leuciscidae; genus Chrosomus; species Chrosomus eos. The sequence goes on from CM070836.1 coordinate 27,478,780, forward strand.
TATTTAAAAAAAAAAAAACTTTTATTTATTAAGAATTTCACAGCCCTCAGCCCTGAATAAATATTTATGTAAAGGCAGACATCGAGTGGCTACAGTATTACAGATTATTTTGTTTTATTTTTAACTTGACAAGGACAAGGAAAAAATAAAATGGATATTTCTTCAACAGGAAAATAGAGAATGCAAACATGCTTCTTTAGGTTGGATGTCGAGTCCTTCGATAAAGAAAGTGTTTTCAGTGCTGGAAGGCACAGTTTGCACTGTACAACCATGTTGTTGGCATTTTCTTCTTTATAAACAAAATAGCAGCGGAATTTCCAAGAAATTAAAGCATTTTTACCCGTGGGCAGCATCGTTTCTAGCAGCAGTGATTGTGTCTGACAGTGATGCGCGGGTCAATGTATAACTAACCCGCACTCGACCGACGGTTTCAACTAACCCGCCCGCAACTCGGACCAAAAAAAAAAAAAAAAATGTTTGCCCTTAGGAGCGCAAACTGTTCTTTTTCTGAATGCTGTATAGCCTAGTGTTATGTAGCCTAATAAAGGCTTGATTTAGGCTATTCATTTATTTCGTTTCATTTTCTTAACGATTATCTGCATGTGTTTATCCAGTCTAATCGAAGTGTGCGTCTCTCCTCCGACTTTCCCAATAAAAATCCCGCCCCCTCTCAGAAAATACATAAAACTGACATTACTGAGATATGCATTATTAAAAGTAGCCTATTAAAATGGTACAATGGCATTTTTCAGTTCAACGTGTTGGGAAATCGGGCATTTTGTCCCACGTCAGTATTTATTCAAGTTAATAACGCGCAACATTCAAAAGGTAAATAAGGATTTCCCACTTGTATTAGTAGGTATTTGCGGAGCTTCCACTGCCCAGTCTTCACCTTTTCTCTTGCCGTCTTCATCTCTACCTGCAGACTGAGCTCGTGCGTCATCTTCACGCCAGTTTCAGCCAAAAGGCCTATTTCATAGAAAATTGTGTCTAGTAGCTAGGCTACTATTTAAATTAGAAAGATTTAATCTTTATTTCAAACGTATCATTAAAAATACTTGTGGAAGACTTGTAACCGCGGCTCATTTTGGATCAACCCGCGCATCACTGGTGTCTGAGGAGATTGTTGCAGAGAGCTGTTATTTTGCGCATGCACCAGCGGCGGGTGGCACTCGTGAGTCATTAATCAAGCAACGCTTAATATAGTGTTATTATGCCAAAATACAGATTTATTTCGTTTTAAATGAAACCATTGTAATCCTGAAAGTATCCCCCCTTTTTTAAAAAGTAACTATAATCTGATTACTACGTTTTTTGACGTAACTGTAACTAATTACATTTACTGGATTTTTGTATCCTGATTACATAACGCCGTTACATGTATTCCGTTACTCCCCAACCCTGCGTACGTTATACGTAAGGGATGATGTATAGCGAGGCCGAGGCGGTTGTTATAGCGAATACAACCCCGACAGGCTGATCAGGAGTCCGACGGGGTTGTATTCGCTATAACAACCGCCTCGCTCTACATTATCCCGCTTATTACATGGCTACCTACCAAATAAATCAATAATTTGGCTCAAAATATTGATTTTAAAAAGGAGTTTATTGATTTAAAAACAATTGTATTGCTTCCGCTAAAGAAAATAGTCCGTTCCGTCTTACGGTTAGAATCCATGGCAACGCTCTGTTTTTCATGGCAACGGTGTGTTATTACATGGCTTGGTAGAATTCCAATGTAGAATGCAGTCTGTTATTTCTTGATAACAGACCGCTGCTAAGTATTGGCACTTTTCCACTGCATGGTACGGTACGGTTCGGTTCGGTACGGCACGCTTTGGCGCTTTTCCACTGCATGGTACGGTTCGGTTCGGTACGGCTCACTCATTTGTTTTATTGATAAAATATATTGGAAGTAAATTATTTGTGGGTCATTATAAATACTTTGCTTTAAAAGGACCAAGTAGTCACACAAAAAAGATGCATCGATAATCGTTTTAGCATCGCAGCCCTCTGAATCGTAATCGAATCGAATCGTGAGGTGCCTAGAGATTCCCACCCCTAGTAAAGAGAAAGCGCTACTGCTTTAACTGAGGAGGCTACAGCGATCTGTCACGCCACTTTAAAGAGCATCAAAAAACACTTTTTTTATAACTTCATTATAAAATTGAACGAATTTGAAAGCTGAGACTTTTTCATATCAAAAGTAACAAAGCTAATAAGCGCTAATTAAACGTCACCTTTTCAGTCAATGATTTCGGCCTTTCAAAACTCTTTCAGCCGAAAACCGGAAATTAATTTCCGGTCTGAATATTTCGCATCACTAATGGAAATGAATAAAATTGTAGAATAATTTTTTTTTTGTAATATGCTGATCTAAAACATTTGTTGACAACAAATTTCTGAGCAATCTCTATCAAATAAAAAAACATAAAAAGTTAGTCCTCAAGACGGACTCGAAAGGCTTTGGAACACACTGTGAAATGTTGGTTTATTAAAACCATGGATTTTAATGGATTTACACAGGATTGCTGTTTTGGTTTTTAAAAACACATTTGTAGTGTTCTTTCTGCAGTGTACACCCAGAGGGCATATGAGTTCATGCTTTTTTTTACTGATTCATCCGTTGTCTTCAGTACAATTCATTTATTTTCTGAAAACGAGGAAAGTTAGGTTTTTCTCCAATTAATTTACCTTTGAATAGAGCTTCACACTTGAGAATTCATTATTCCTATTTTACTAATGTCAGAAAACACAATTAGCTTTTATTCTTTATTCTCTACTCCCAGAGGAAAACTTTAAGTGCCTGTAATTAGCATCCATTTTTTCCTGCAGAAATCAAGCGTATTGCTTGCCTTTTGCTCTATTTTTAAACTTTAACAACAAACTGTCCGTCAAGGGGTCTCTTAAAGCTCTCAGATCAGCTTCCGCTACTGCTTGTCGGTCAGGATCAATGCAGGCACACGTCGTAAACGCAGTTCTGGGACCTGTTGAGCACACTGGTGGGGATGATAAATGCACCGTCGGACTAGTTAAGAGCTTATTTAGATGTACAGAGATCGGCTGCCCCCTGTAACTCGTTCCCCGTCTTTGAGTCTGTCTCTCCAGCTCTCCAAAGTTCGTGTGTGTGTGTGAGCTTAAAAAAGAATAGCACAAGGGGAAGGGGGGTGGTAGAGTTAGGGATGGTTGCCATGGATCCCTCACCATAGCAACCGACAAACGTTTACAAAGCATTGAGGAATTTCCTCATATCAGCTGTATTATTGGAGCCCCTAGAGACGGACTCTCATTCCAAACAACCACTGGAGATCATCAGTGTCCTGGTGGGGGGGGACCAGCCTCAAAGCCATTTTAGTTTTTTACCTCCTTTTTCTTTTCATGGTTTGGTTGTTTGGGGGGGTTGTTTTTTCTGCCCCTCCACTTTTTCCAAAGTCCCCCAGCTCTCACCTCCTATTCGATCTTTTTTCCGTGGGAGGCTGTCTGGTCGCTATTTGTCTCTCTCTTCTCTTTCCCGTTGTTGTGTGCGCCCATAAGAGTTTGGAGAGTTGCATCGGGATCTCGACGACACCGTCAAACTCAGTTCTTCTAACTCAATTCCCCTTCGACTGAATCGCGCTGCGGTTGTGATGGGATTGTTAATGTCGCCTTTGTTCTTTCCTCCATAATAGAGTTCAGAGGTGAGCGGCCTGCTGGGGATGCGGGTGACTCAGCCTGACTTGGCTAGGTTGAGGTCCTGGTCCGTTTGGAGAAGACTGTGTGAAAAGCCGCTTTGCATCCCACTTTTCCTGGCACATGCGCAGTTGTTTTTCAGTGGGCCGCTCTTATCCACTCTCGCAACCTGTTGGGGCTTAGTTTGATTGCATTGTTTATTTAGATGTGGCAAAATCAGCAGAGACATGATGACATTTTAGTCATGATATGATCCTGACATTATGCTTGGTGTGTAAGCATAAACCGTGCTATATTGCCACCTTTTACTCTTTTCTCAGTCATCTGCATTGGTTTTGTTCAATTATATTCTTGGCTTGTACTGATTCAAATAAAAATTGTGTGGTATACCTACTTTTTCAAATAAAAACTTTAAATTATTAATTGTTGGCATGTTCAAACATTATCATGAGTGAATTCTTACAATATTAATTATTAATATTAACACATACTAATACTACATGCTATAACTATCTACTAGGAGAAACCATGCAGCGGTCAGAGGGCAACTCAGAGTCGGCGTCCACTGTGGCGCTGAGAACGTCCACTTCAGCCCAGGCGCCGGTGGTTCAGCCCGTTCCCGCCTCGCAACAGGTAAGCAGGCTCAGCACTGATGCACAAAAGTAGCATAATAATAATTATTAAGGAAGCTCCTCCCACACAAGCAGTTTAATATGAAGATCTGAGCTGTCTTCTGTCATCGTTCTGTATCTCTCTAAAGATGCTTTTCAATATGCACTGGATCCATCTGAAGCGATGAAAGATTTCTCCTCACCCACACCCTTCATCTGTCAGAGCCACTTTAAATGATTAGCAGCGACTTTGCGTGGTGCTGCTGTGGGAGATGCTGGGTTTGGATCAACCTCACATCCAAAGAAACCAGTCTTGATGTAATTTCGGTTAATATTTTGAGTAGAGCATCACATTTCCCTGGACAGCTGTAGAGGATTTGATGAAAACCAGTGATGGATGAAATATAGACTTTCTGTACATAACATTTGTGGTGCTAGCAGTCTGGATCAAAGACGACACTTGTATAAACTAAAATTTCCAGTGATCTTTCTCAGGATCCTGAGGTCTTTTGTTTTTATTTATTTAAATGTGTGTATTGTGTGTGTGTGTGTGTGTGTGTGTATTTTGGTTTAACAAACCACCCTTCCACCCACCTTCCATTATTTAGACAAACAGGTAGTCCCGACCCAAGCTCGTACACCATTTATTGAGCCAGAAGTTTTGGAAATGCCAGTTGCATTGTCCCGAAAATGGCTTACTTTAGTTGTCTCTTCAAAATAAAAGTAACTTCCCGTCCTTCTTGCACCGACATCTTTTCTTTTCTTCGATGAAGATTTTGTTTTTCTCTCATTCAAGAAGTACGTCACAATAGGGAAGAAAAGGCAATCGCAACATCCGTTTTATGACGACTTTAAACTTGGATAATTGTATTCTAACATCGGAACAATTCCGCACCTCACTTTTTAAATAGAAAAGGTCTAATTTTTACATTTGTGTGTGTGTGTGTCCCTCACCTGCAGCGTGTGTTAGTTCAGGCCACCGGCTCTTCCCAGAAGGGAGCTCAGGTGCAGCAGTTGCCAGTGCCTAGAGTGCAACAGGTCCCTCAGCAGGTACACACACACACACACACACACACACACACACCCCACACACACAGTACAGTCAATCAAACCCTGCACGCTCACTGCACATCCTGAGGACCCACAACACCTCTGGCTTATCTTTTGCCTCTCTACATATCTTTTTCACTCTCTTGTGACTGTCTTTGTCTTTCCATCAAGCTCTTTCCCGAAACGCAGGCATGCTTTACTTTTCACACGTCACGCTTGGGTTGTTGCGACTAATATGTTAATAAGTAGTTTCCCGGTTCGACAGGGCGTCTCTGATTGTTGAGGCGAAGCTTTGTGCTCACTGCCCCCTACTGCCTGCAGCCTGCATACAGCTGTTCATATTTCCCTTACAGAATCTCAAAACTCCTGCGGTGGTTATTTAGCTCCTGTCTGATCTCTCTCTTTCTCTCTCTCTCTCTCTCTGTGTGCGTGTGCGTGTGTGTTCTTTGAAGGTTCAACAGGTTCAGCATGTGTACCAGTCCCAGGTGCAGTACGTGGAGGGGGCAGAGGCCGTCTACCCCAATGGCACAATGTAAGGACATATCAATCTGTCAATCAAACCTGTGTTCAGTTCATCATTTTGTGTACAGAGGCTGATTTTTGTAACACTCAATAAAAAATGTAAGACACTAATATTTAATATATAACATAATTTATAATATTTTACCCTTTTTCATGGCAGAAAGACAAATGAATGACTTTCAATGGCTGCGTGTGACCATAATAAAAATCAAGGCTCTTTCGGGAGCCTTTTTAAGTGTTTCAGGCATTTTTATGGAAAGTGTTTCTTTTGGAGGAGATTAATAATGGACTGACTGTGTGTTTTAATATCTGGTCAGAAAACCATATCTATATTGAAAACCCTAGCAGCTTTCGGTCTGTTGGTCTGTATGTTCATGTCCACTGTGTAATTAATTAGCTAATATAATTGCAAATTATTTTTAAAATGTCCTCTTTAATTAGTCATTAAAGATGCTCATTCAGACATAGAATTAAGTCCAGAATCAGATCGAAACTTCTTTTAAAGTCCCCCTGTTGTCAATAATTGTATCCCTTAAAAATAATATTTGATCACCAAAATGACATATTAAACGTTTTTTCTCCTGGAGAAAAAAATTATTCATGCCTTAGAATAGCTTAAAGTAACACTAAGTAGTTTTTCAACCTTCATAATATATTTCCAAGACCCTTGTGATGGTACATCGACTTAAAATAAGTTAAATAGCCTGACGGGGTCTGTATCGCTTTTGCTGGCACTCTGTAACTTTGGGTTTCGGGTAGGAACCCGTGCACAAAAAAGAACTACAAAATTCGACTGCTTTACGTCAAGCGCTACAATAGTCATTATTTCGTTTTTTCTTCGTTTCTGATGTCGCAATACATCATCCTTTCATGAAATCATGTAACATACTTTACCTTGTCTGTGGACATCGTTTATTCTAAAGCCGGTGCTGGATAAACAGAGAGCGTGCGTGCGACGGTAGGCTAGATTATTTACGACAGCGGCAATGGACAATTTCGTTTCCAACCAGTAGAGTGACGAAGAGGAAAATTTACTTGGTGTTACTTTAAATGTAACTCTACACCCTTGCCTCATTTAGTATACCCTGTTCTATGAATATGCAAATTACCACGCCTCCACTCACTCATTCACTCACTCGCACACCAGCTCAGAGATCCACTCGTTGACGATCACACATTGACATGATTGGTTACAATGTAGTTTGACGTCAGAAACACCAGCGATTTCAAACCGCTTTTTGAGACTGTCTTTGGTTCACTGCAGTTTCAACATTCAAAGTTAGATTTTGACCACAGGGGGACTTTAAAGACTGTTGAAAATTTGAAGTCAAAAGATGTGCTTTGAAAGGTGAAGTTACATTTAAACCCTAATCACAACTGTTATTCTCCATTCCTTCAGTCGTACTGCATACTCATACAACCCTGACTCCCAGCTGTATGGACAGGGCAGTGGAGGCAACTATTTCGACTCTCAAGCGGGGGAACTCAGGTTACCACTGTTGTCTCGTCTGCTGGTGGAGTGCCTGCCCACAGCATGGTGGGAATCGCCATGGATGTGGGCGGCAGTCAGATCATTTCCAGCGGCAGTGCCTACCTGATTCACGGCGGGATGGAGAGCGGCCGCCACCACACGTCACACTCCTCACGCTCCTCATCTGCAATGGTACGGTCCACTGTGCTGAAATCCCTCAAGAATGTTCCACTAGTGACATGGGAGGGGAGTTTTTAGTCTGAGTTACTTTGAGATCAGAGACAGTTATACTATTATATGGTCTAGATGAGATATGACAGTAATGTTCACTGGGTTAAGCTTATGATCATGTCTTTTAACAAATTTCAACTCATCCCTCAGGTTATAAAATCTAACAAAAATTGTTTACAGTAATTACACTAACAAGGAAAGTCTGTGGGGCACTGGATTGCAGTGGAATAAACATTAAAATACATATATTTTATGTATAGCTACAAAACCTAAACATTATCAGGGTTTTTCCTGGCTCAAAATGAGATGGAGGTGATCAAATCCTGATCATGTATTTTAATAATAAGAGAATTAAATTTGTATTTTTCGTAGACCGTCATATAGCCTACTGTGTGTCCCACAGTTTTTTTGTGGGGTGGAGCTCGGTACCTTTAGGGTGGTTAAAAAAAGTGTATCTGAGCATGTGACCGTCTGTCCGAGTTTTGTTAATATTTATTCATATGAGACTAGTCACTTACTAACATTGTCTTTGCAATGACCATCTAGCCCATAAACCCAATCTATTTTTTAAGTAGCTAAATTGAAATAAAATATCTTAATCTAAATAGGCAATTTTGGCAACTTTATAACTAGCTGCATTTCTACTTAAAGGGGTCATGACATGGATTTTTTTATTTTAATGTTTCTTAAGGTTCACTTGTAAAGTTAATAAAGTTTTGCACAAAAAACAAATATGCAGAAAGTTATAATTTTCAGCCCTCATTTTGACACTTTGTCTGAAATGATCCATTTTTAAAAGGACATTTAAGGCTTGTCAGTAAATAGCCACTGTTATGATTGGCTAACGCACAATAGCGAGTTGATACTCTTTCCTATGCAAATGATGCAAGTACGTTTAAAAAAAAACATTATCCATATAAAACCATTATTTACAGACAAAGCATTATGAAATCATTTACTTAGGGTTTGTGATGCAGCTACTGTAATATATTTTGTCTGCTTCATCTTTCAACAAAAGTTTCTTTGCAAACTCTTCATTACCATATGCCTCGTTTACAAAATAAAATGCTCCGAACAGACATTATCCTCCCAACGTGATCCGGGACGCCATTAAAAATAAATAATTTACGTGTTTCCGATGCAGGGATCCTTCTAAAGTCTGTATAGAGCCGAAAAGAGCTGTTTAAACTAGGGATGCACCTAAGAGAAGAAGTGCATTTTCGGTTTTTCGGCCGAAATACTTTTATCACCGAAACAATACGGCCGAAATGTTGTGATGATGTAAACAGAAACCGCAACCTGCACGTGCTTGTCTGAAGCAACATGTCTGCACGTATTTCAGTATATCTGAGAAAGACTCGCCACGGACAGCGATTTGCAAAACATGTAATGCCGAAAATCCAAACATTCCGATCGCTACGCTGAATATGAGCGGCACAGAAAAGGAAAACGCCTCCGACGTGCGCGTTCATCGACATTGTCAGCGCGGTGTTGGACAGATTTGTGCAGCGGTGTTCCATGATGAGGGAGAGAGAGCGCGAGAGGAAGAGAGAGAGAGAGAGAGGGACGAGCGAGAGGTAGTGCTGCACGAATGCGCTACGGCGCTGCAATCAAATACGATTTTAAATGGGCTTAGTAAAAATATTGTGTACCAGTATGCTCAGTCTAACCGCACAATGGATCGTAGTAGTCATACAGAGAAACATTTAAAATGCACTTGACCTAAATGCACTTTGTTTTTATGAGAGAACATTTCATTTTAAAACCTTTCTGCAGGCCAGTAGGCCTGCACATTATTATTTAATGTACAGAGTGGGGTCAAGTTAAACATTTTAGTTTGAATTTTATTTTATACTGTGCATTGTTGCAATGTGCTAAATAAACAGTTGAATAATTTGTAATTTAATTATTCTTTGAAACTTTAATATTAATTTATGCAATTGCAATGCCTTGATTTTAGTAAAGTTAATACACAGTCATAGCCATAAATGCAATGGTACTAATAATTGGCATAATTTCTTTCGGTGTTTGGTTTTCGGCCTTGGTATCCTCTTTTTCGGTTTTCGGTTTCGGCCAAGAATTTTCATTTCGGTGCATCCCTAGTTTAAACTAGACGCGTCAAAGCAGATGTTCTTTCACTCTTTCATTTGTCCTGTTGTCAGCAGACACAATTGTGTGGAGTATGTCAGAAACTGAACGCACATCTGTATACTGTAGACAGCATCAATGATTATAATGGATTAGTGTGGTAATATGTCAGCTGTTAAGCGACTGAATGCTAGTGGGCAGGGCCTATGGTGTGATGATGTATAACTATTCGTCGACATCTTGCTCTGAAGGAAGTCATATGCAAATGTATTTGCCCGTGTGACATCACAGATCCCGCAATATCAAAACGAACCGTTTTTGACTCTTGATTAAATAAATACTTGTTTATAATGAGTTTGATGTTTTAAACTGTGAAACTTTCAGTATATTTTATTGGTACAAAGACCTCGTATATGTCAAAAGATCAAGGGAAATTTGATTTCTCATCATGTCATGAACCTTTTAAATCTCCCACAGAGTTGATATTTATTTATTTTTTAAAGTCAAAATGACTTTCTGTGAAAATCGGCAGCATGTCACAGATGATGTTGATTCTTACGTTTTTTAAGACCAGTGTTTTACAATTCCATGCATTTCTCAAAAAGTAACCTCACAGATTTATCATGCAAACACATTTCTCCATTACCAATACACCATAGAGGAGAGATGACACACACTGTCATCAGAGTGTAGCTTTCTTTCCACAGTGTGCTAGTTTATGAGGTGGGCTGGAAACAGGGACAGGGCTTAAGGAGGCGACTGCCTTGTTTTAGCATTTTTCACAGCCACTTGAGTGGCCTCCGAAACAAAGCAACCCCTGGGGCTCATTACCATTTGGCCAAGAGCCCTCGGGAGCCTTTTAAAGACTTGGAAGGATGCCTGTTTTTTTTTTTTTTTACCCTGTCTCTCTCTTTCTCTTTATAAGTTTTGCCACTCTGCCAAAATTCACTCTCTCTCTCCATCTAATCTTTTCTTCTCAATCTCTTTTCAGGCCTTATTCTCTTTATTCCAACTTTTGAAATAGTATTTTTTTTTCATGCCCACTATGGGAGAAACAAGTCCGGTTCATAAATGCAATAACAGAAACTTATAGACCCCAGCTAATACCTGCAGAAAAACATGTTTATTTGAGTCAAATTAAATCTGCTTTTTCGCCATCACGCATCAAATGCAACCGTGTCTTCAGAGTTCACGACCCCGCTAACTGTGTGATTTCAGATGTGGCTAGAGAGTTTGTCTCATGTGTTTGAGAGTAGCCTGACCTCACGCCCTGTGTGTGCAGCTCATTAGCATATATGAGGCAGAGACTGGAAGAGTGGCGTAACCCTCTGAGTTCCTCACATTTGCATGCTTTTTGTCCACCCATAATGAATGTGGCTGCAAACACTGACAGACTGTAATGGAAATGCTCAAAGTCCGGCTGCAGCTAACCGACTGATTTCCTTTTTCTTTTTTGTGTGTCTTTTTTCCCTCTCTGTTGCCCACCCCCCCCCCCCCCCCCCAAATTCCACCCCTCTGTTTTTTTTCCTTCTCTTCCCCCGTTTCATGTCTTGCATGCTCCTACTTTTCCTCAGCTTGAAATGGCGATTGAAAACCTCCAAAAGTCAGAAGGGATTGCCACTCACAAAAGCAGCCTGCTCAACAGCCATGTAAGTCAAACTGGGAAAAAAACTTTCTTGAAACTGGAACAAATCCTGAAAAAAAGGCTTAGTTCATCCTGCCTGCCTCTTCGCTTTGCTTTTCACTGCTGCTGTGAGCATGCATTTTCCAGAACAGCCCCTCGCTCTGTGTATTTTGGGTTTAAAGCGCCTCAGACCCCCTGCATTACACCACTGATTCATTCAACATCCCAGGGATCATTGTGTATATATGTGCGAGATTTACCCCTGAACATCAAGCACTCAAATTTAATATTTAAGGATTTAATATTTTAAGAATTCAATTGATTTGTAATTTAGACTGACTCCTTAGCTCTAGGCAGTGAATATTTACAAATGTCCATACATTCTTTTCTTGGGTGAGCCCTGAGATGAGATTGATATAACAATGACATCAGTGTGTCAGTGGAGGGGCTTACTTGATCCTCACAGATTGGCAATTATTACTCGCTCAATGTCTGTAGACTTGAGTGTTTAAAACTCCCTCTCCCATGCTGTTCCTCAGTTGTCAGGAGGCCTTCACAAAATCTGCACCCACAGAATTTGAATGCCGTTCATTCACAAAATTCACACCCCTCACCCCTGACATATTTATGAAATATTTGGCTGATTTGATCATTGATAAACTTTTTATTTTATTTTTCAAGAAAAGGTTCACCTAAGAGTGGAAATTGTCATTTACTTACCTTCATTATTTTGTTATTGTTAACTAAAACTATTAAAAATGGTTTAATTTAGCCTTGGCAAGCAACTGACTAATATAAAATAAGTTCTAAAATTACTATAGCTAAAACTGAAATAAAAAATAAATGAAAGCTAAATAGAAATGTAAAAATGACAAAAGCACGTAACAAAATCGAAAAATAAAATAAAAGCTGATTCAATATTATACAAGTTTATAAATAAACTAAAATAACACTGTTCTAAACTTGTGACTTCTGTAGAAAACAAAAGGAACAATTTCGAAGAATGTACAATACAATAGCTTTGTGTGAGGAACAGAAAAATCAATGTATTTACGGAATATCTTGATGTCTGCCCTCCTAGCACATTCACAAATCATTGTTTGAGTCCCTTTGAACCTTTTCAGAGAATCCGATAATCCCATGCACAAAACCCGCCTAAATTAATTCTCAAATAAAATTGAATTGAAGTTCAAGTCACTGGAAAATAAATGACCAGTACATTTTTCAAAATGTCTTTGTTTTCCTCAGAAGAAAGTCAGATGTGTTTGAAATGACATGAGGGTGAATAAATGATGACAGTTTTTTTTTTTTGGGTGAACTATCCCTTTAAATCAACCGATTTCCACATATTTCCTTAGTGTGCACTGTGCAGATCCCATAACAGTCTTTTTTTCAGTCAAATTAATTTGGTAATGAATATGAACATACAGTATGCAGAAGTGTTCTGTTATGTGTGGTTTTGTTTATGCTATTGTTTTGAATGTAAGCTTTTTTGAATATATACTGATTTATTTATTGGTTGTTGGTGTGTGTACAGTTGCAGTGGTTGCTGGATAATTATGAGACGGCTGAGGGAGTGAGTCTGCCGCGGAGCTCTCTGTATAACCACTACCTGAGACACTGTCAAGAGCAAAAACTGGATCCGGTTAATGCCGCCTCTTTTGGCAAACTCATCCGCTCTGTCTTCATGGGCCTTCGTACACGCCGACTTGGCACCAGGTCAGACTATATAGAATTACCTTTGTGTCTTTATTACAAAACTAAATAGTTTTGAGAGCCAAAATAATTATATTGTAACTAAAAAATTAAAGCTTCCAAATAAAAAGGCTTCTTAAGATTTTTAATTACAAAAATAAAGTAACTGATAACAAAACTCTTTGCAGTGCGAGTAAATCTTTGTTTTCAAATTTGCTCTCTGCTGTCATATTTCAAAGACATGCATATTCAATCGTGTCTGCTCCGTTTTCTTTGTGATTGCACTAAACAAGGTCTATTAGGGCTTTTAGTCCAAAAGTGAGCACATTTGAAAAAAAAAATATTGATGAATTGGATTACCATGTTTACTTCATATTTCTTTAGAAAGAACTAAATTATGAGATCTGATGTGCTCACTCGCTGGCTCTGCCTCTGTTCCGGGTCAAATGACTCAGACAGATGATTTGCTACTGATCTGTCACTCATATTACGTGGTCATAACTCGCACCCTTCTATGACGAAAATCCTGCAAACTTCCGCGTTCTGTCTCTGTACATAAATAACAGATAGAAATAGATGTATGTACAGATGAAACATGAAGATAATAAATAGACGATTACAAGATTAGATTGTTTTGATGTGTTTTTCAATTAATTTGCGGTATTTTATGAGAATAAAGAATTAAATGAGAAATGCTGAAGGTGTGGTGTTTTTGTGGTGTATTTCTGCTTATTTTATTATAAATCCACTTTACATCACTAATTTTGTACAAAGACTCTTAGGTGTTTTAAAGCGAGTTTTGATCCTTGTCATGTAGATTGGTGCTATGACAACTATAATGCACCTGTTAGCAGCTGATATGATATGATGAATTTTGACAAAAATAATTTACATTAGGTCATAAATGTTTTGTTTTCTAGAAAGACATTTGATAATATGGGCAAATGTATATTAGGATCAAAAGGACATGGCTGAGAAAGTCTGCGCCGAGTGTGCAGAAATCGCAATAGAGCAGCTGATTAGAGTTCAAGAGTTCATAAAACAGGTTGGAAGAGTGAAAGATAATAAAACTTTGTTTTCCATTAGTGTGTGTCATCAGCCACTGTCATATTTAATGCTCTCTTGAAAAACTGCACTGAAATGGCTTGGCTTATTCAGCTGCATCATGTTAAGTTACATAAATGGTCCATAAAATTGTTACTGTAAATAATGATCAAAATTGATATTTTGTTAGGGCATTACAATGTGTATCTCACGGTGGGACCAGACAGTGGGTGCTGTGGCCAAATTATTGCGCCAATAGAAACAAGTCTTTCATTCTGGTGCTTAGATACCGCTCACTGAGACGCACATTTTTTCAACACAATCAAACAATGACAGCAGAACAGAGAGCAAATTTGTACATGGGTGATGAAAACTGCATAAAGAAAATCAAATATGTACTTGCACTTTAAAGAGTTTTGTTATCAATGACTTTATTTTTATAACTAAAACAGCTTTTTATTTGCAATATATTTTTGTTCTCAAACACAGTATGTTTGATTGAATAAAAAGACACAAAGGAAGCTCCATAAGACTACACCCCACATATACAGCTAATCTATAAACTATAAATCTATAAGCTGTAAACTACTTTTACAGCTTATCCACTCTCAAAAGAAAAGCACAATCCAGTCTTGAAACCACAGCAGCACAGAGAAGAACATTTGCTGAGTGGATTTGCTGCAGACACTCATCTAATACCTAAAGAATGATCATGAGATGATGGTCTGAATTAAATGACGTTCAGTCTCAAATTGTGGTGTGTTGTTGCTGGGGAAAAAATGTGATGGCTCATTTTGTCTATGTGCATGTGTGTTTCTCAGGGGGAACTCAAAATACCATTATTATGGCATTCGTCTGAAGCCTGACTCGCCTCTCAACCGGTTGCAGGAGGACACGCAGTACATGGCAATGAGACAACAACCTGTCCATCAGAAACAGAGGTGAAATGAACATCCCCTAGCTCTCCTTCTCACTTGTATGCAATCTTCATGTCCCAGACTTCTTTGCCATCAGGATCACACAGATCCTGTGTTTGTGTGCATGTCTTACTCAATTGTTCAGATCCGGCTAGAGCTCTGGATCACGCATGATTTTTCTGATCAGCACTGGTTTCAAGCATGATTTTAAAAAAACAAACAAAAAAAACCATTTAAATGTCCTGTTATTCGATAATTTTTTTCTTTTTAAAACATTATGCCGACATCCGGCTTATGACATGATTCAGGTTCAAAACTATCAGAATGTTTTGCCATTGGAAATGCACAGAACACCTTCAGATTGGACACGGGCTCTGCAGCCTGATGGAAAATGATCTTCTCTTTCTTGCTTAGTCATATCATCTGTAATCCCCAGTAGTGAATTCAACATTTAGTCCTTCTGTTGGTATTTCCTGTGTCCAGGTTTAAGCCCTTTCACAAGATGGATGGGATGGGGGACAGTCTGAACAGCGGCTCCCAGCACTCGTCCAGCACCCCTGAGCAAAGCGTGGCGGCCCAGAGCCAGCATCACCAGCAGTATATTGGTAAACCTCCTCCATGCCTTTTTATACGTTAATACATGATTTAATACATTAGTGCTAGGGCTGCTCGATATTGGCAAAAATCATAATCACGATTATTTTTGGTCAATATTGAAGATTATTTAAAACAATTGTTTGGTGGGCGATTATACTATGTATGACAAAGTCTTATTTCAGTAAACAGTCAGCAATGCAATAAAAAAAAAACAATTAAAAAAACGAACAAATAAATACAACAAAATGAAAATGCAAAATAAATAAATGCTTGAACAAATAAATACAACAAAATGAAAATGCAAAATAAATAAATGCTTTAATAGATCAAATAAAGGTATAAATAAAAGTTTTCAAAAATATGTATTAACAGTGGTATTCAGATAAGTAATAGCCTAAAATAAAAAATAATCAAATGTAAACACTGCATAGTCTTGTTGTACACATTAAATATATATTAAAGCTACTAAGTTGTTCAGTCAAGATCAGTGAGTTTTTCCTTTGTCATTTGTTGTTTGATTATTGTTAATGACAGACTGCAGCAGATATACAGTATTAGGCTGCTGTCACTTTAAAAGCTGATGCACGGATCCAATATACCGCTACATGTGCATTTTCTTCCTTACCTGTGTATGTTTACTTAAGACATAACCTACTGTGTTCATGTGAGTACTCTCCAAAAAGGCATTTTGAAATTTTTGTGTGTACACGTTTAGGCACACATCCGAAGCCCATTTAATTGCGGGATTTGGATCCGACTCGGAGCCCGCATCCAGAAAGTCGCCTGGGGAACAGCGTTTCTTTTGTGGCCTAATGCGCTTTTAACAACACTGTTTAATATCAAACACGTCTCACAGTTTAGCAACAATCGAATTGTACTCAAATCGAATCGAATTTCGAATATTCATTTATTTAAATGACGTTTAACGGAAAAGACGTTATTTTTTTTTATGAGCCCGAATATTCAAATGCAAATATTTTTTTTAAAAAAAGCCCATTCCTAGTTTGGATGTTAAGTTTGGGCTTTTATGGAGGAACGAAAGTTTATGAAGTTTTCTCATTTTACCTTCGATCTTTTCATAATCGTTGGAAGCCAAAATTGAAATCAAAAATTAGCAACGATCAATCACAAAGCCCTAATTAGTACAGGCTTTTTCTACATTATACATTTTTCTACATTTAATAGAATTGAATATAATTTACCTATAAGCACATCAAAAACATTTGAATGCATACACAACCTGCTTCAAGTCTTACTACTCACTCTTGGTAACACGGTTTGTGTTTTTGCAGATGTGTCTCACGTCCTTCCCCCCTTCCCTTCACCTGATCTGGGCTCTTGTCCTCTGCCTGAGCCAATCAACATGAACGATGTCAAAAATCTACAGAGCAACTACAGGATTCACTGTGAGGTACAACACTGGTTGTTTTTTGTTGTTGTTGTTGTTTTTTCCATTTTTTTTCCAAATTTAGCAAATTTGCAAATAGAGGATGACACCTTTTAGGGATGCATGATATATCGGTTAATTTGTTATATTTTATTTATATATAATACCGATATATGTTAATTTTTAATCAACCCAATAAAAAAATATATTAAAGCCGATAAATAATGGGTTCAGCTGAGACACTTCAGATGCACACTGTTCACCATGATGGTTTTGAATTGCTTGAAATATGATTGGAATCACTCCAAAAAAGGAAAATACAGTTAAGTAGAAAATGTGCAGTGCAAGTCTGCCATATAAAGCTACATAA